>WUAM01000236.1:137747-192374 GCA_024336885.1 Actenoides hombroni | reverse complement strand
AAAAGAAAAAAAAAACTATATATATAAATATATATATATATAATTATTATTTATTCCCAAGAATGTGAATTGCACAAGTAACCGAGTGCTCTGCCAGTTTCGGGCTAGTGTTGAGCAGGCACTTAACAAGCGTGGTTCCTACGTTTTCATTTCTTTCGGTCGTTATACTAAATGCATCCATAAGTACATACACATAACTGTGACTGTGTTACAGTGATGCAATCAGTCTGTAAAAGCACAGTATGTTTTAAACCCATACAAATGACAAATTTGGCTGGGGGGTTGGATGACATAAAGTCGTCTAGGAGTTAAGTTTGTACTCTGAGTGTTTTTAAGAACTTTTTTCAGCCTTCTCCCCTGCTTCCTTGGGAGTAAACATATCGTTTTGTAAACACATCTTAATTTAGCAGTGCCCATCCGGATATGTGAATGGTGTCAATATGCATGTGAATCATACAGGAAAACTCGTTTCTAGGAGATCAGCATGGCACATCATTGAGTTCCATTACTCCGTTTGAAAACTCCCTGAAAGTCAAGAATATCTAGCCACTGCATCACTCTGCTGAAAATTAAAATGTGAAAGGATTTGGACTGAGTCACTTGAGAAGTAAATAGATGGTAAATGAACCATGTAATTTACTTTGCTTCAAATGCATTACCCTAAAACAGCTACCCTCAGCAGCTGCATGGGTTGTGGTGTTCCAGCAGTGGTAGGTGATGGTGCATTCGGAAGCAGGCGGGAATGTCAAGATCTAAGACGGCAGCAAGATCTGGGGTGACTTCAGATTCCTGATTAAAGATTCCCCTGGTATTTAGCTATTGTATTGCCATGTCCATGCTTTCCTAATCAGAAAATCAAAGCACAAAGTGATGTACGTAGGTGATGTCTTGAATACTGCTGTTGGTAACCTTGAAAGTGTGATTTAGAGTATCGTACTCGAATCTAAGAAAGTGTAGCCAATCAAAATCTGCAATAGCTGATTTCAAAAACCAGGTCTGTATACTTGCTATCCCAAAAACTTCTAATCCTGAAGCCAGTATGGTATTTGAAATGGTGACAGGAAAGAAACTTACAATTTTCCCCAAAATGAGTGACTGTGAAATAATTAATTTATTTATTTATTGTAATCAAAGCTGACCAATATTATGAACCTCCTAAAAAACTGTTTCACACACCTTGGAGAAAGTATTGCTCCCTCAGTCTTACACATTTCTTTTGCCCTTTTCCGATATATTTTTAAGAGAAGATACAGCTTGTTTCTTATCCCTGTAGGGAGAGATTTCTTGTACGTTGGACATATGACATTGTATCTTGGGAAGCTAAGAAATAAAATAGATGGCAAAACTCATCAGCTATCTATTAAAAAAACCCCAAATAAAAGCAAACCCCAAGAATGCCAAATTGGGGTAAACACTCAAATCTTAACAGCAGGGTGAATTTTACAGGTGTGTGGCGTTTTTCTTCAGAGTTTCATTTTCTGAGTAGATTAGACCTGTCTGCTTTTAGGTTGATTTAGATTATCTGAAAAGTTATTTCTCGGGCTCTGATAGTTTCAAAAGCATGGGCTTACCAGATCATTATCCCCAGAAAAGCATAATTCTTTAGCAAATGCATTTTTCATTTCAAAAGTAAATTTTCTGCCCTTTTTTCTGTGGATGTGTCAGTAAACGGATACGCCTTACAGAGCGGAGACCAGCTTGGGCAAATACATGGAAGTGGTACCTGCAGCTTGATTATTTGCATGACAGTGTTCCCTCTCTGTATCTTGTACATCATCTTCATCTGAGCAGCAGCCTGAACAGCAAAAGTTTTTTAAACTTGGAAGGAGAGGGTGTTTTAAGTCTCACAGTGACTTTGTAGTGCTACAAATAGAGCACCCCATAATGAAGAAACTGATGAAGGCAGAGCCTTCAGCAGCTGATATGAAGTGAGAGGTCTATCAATACTCCTACAAATTGGACCTGAAATGGTATATTCTTAAACCATTGCTGTATCTCCGATTACTCTTTGGAAGAGATAAATTAGGAAAAAAGAAAAAAAGTGCGTAGATTTGGTAACACTTTGACTGTTATCAAAAGGTGGCAATAGTCCTCAGACATTTGTCACAGCCCAAAATACAGTGCTAGAAGCTTTCCGCTAGCCTAAGTTCAAACATAATCTTCTTCTGCTGAGTCTCTTACTGAAGTGCTGAGAATGGAATTGGCTATCTAGAGAGCAGTCACAGTCCAAAAACTAATATAAATGTACATCCTGCTGTCAAATTGAGATCCTTTGCAAATGCCTAGGGAGTAATTGTCCAGTCTAGCAACGCGGAATAAAAATGTGGTTTTAAATGGAAATATATACCTAAAAGAAAAGTGTCAAAGGAAGGGAAAGGATAAGAGCATACTGCTGGTGTTTGCTCTCACCTCAAGCACGTGTCTAACATCATCCTTTGCAATCAGCTTAGTTGGAAGGACAGCTAGTAATTAAAGCAGCTCTCGTAAGAAAAAATCCATGTTAGTATGGTAGCCACTTACAATTTGTAATTATTATTCTTAAAGATTGGATGACTTTTAGTGACCTTTGTGGAGCAAATGGTACCCCAAAATAAAACTATGTTAAATTAGAAATTCTCATTCTTGAAATTCTTCTTAAAAGGATATGCAGTTTTTAAATTGAAGGCTAATCTGATAGTCCTACTTCAGTACAGAATCTGTATATGAAAAAGAAAATGATTGCACATCATACGGATAGAGAATGTATAGTTAGGACTAGACTGAGTTACCTGGTCTTTCATGGATTTATTTTCCTTTAATGTTTATCAAAACTGAAACCCTGTAAGTTCTTTTTCAGGGCAGGTTTTTCTACACCTTTCATCCAATCATCACTGGTTTTTTTCCCCAATACGTGTGTCTGCAGCTGAGAAACATAGATGGTAGGCAGTTGCTTGTTGAGATCTCTTTTAGAAGAGTTTGATGGAAGTGCTGAAGTCCTCAAGCGAAGTGTGTAGTCTCAGATTGATAAAAGGGTGGAAGAAAGCTGTGATTATGACACATCCAACTGCCAAACTGTAGCTTACCTGTAACCAAATCTGTAAATATTTAAAGAACTACCTTTCTCAGGCCTACTCGCCCTCCTCAATCTGTGTTTTTCACTGTATCATAGTATAAGGACGTGGCTTTCTCGGGAGACGCGCATTTTGTGTTACAACTGACAAATCCACTCCAGCAGGAAAAATCTCATCTGTGTTTGGATGTATCAGGTAAAGCAGCACAGATGTGTTCTAAGAAACCGCCTAATCTGACTGGAGCATATGCCTTTAAATGATTTTCATAAGAGCAGTAATAATTGTGAATTCTCTTATTTTGGTTCTGCAGAAGAAGCAGACTGTTCCTTTTCGTCATACAACTTGCTCTCCTGTAGCCTTTCAGACTCTCCTTTACCCCCGGGTATAAAGATTAATACGAACCTGTGTCTGGGGAGAGCTTAGGTTTTTCTGATTTCACTTAGTGTCTTGGCAACTTCCCTCTCCTTCACTCTTTATATCTGATCAAAATAAATAATGCTTTATGTTTGGGAACGTTCATGAGAAAAGCTTATTCAGCCAAAGCGTAGTAAGATTTGTCCTGGAAGGGGAAAAAATCGCGGACCAGAGTCAGACGTGTGATAGAAGAGATACGACATTTTTCATAGCATCTGGCCAATTGCTTTTGTTTTGCTTAATTAAGAGCTTTATTGTAAAAGACCAAACCTCAATCTAATTTAATTTTTTCCATTATAGTTGAAAAGATCTGCTTGGAATTGATAAAAGCATTCCATGTTGTGTAGTTATTTTCTTTGTATGCCCCTATTAAAAAAATTACTTAATTTTTTTAGTGTTTAAAATGTCTTCAAATAGAGTACGGATACTTACCGCTTCACTAACGGGATATCATGCAAACCGAGTTGCAAGATGAGCATTATCTATATATTATTAGGTTAACTGAGTGGCTAATCTCTATGGGCTCTTAATAAATAGGTACTGCAGTGAGAGAAAATTAAAAACTAGTATCAGAAGAGTAACTTGATATTTTTATAGCATTTTATTTTCTTAAGCCTAGGAGGTGTTCTGCTGTGCTGTGAACCATTTAATTTTTTCTTGGGGAAGAAAAATATACCATTAGTTTTCTCATAAGTATATCACTGTGTCCTCTGTAAGACCATTCTTCATACAGGACAGTTTCTATGACACATAGGGCAGGGAAAGTGTCGTTCTCAGTGTGCAAGAATACTTAATAGTAGCAAAGTTGTAGTTGGTAAGCCTAACCTCTGACCTGAGGATGCAAGATCAAGCTGGAGAAATGGATAATGGTGGCATTAACCCCACGAGAGGCAATGGCCAGCACAGAGACAGGTATTTTAATAGTTTCTGGAAGTGCAGGCTTTCACAAAACGTGACGGTGTTACATTGGTTGCCAATAATCGCGAACGTGTCAGTATGCATCAGTTGGCATGCCTTGCCCTTTTGGGGTTATGGTACAAAAAGTCAGTGCTGATGAGACATATTTATGCCAGGAAATAGAAGAAATTAATTTCCAGCATTGATCGGTGGAACGCGGCCAGGCTTATTTCAATAATGAAAAAGAAACCCCAAACACTGCAGCGTTAACGCTTGCAGTTTCCTTTCTGACAGAGCTACCTGCTGCTTCTTGGGCAAGTCCTTGTAAAATTATGTGAAGAGGTTTTTAAAAGGTCAACCACAAATTGTAATTTCACTAGATAAGGCTAGTGGTCCAGGGGAGAAACTTTTTACTACACAAAGTTCTCCTCGAGACTAATGCTCTCTTTCATTTCTGCAATAATAACCTGGATGATAGAAAATGTGTCCTGGGAATCGGAGATCAGCTTTGCCTCTCGCTGTTGAATGACACTTCTTCAGGTTTCTCAACAGACAGCCCACCAGTGTGAGAGATCTGACACGGCCCTGGCAGCTGAAGCGGTCCTGAACTGTACTGTCTTTGTAAGCAGGCATCTTGCCAACCGTTGTTTTTCTATTACTTTAGCTAAAAGCAAATCGAAAGGAAACGTGATATTTTTCAAATGTTGAGGAGGCTTGAGGAGGAACATTTTCTTTATTTTTAATTTTTTTTTTTTGACTGTACAGGGGTTAGGTATTGGAGAAATGTTTGTTGGTAGAGCTGCTTTTCAGAAGCTGAATGTAGCACAAATACATTCTCTCTTCTGTCCCTCTGCTTTTCTGTGGATGGATACTGTGCAGTTGTCTACCAGTACTACTGACATGTGCAAACAAAATACCATTTTTCCAAAAACATATAAAAAACCTGGAACAGTTGTTTGTTTGTTTTATCTTGTGACTGCTGAGTCGTCTCTCATCTTCCACTTTCCATCTCAAACCAAAGCAAATAAGAAACCTTAAATCTGAAATGACATTTTTCTCTATACTTGATACGAATTCAGGTACATCATTTCACTCTGAGATTTGGTAATGAACTTTTGGATTTGCTGAGTTTTGCATATCTCTTTAAAGCCTAAAAATACCTTACCATTTTGCAAAAGAGAAATAAAGAGTTCCCATCACATCAGTGTTAGCGGTAGAGGTAAAGTAGTTGCAAGCTGTGGCATCGTAAAGCTTGTCCATTTTTAATCAGATCCCCTGGAGCGTTGAAAGTACTTTCTGAGTCTGGACTAATGAGGAGCAAAAGTGAATATGTCATCTGAGCATTCAGGTGAGGAGGAATGAGGTTTCTTATGACGCCAATAGCACGACGTTGTCACTTCCACAGAAGGAAAAATACGGTTGGCTCCCAAGTAGAATGGTGCATAAAAACCTAAGTGGCATTTAAAGAAATAAACCCAAAACCTCAACCTGTGCATCTCTTGTTTCAAATTCAGTGACTGAACACAAAATGCTTCTTTATGAACAAACAGGCATCCAGAAAATGGAATATTTGATGGGTGTTTTATTTTCAGAGCCTTTTTTATGATTACGTATCTTACAATTACCCTGCTGACTGTTTGTTTCTGTCAGCAAGATCGCAAACCAGCGCAGGTGTCAGCAGGCTGTGCCATCTGCCAGATTAGATTGTGCACAGTGCTATCGAGAACAATGCTATCATCTTAATATTCCGGATACCTTAATGAGTTGCTCAGACTAATTAAACGTGCAACTTGCAGAGAACATCGGATGACAGATTGTAGTGGCTGGGAAAAAGCTTCTCACTGTTCAGAAGCAGCTTTATGATGGTAGAGGCATAGTTCAGTTTTCAGTACTTAGATACAAAAGCAAGGTAATAATTGATTATAGATTAAAACAAATTAATGTGCACTGAAGACTACAAAAAGATGTATAAATGCAACTAAATACAGTAATGCTTTCCAGACAATGAGAACAGGTTAGGAAGAACCTGGTGGCTGAAAGTGACAGCACAACAGAAGCGACGCTGACACCACAATGGTGTGATCTCAACTCCTGCTGTTGGGAGGAGTGGCTGCTGCTCAGATGAGGATTCCAAAGTGATGGGGTGGGAAAAATAGATACCAAGCACCCATACTCTAGTGCCGAGAAACAGCCACTTCCAAAGAAAGAAGTAGAGCTAAACAGAACAACATGTGCTATAAAATCAATTAAAAGCACTCTTTTTTTTCAGTTTCTTCAAGCTTTTGTGTGCTTTTTCAAATCATTTCTGAGTGACACTAACCAAAAATGTGCATTATTTTACTGATGTTAGGTGTTCTATGTTACACTTAGTAAAATACAACTGGGAAGATCTTGGGGAAAAAATGAAATGGGAAAATGAAAATGAAAAACGGATGACAATCTTTTGGTCAGTTTTTAAAAGGATTCCACTTGGTGTTAGGTTCATGCGTCACCTTGTTGTCCGTCCTCACTGTTCTCTGCAGCAGATCAGGTCGTGTCTCAGAAACATTTAAATTTGAACTAGTCTGTGTTGATAAACCTAGACATACCGATTCCCAGGTTGGTTTTGTTTGTTTGTTTGTTTGTTTTAATTCAGGTAGAATAATTTAATTGAGACTGTTAAATTGTAGGTCTAATATTTGGAATTTTAAACTTCATAAAAATATTCTATGTGAAGGAGTACTAAGGAAAGGGGATAGAGCTGGTTTTGTTTCCCTGTGAGGTTTTTTTGTTGTTGTGTTTGGTTTTTTTTTCCTCAGAGTAGTCTAGTAACAGATCAGAGGTTATATTGTTCCATGGATTAAACTCTTAGGCCTGCCTGTGTGGGGAATGGGCATTAGCAGGACCTGTATGCACATGAGGTGAGGTGAGCTTTAAGTGTATGTACTGCTGGTATATATTCCACGACAGTGTATGAATAATACTGTTGAGCAAAACAGAATTTTATGGGTGAGCATTCGAATGAACTGTGGCCAATAATTTGGTCTTGCCAGGCTGGAGGCTTTGATTAACCTTTGTCCATTTGTGATGTGTTTTGGGTTACTTATTTGAAGAGAAAGCTCCAAACCTCTGATAGAATATGCATTTCTTCCCCCTAATTACTTGAAACATCCTAGAGCTGGTCTTTTAATTATAATCATTTTGAGAAATATATATTGTAAATTATTAATACGGTCAGAAGATAAATTAATTTGTCAGTAGAAAAGAAAAGTATTTTGCAGAGTGTGCACCTCTGGCAGGAAGCTTTGTGTGAGCAGTGCTGCAGTGGTCTCTCCACAGTGTCCATCCAGGCCTTTAAATTCACTTTGTACAGCAGATGAAAAATGCTAATTGAATGGAAGGGTCTGTGATTCACTTTGTAGTTAGAGTTTCTTTCGTAATTTTGGCTGTTTTTACCTGATGGTCTTCAGATTGTATATTCTCAGGACATGGTGCATTAACGGCTATCCTAGTCAGAAAAACTTTCTGGTCTATTGGGAAACTCAACCTTTGTTTAATTAAGGACATCATCTACTATGATGAGTGCTGGAAAAATAGAACTGTGGTACATTAAGCTCTTTTCTGAATTGCAGAATTCAATTAGGAGCAAAATCTTTGCTTGTCTAGAAGGAGGGGAAAGGGAAGGACAGGCTCCTTCTTGGGAGAAGACAATGTCGGTTGTTCAGTCAGGATTAGATCTAACCTGAGCCTGCTTTTCATTTCATCTCTCTGTGTTTAAAGTTCTTCACTCAACAGAAAGCCAAAATCTGCATCTCAGGTTTGAAGCTGTACACAAGACTCTGTGTAGACTGTGATGCTACTATGGAGCAATTTCATAACAAATCCCTCTGCCTGATAAGGTAAATTAGTGAGGCAGAACTCAGCAGGAGCACCAGTATAGAGATCAGTGTAAGGCTTGGAGGGGATAAGAAAAATTGGGGTTGTGATTATTAAAGGAAAATTTTTCCCATGAAATACATTTTCCTGAGCCTGGCTTAAAATACTTTCACAGGTTACCAATTTATCCTTAGTAGCAAAACTAGCAGCCACTTGACGAAGAGTGCCTTGTGAACTGGCAAGCTTTAAAAACTCTTATGTGATTTAATGCTTGTAAACAATAAGAAAAAGGGACAAGCTTGTAACTGTGATTGTCAAATCAGGCATTTTAGTTGAACGTTTTCTTTCTTAAATATTTGGCTGGTGTTTTGGCTTGTATTCCTCCTTTTCTTTCATCAGTCATACAAAAGTAAGGGGAAAGTGAAAGGGAAATCAGGTAAAAGTTGTCTTTTGACAGGAAGATATTTAAATATTTATTCCTAGACTGTGTACATCTACTACTTTGTTAAGCAGGCGACGTTCTCACAATAGGAATCCTAACAATCAGCTTCCAACCACAGGAATTCTAGCTGAGCGTTAGTGTAACTTCTTCAGTCAGACATTCAAGGCAAGGTCGGGAGCAGAGGGACGCAGCTGTCATTTTCCACTCTGGCTTTTGCCCTTCACTTTTCTCTGTCTAAGCCTGAGTTTACCTGAAAAGTTTTTACTTTCAGGTAAAGGAGCCATTTCCTTTGTTTCCTTTCATCAGAAATTTCACTTACCTTGTTTTGCTGCTGCTTTTCTGAGCGCAAATGACATTTCCTCTGTACTTAAGGAGCATACTAATAGCATGGCATTAATGGGTACCTCCTTTCACTTGCTGGCAATGACTTGGCTAATAGCTTGCTATTGATAGGAATGAACTCTTGAAAAAGATCAATTAATTTCTGCCTTCAGCCAGCAGTGAATTTACCTGGTTTGCTTGCAGTAGGTGGGGAGAAAATCCAAAACGTAAAAAAAACCACGCTTGTAAGATGAAGCAAGTAGGAGGCAGTAGTTTCAGATGCAGATCTTTGGTGAGGGGAATGCAGAGGAAAGGCGCCTTCCTCCAAGCACTGAACACCTAGCAGCAACTTTATTTAAATGATTGCTGTTTCTGACTTCTTTTCTCTTGTAAAAACACAGTTCTCTTCACGCTAGCTTCTAAGAGTCAGAAACTTGAACTAACTTTGGCTCTCAGTCTGCAGAACGTATTTAAGTTCATTTGTAAAGGCTCTTACTACGCTCATCAAGTCATGTGTCTGTAATCTGCTGGTCACTCTGTGATCCGTGCCCAGTCTATGAAGTGGGCAACTTTTTTGTGGATCAGAAACAGAAAAGGGTATGTAAAACCCAGCCTCCAGTGCAGTAATACTGGGAAGAACCCATCCAGGGAGGAGGGTGAGGAATGCTGTCCGTCTCACTGGTTTTCTTTCGATGAACAGCTCATATTTTTTAATTTAACTGCTCTAGTGAAATAGAAAAAAGGAGATAAGTGAATTATTCCTGAAGCAGCTGGAGTCAATATAACATAATAGATGACCTCATTACACAAAGAGGAACACTGACCTTTAGGAAAGTTCTTGGACATAAAGCTTGATTTGCTTTGACTGACAGAAATATCACATAAATGCTAGCTGTTGATTTGTATTGTTATGCAGGGTGGCCTTCCCTGTAAACTCTGGCAGATCTTAAAACTTAACTGTCAGAACTGTTGGTGGGTAGGCAAGAACAAGCCTCATTGCTCTTAAAAAATAATTTTGAATTCATTTAGAAACTTCCAAATATCTTGGCTTTTCCTTATGAAGGAAGCACAAACACTAAAAATGCCATTTATAGGGAAATTACTAGGGCTTTTTTTTGCTTTCTTTTCTGAAAGCAGATGGTAGATACTAGGAGCCAGTCTTGGTATCAAGAAAGCAAACTGGTGAGAATTGCGCCTGGGACTACCAAAGAGCTTTTGACTGATCGGTCTTGTTTGTTTTTAATCAAGTGTCATTGCGTTGCCATTCTTAAAGAAAACCCTAAGTACACATTGTGGAAAAGTACAGTAAAATGTTGTAACCTGGAAAAAAGCCTCAAGTAGTGTTACTATGTTTCTTTCTGCATGCAGAGAAAGAAAACATTCTCTTTCTGTGCTTGATCTATGATAGTTAATAGTACAACCTGCAGAATATATGGAGCCAAGGGTAGAATGCGTATTAGGTATCCATCATTCCCTGCCCAGTAAAATGTTAAAAGTCATATTGTATAGAATTTAAATGTTTAAATCCGCGTAGAATCCAAATGTTTAAAAAAGGTCTTAAGTGATGACCTTGGTTTTCCTTCTATTGTAATCAAAATTGTGAACTTTGTTGCCAGTAGATGAACCTGAAACAGTACGTTGTGTCAATTACCCGATGTTTCAGCTGTAGGAAAGGGAAGAAGCTTAAGGTAGAAGGTGAAATTATAAACCAAGAGTAGTCAAAGAAGAAATGCCGGGTTGAAACTGGAGAAGATTACTGCTGCCGCTCGCTGTCCGAAGGCACCACTTAGACTCGCCACTTCGTCTCTCTCCCCACTTTAGGTCTCAAGAAACGAGGTGCTTTTTTTTCATGTTTTTTCTGTGCTCACGCTCACTGAGGCTGCGGGAAGGTCAGAGAACAGCCATCCAGACGCAGTCCTAATACAGAGCTTTGTTTATTCAACAACAAAATCAGAACGAGTTGTCACCACCTTTCTGTAACAAACATCATAACCGTGGTGGTCTTGTGCTGAGAACATAAGATGCTTTATAATCTTCATGGGCTGCTGAAGCTCATTTAAAACTTGCCTAAAACGGTGTCGCCTCTAGGGCATCCCTCCTTGGGCTGCTTGGCTCGGTTTGCAGATGGTCAGTGCCAGCTGAGCTGAAGGACTTTCTGCTCCGTATCTGCCATTGCCAGCTGCTGGAGCAGGTGTTAGAGAAATATAGGGCAGGGAGGTTCTTTACTGCTAAATGAAACATACTGTAAATAGTGGCATTTGCCAGGAAAATATGGGTAAACTAATACTTTTTTTCGTTTGTTTGTTCCCCTTGGTGGTACAGCAAAACTAAAACTAAATATAAACAATTGAGTTTCTTGTCTAGTCCCTGCAAAGTCATTGGCGTCAGCCTGTGTTTCCTTAAAAAGCACATTTGTTTTATAAATAAATTACAACTAGCTTGACATTTGTTGTCCTGGGAGTAACGTTTCAAATCAATTTCAGTTCTTGCTGTTTTCCACTGTTTATTTAAGGGTTAAGAGACAAAAATATTATGCGATGGTCATTGACTTAAACAATGAGGAAACCAACCAACCTGCCTACAACTTCTTTAATGTTGTGGCAGGAGCTGTCAGAGAAACCTGGAATATTTATGTATCCTTAAAAGAAAATTCCCCAAAGGGTTAGATAATAACTATCAGCATTTTTTCTGCTATTCTTCAGTCACAAATTGGGTCCAGAACCAACATCTTATTTTTGTTAGCCCCAAATAAATCCTTCCATAGGTGTGTAAGAGGGAGCCATTTTCACAGCCCACAGCTGCTTCTCAACCCATTTACTGATTTCCAGAGCTGAAGGAGATGAAAAGCAACATTTCAGAAACACAATATTTATGTGTAAAGTGGCTTTAATAACTAAGAAAACATTTTCTGTGTTGATTTAAAACAAAAATTTCTTGATTAAATTCTATGGAAAGGAGCATTGACTTGTCTTCTTAACTTGATAAATCTTATTCTGATGTTTTATATTTGAAGTCCCTACAAAACCAGTAACTTACAGGAGCTTGGAAGTGAAAAACAATTGGCTGTCTTAGCCAAAGTGGCTTATCCTGATTCATTCTTGGCAGATCTTTATGATCTTTCATTGTTACCAAATGAAACAAACAAAGAAATCACTCTGCTATTACCTTTACTAGCTATTACATCGCACAGTTGTACAGCCACATATCGTATTCATATTTCAAATATCCTCTGTATGGTTAATCAATGGTGGTATTTATTGCTATCGTAACCCTTGGAAAGAGGTGGAGAAACAGAGCTCTCTTGGTTGACTGGTTTTTGGCTCCGAGAACCATCCCAGCCCCTTTCAGCAAAACACTACATTCTTGGCTTTCTTTGCCCGCTGTGGAAATTTTTGGTTTACCTGGACTGTAGTTTAGGATATGAGCTAAAAGGATGGGGATTTGGTTTTGAGATGCAAAGAAGTCTTTCAAATGCACGTGTAACTCCATCGGTTTGTTTAACAAGCCAGTTCTCTTATTCTTTGTTGTTTTAAAAAAATTAATTCCTTTCTTCCTATAGTTAATGTATTTCCTAGTTTATAACAACAACAACAAAGTAAAAAAGAGAAGTTTTCCGTTGCATGCAGTTTCCACAAGAGCAACGGAGAGCTTTCCTGAGACTAGAATGAACATTTGATTTGGAGAAATGAATTAATGCTGTATTTTACAAGGTCATTGTCAGCAGGGATTTGAACACCCAGCAATGCCACATTGAATACTGTCGGGTTTCACCTTGGCTTTCGCTGTTGTATTTTATAAACCTTTTTTTAAAAGGACCACCACAGCTGCTTCATTTTAAAAACCAAGATCTTACTCTTGACAGTTAATCAATAAGCAACAAACGAAAAGTAATAACGCACGACTTGAGAAATATTGTTTTTATTTGTAGCCTGAGACCAGGGCTTGCCAATATGTTAAGATCAATCAGTTTTCTCCCTCGGATTGAGCTTGCATCCAAATCACCAAATCTGGAAATGTACCGTATGCAGAACACTGTGCTGTTTGCAGGTGGTGTACAAGGACGGGGGGGAAGACGATGGCATTTTTTGGATCTCCTAAGGTTGTAGAAAGGCAAACACCTGGACTAAAGATGGGAAATATATGAGTGAGGTAATCATTATTATGACAAGGAAATTGCAAGTGCTCTGAATGTACTCCAGTTAATTCAGCTCAGTGCTAAATCTTCTTATGCAGAAAGGTGAACAAACAAGCAAGAACCCTACATCCCAGGCAAAGGGCTTCTGCTCCATGGAAAACGTTGATGGAAGAGGCATCTGGGATAACATCATTCCATTTTCACAGAGAATAAGGAAACGGAAGCAGGGTTTTGTAAGGTGTTTTTTTTTTGCTTTGCCTAAGGACAGGAAGGAGAAGCAACAGAGCTTTTAAACTGATGTTTGGCCATTATAAATGTAACATACAAGCAAGCTGTGCAGGCACTACACTGCAGGTACCTTTGGGCAGCTTTCCCTGGGTAGATGGCAACTGAACCGCTTTTCATGGGCTGCCCGTCAATAGCTCTTCCCGTGCTTTCTGTGTCTCATCTCACGCTTGCTACTAATCTCAGTTGCTAAGATTAATTAGGATATAAACACACCTAGAAAGCCTGTAAAGCTTCATGTATGCCTGCAATATAAAACAGAACATTTGGCAATGTCAATTGAAATGATTAAAAGGTTTCTAAGACATCAAGAACTCTTTGAGTCAGTCCCTCTCTACCTTGGTTTAATGACACAGTAAACTCTTGCTTTTCTGGATATGGTTATAGTTTTAAACAATAAAGAGTGAGCAAATTCCATTACCTTATGTCAAGGAACCCTCCAGAGAAGATAAAAATGCAGTTAATAAACAAGATTAGCTTCCAATGGCAATTGTTCTATAATAGAAAATTCACTTTCTAACCTTCTTCTGCAGGATGCCAATCAGTTAATCAATTCAGTCCCATCGGAGTTGCTGGCAGCAGGTTTTCCTCCCGTTGGGACACAAGTAAAGGCAAGGTTTCTGCGGAGGTTAAGGAAGAAAGGAAGCAAACAGTAAAACTGCTTTATTTCATTTGGAATGGATTGCTTTAGGCAATTACACACCTGCAGCATGGATCCTGTTCACCAGCAGCATAAAGAACCTTCAGTAAGTCTGTTAAGCCTTTTTATTTTTCCTTTTCTGTAAAGGAAGTTGAAATAGTATATTTGTGGGTGTACACTGAAGCAGGAGTAATTTCCATAGCCAGTGACTGCCATGATTCCAACACACCTCTGTCGTTGGTTAAGTATTGATCTGTTACATGCTCTGGGGTCACCTGGCATCAATCACTCCAAAATCAGTCTACTTACAGGACTGCTGACAAAATTCAAAGGTCTTACTTTCCCTTCATACAGAATCTTACATTTTGTTGTTAATTTACTAGTTAATAATAAATGAAATACCGCTGTGGTATTTTCCCCTAATGCCGTATTATGCACAGCCTATATTTTTCCTTATCAGAACATTTGTTTAATAGGAAGCAGCATGTGCTCACCTCAAAATGAATATTCCCTGTATATAGCCTTTTTCCCAAAGCAGAAGAACATCCTATTAGCAGCGATTTTTCCTGTTGATAATGACTTAATTTAGTTTTTATAATAGTCATTGTGATACTTGTGTATTTTGCTGGTTCATGCAAGTGTATCTAGGAAGTACCTTTTTTTTCCCCTCATGATCTACAGAAATACATACTTATGCCCTGTATTTATCTTCATTTCTTCTTATCTGTGTAATGCTCCTAGATGCTTTGAAAGCAGGCTTGATCTGACATTCAGTTGTAACTGAAATTAGCACATCCCAGCTTTTTCCTTTACCCCTTTTGCCCAAGATTGAACGCCATTAGGAAAGGTGATTATTTATGTTATCCCAGAAAAAGTTATTTGGAAAAAAAACCCCATGCTTCAGAAAACAACTGTGAGAGAAGATGACTAAGAGAATAGTGCTTAGTGACATTTCATTTGTTTTTAGGAGAAAAAAATAGGTTACTTCCACTTTATGTAACTGCAGTGATTGATCTAGATAGAAAGTAAAATCACCCTAGGATGTTCAGAAAAGGTTTTCATAACCCTGGCTACAGTGAGGATAGACTATGGAAGCTGTATTCTCTGCGTATGAGAGACTGATGTGCCGTCAGTATTTTAAAAAGATAGCTAGGATGAGGTGGGTAATGATAGAGCTGGCTAAATGGTCGTTTAAGTGAACTTAAAATCGATCATAGTAAAAACATTGCATGAATCTGCTGCTAAAGAATGAAAAGGCAGCACAATTGGTAATGAGCAATCTAATGCCACAGAATTTACAGGTTGTCAAATGCGCTCGATGTTTTGGACATCACAAATGTAGCTGATAACTGCAGTGCAGTATGTTTAGATGTCTGTCAAGTCTTTGACTTAGTATTACCAGAAATTCTTTTTAAATAGCATGAAACCATACACTGACTAGAATAAAAGCAAGTATAGAAAAAAAGTCAACGTGACTAATTACAATGGCATTTCAGCAGCAGCAGGGAATTTGCTGCTGTTCTGAAGAGATCTGACCAGGATGTCCCAACAGAGTTTATTGGATTTGTGACGGGCTTCAAAGACACCTGACCGAGTGACACCTTTATTTCTATTACTTTTGGTAACTCCTTTCTTTTCGAAGACTGAGTTTTAAAGCTTAATTTGTGTAGCTACTTAGAATGAACTAATACAGAAGAGATTGATTTTCTTTTTTTTTTTTTTTTTTGCAACTGCAGTTGCAAAATATTCAGATTTATTACTGTGCTTTTATGCTAACAGCTAGTTGTTCTACAGTGCAAATCAGATGGCCAATTCTGAAAATCTGGCTTGAATGACAGAGTCAGAAAACACCTTATCTTGACATTTTGGTCTGCTTGGGCTTCTGTTAACCCTGCTCCTTTGCTTTGGCTTCTGACTTAGCAAGTTGTACTGATGCAGTCCTGCCTGGTGTCACTTACTGTGGTTACAATATCAATCCCCTGTAGAATCTCTTCTACTTTTTTTCTGTGCCTGGTCAGAGGAAGCTGAGCCTCTGTTTGGGGCTCTGTGAGAATCAGGGTCTGAGAGGAGAGAACTAGTCCTGCTGGGTGCAGAAAAGCTGTTCAGAGTGGGCAGGGATCTCCTGGACTGACAGGAGACAGTCCCCTTGTCTTGGGGGTGATGGTGAGGCTCAGCTTACTGATTTTTAGAGCCAACTGGATTGTGAACGGTGATGTTGCCAGGTAAAGCCAGGGTTCTCTTCCTTTTCTGGGAGACCATCTTGTGGCGATTGCTTGGGTGAGAGGGACAGGAGCAGTATCACTACCCAAGGCAAATAGTAACTGTAGAGCCCAAGCACACTAATGAATCTTTTTGCTCAACTTAAAAGCCAAACGAACCACCAAAAATCTCACCCAATGATGTTTATAAGAAGCATGAAGTATTTCATTTCCCCCTGCTCAGCATAAGCTCAGCATATTATTGAAGTGTGTTAAATGATCTTAAATGTCTTTTCTAACCTAAACAATTCTGTGATTCTATGAATGGTGATAAACACTGATGATGTGAATGTTGTGCTTCCATTTTCTTTTCATCAGTTTTATCACTAGCACTTCAGTTTCTAAACCATTGTATGTTGTGGAACGCAATACAACCTCACAGCCTGTTCTTTTGTGTTTTCATCGCATACGTTCCTCTTCTTTCTCCAGAACTACTCAGCTGGTGTTAAGCAAGCTTCTTCTAGTCTTCGAAGTAAAAGAAGCCCTGCTGGCAAAAAAGGTAAGGGACACGGCAGAAAAAACATTCCAGACAAACTGCTAGCAATTATTTAGAGCTGCTTGTCATACAGGAGATGATACAATCCATTCTGACTTGTTCATGCGGAGCATTTGCTGATATTTTGTTAAGGTTCTTAGTAAAAAAAAAAAAAAAGAATCACCCTAATCCACAGGTAGAAACTCCAAATTCAGTGAAGTACTGCACATGACCTCGCTGTACTGATGAAGGCTAAAAAGACTCCTGCAAATGCAGGAATCTGGAAACAGGCTAGAGAGATTTTTCTCGACTAGCTTCCAAGGTATTAAGAGAAGTCTGAGCCTGGAGGGCAGATCATTATGTAATGCAGCCATCAGCTAATGCTGGGGAGTCCCTGTGTCCATTCTCCTGTTTAGCTGACACTTTCTGTCTGATACTGGAAGGCTTACTTCAAACTAAAGGCTGTTTTCTCGTTGCAAGGTCTTGGGGACAGCAGTGTGTATGTCTCTACTTCACACAGGGTCCTGTTCCTCTATGCTGTGGTAGTAGAAAGGATTAAAGCTACTATGCAATCTTATTTTTAGCTTTCTGAGTTATTCTTACAGGCAAGTAGTGTAACTCCTGTGCACACTCTTGCTTAGGTAATGCAGTTTGCCACCCCAGTGTGCCCAGTACTTCAGTTCCCTGTAACAACATCATTTCTACTGTGAAGAGCTGAGATTGCCTGGCAGTGGAGTTACGGAGTGCCGGGAGGTATCTTGACTATGGTGTTTGTTTAATTTACAAGCAACTGCCCCCAAAACAAGGTCTGATATTTCCGGCCAGGCTTTGAAAAGACCTCTTAAGGACTTCTCTTAGGTGTATGCATTCAGGACGCCAAAATGGCACCTCAGCAACCGCTTGCCGCTCTACCGTCTCTGTGCTGCTTGTGACCTGAAGAGCAGCATCTGGTCACTTCTGCAGTGCACTGAAGGGTAGTGACTTCTGCTGATAAAGTAGAAGATGCATCTGTGAGATCATTCACAATGATGTAGCTTCTGCAGGATGAACAGGAGTACAGAAATCAGTAAAAACCTCTTTTGAGTTAGCAGACGCCTCTTTGTAGTCACCAACACAGTGTGGTTATATTTAGAGTGTTCTTTCACGTTACAGCCCACTGTATTGATTTATTTCGAACAAACGCTTTCAATTAAGTCAATGCGTTTTTCCTTCACCTCCCACTTTCCCTGAAGTTGGACTGATTTGTATGACACATCGTTACTTTTATTAGCAGATCATGAAGCCTGTACTCTCTCAAAGAAAAAGCTCTGCCTCCTTTCTGTAGGCACCTAAAAAATGGAGCCAGGCTCTCGGTCACCACTCCAATTACTCTGCCTGAAGAATGATAAAAACCCCATTCCTGAGTGAGGTGGGTGATTAAATACCCCAAAATCAGAAATTCTTACAAAGATCTGTGCTCACTTGAAGTTGCAGCCGTGTAAGTACTGTGCTGCAGTTTGCTTTCTGTTCCGATTTATATCAGCTTTTGTGAACTAATTTCCAGATCGGTTAGGTGTTCAGGCATAGAGAAGAAAATGTAACTCCTGTTGTGGGGGACATCCAACCAATTACAAGAAAGAGTGAACAAAAGCAGCACAGGAACACAAAAGTGTTCAAGCTTCCATTGTAAACAGTTCCAATTTCCTTTTTAAATGTCAAGTACAAAATATGTGTTTTTACATGCAAAGAACTCCGGAGCGTTGTTGCCAATATACTCCTGAAATCATCCTTTCTTAGCATGACCTTTCCCGCTAACCGTAACTTCCATTTTACTTAAATCTGTGGTCATTTTCATTTCATGTCAAATATCCCCATGTCATCTATTACTGAACTTTCATGTCGGGAAAGAAAGTTTAAAGGTCACAGACTTAAGTACTTATCGAGCTAAACTTTTTTGATACTGTATGAAAGAAATTACATGTGTGTGCTATCCCTGCTGGTTTGTAAAAAGGAAGTGTTTCAGGTTTAAAACACTCCTGCTTTCACTAGTCTCTGTAACGTCAGGATGAGAGTGAAGTATTTGGCAAGGTTTTAACTTCAGTGAAACACGCTTTCTGTCTTTACTCTTTGGCACTTGCAGGTCTAGCGCTGCTTCACTAACACCTAAGGCGACTCTTTGTCTCGTTAAGAGAGAAGCGCATTCTGATTTTTCTCTCCCAGGGAAAAAAATATTGTGACAGCTCTGCAATTAAAAGCAGGGGGACAGGCTGCGTTCTGGGGTAAGTGATTACAGTCTGGTGAAAAGTCGATTGGGGCATTTTGAGGATATAGACCCTTATTCAGAGGGAAATACTCCATTAATCTGTCAGGAAATTCAGGCTTCTTCGTGCATAGATGCTGCTTTCACTGTTGAATGGTCTCTGTGAGATGAATCCAGAATGTCACTGTGAGCGTGTTCCCTGAAGGAACGAGCTACAGAAGATGTGTAATGAGACCCTGCCCAGCTCCCTTTGCCCAGACGGACACGTGGTCTTCACTTCTGCGCTGCCACAGACACGCTCTCAGTTATTGCTGAGAGGTAACAAATAAGCTTCTCTGAGCTCTAGGAAGCTCTGAAATCAAAACCTGCTTGGTTTTCTCTGTAGGATTCCGTCATGCTTTTTTATTTATTTTTATTTTTTATATCATTTCATTATGCATTCTCAATTCTCACCCCAGCCCTGAGCTTAGCAGTAGAAAGTTGGTAATTTAGACACCCGTGGAGCATAAGGAACAAAGATGTATTTTAGAATTAGGTCTTGGCAGCGCGGCCTCCCTGCTGGAGCTCAGAGCATTTCTGAAAGGCAGTCTACTGCTGCAGGTTAGCTCCTGCCTATCAGGTGGGGAGCTTGGACCTTGCCTTTGGTGTTGAAACAGTCCCAGGCTCTGAAGCAGACCAGAGCTAGAAACTCTGGGTTAAGCTTTCTGTTAATTGACTTCTAGCTTCGAGACATACGCGAGCTGTGAAATTCTGTGTAGGTGTTTGCAGAGCCTCGGGAAGAAAATATGTTTAGTTCTGGCTCCAAATTGCCACGGAATTCTACAGATCTAGCCTTTTGCTAAGATGGTTATAGTGCACTTGGGAAGCTATTTGGAAAGGACTTTTTGACACTGACTTCTGAGATGGGCAGAGACTGAAGGGGAGAAAGAATGACTTCCTGGAAGCAGAGGATCTTTGCCGTGATTACTTTGTAGTTTATTGGCCTTTTAATAGTACGTTGACAGTGATGGTTGTCTTGTAACAAGTTAAAATGCTACGGTTGCTGTCTGCTAGTACAGCAGAATGACAAAACAAGAGTGAAGTAGAAATAATCAATCGCGTCTTAAAAGAATAAAGGTTTTCCTCAAGGCTTTAAACAGCCATGAAGCTTGGCTGGAGGTTTTTCAGGTATCAGATGAGTTGATTATATGGCTGAGTTTCGTTCCCCCTTACAGTGTCTCGGGTATTAGAACTGTAATTTTATAATTAGTCTATATCACTGACTTCCATGATAGATGGCCTAAGGGCAAGTCACTTTTCGATAGGAGCTCCTGCTGTGTCTTCAAGATGTAATGAGCTGCATTTACAACTCACATTCTCAAGAGCTGGAGCAAGTCCTTTTTGTCAAAAATGTTAATAACAGAGGGTGCTGTAGAGGAATTAATTTGAGGAATTCACCGCTTTAAATATTATCTATTACACAGCCAAGCTTTTCTTGCGTGTCAGACATCAGATGCTAGTGTGCAGGTGTGCTTGTTCCTGAGTATTTGGGTTTCGAGACTGGGTTTTTTTGGTGCTGTTGATATCTTTTTTTTCTTAAGTTATACAACAATGAAAAAAGACAGACAAAAGTAAACAGAAGAAAAACCAGTGGCATGGCCACAGCTAATCCTTTACTTATCATAAGGGAATCATCAGCCAGGGGAAGAAGATAAGCAATGAAGTATACCACTGAGCTCTGGATAACTAGAAGCAATTTTTGATCAGACTGAGCACTTGCTTCACATCAGTGCATCTCTAAATAAAATAAGAAGCAACCTTATGGCACCGTGTTTATAGAAGGAAAGATATGGAGGAGAAAAAAAAACTAAGCCAAGAGTGTTATCCTGCAATTGTATCCAGTCATGTGAATAGAAGCTTAACAGTTTAATTAAGCTTGTTTGTGGGCTGTGTTTGGATTCTCAGGAGGGAGGGCTCCCGTGACTTGCTATTGGGGCCAGCTGAAAAATTTTCAAGAGAAATTTGGCTTCTGACCCAGGATTCTGATGCATCTCCTCAAACATCTGCAGTGGCACACTGGGAACAATGCTTGCAAAGGAGGATATTCAAGTTGGGAATCCCTCTACTTACTGAAAGTTGGCAGTGAGCATAGACTCGCCAGGAAAGTTGAACTTTTCTCAGAGTTTGCAGGCTTAGGGCACAGCTGAGTGACACAGCACTGGCTTGGGTGGTTTCTGTGTTCCCAGGTGAGCAGCCATGTCTCATAACAGTTTTGGATGAGAAATGAAGAGGCAGGAAGAGGAGTAGCAGCTGGAGAATAAATCAAGTGGAGCATTCAGCGTAAGCACTCATTCCAAAGAATAACACAGGTTTCCTAAGGAATAATGTATGTGAAGTGCCTCCGCTGATCTAAAACCTCTGAGTGGCCTGCAGCCAGAAGCCTATAAAACATTCCCTTCTGCCAGAGAAAATTTGCCTGGCAATAAATGGCTATACTAATTAGATTTTGAAAGGTGCTTTTAACCTTTTCACCCTCTTAGAAAAGAGTGAGGCTCATGTGTTACAGTGTGCCAGCTTCACACCGCTGTAAGCGGCACCCATGCTGGTGAGATGAACTGATGTGGCGTAACAGAGAAGCGAGGGAGGAAGAGTTGAGAAGGGATGGGAAGGTTTCCAGAGATGTGTCTCCTTGAATCCAGCAGATCAGGAGGATTTCATAGCGTAGACACTCCATGCTGAATAGCACCATCTTCTGTGCTCTGTTTCCTCTTTCTGTGATGCTCAAGAAAAAAAAAAAAAACAACAAAAAACCAGGTAATGAATATAGCAAGACTACAGTTGGCATCTCACAACACGGCACAGAAAAGTCAACTCGTATGTCTTCTGCTTGCTAATCGAGGGGAGAGTTGTGGAGATCAGACTCCATATAGATGCTTAGAAATGAAGCGGCTTTGACAGGAGCAGGGCAGAAAAGAATGTAATTGTCTGTCCATGTTATTCTGCTGCCTCGTCACAGGTGTCTCTGTGGTGCTGCTACACTGCGCTGGGTCCGTTTACTTTCTTGGGTAGAGAAGAGACAGGTTGCCCAAAGCGGTTGCTCTGGGCAATCTTCGTTGTCTTTCTGAAAGAGACAGCAGGAAAGATGCAGCTCTAAGAATCGCCCAGTGCCGCCCGGTTGAAAAGGGGAGATAACCAATTTTACAGACTCTTGAGATGCTGAACCAGCTAAGCAGGATCTTTACAATTGATCATAAGCTTTGCTATTTTGTGGTTCTGTAGCTTTGTGCCATTATTGCAAATGCTTGTTTCAGTGAAGGGATTTTTATTTTTTTTATTATTCTTCACTATTCTCTAGGGATAGAAATGGCTGTAAATAACCTAAAAGATTAGGCGATCCATTTTTTTAAGATGAAAAGCTTTTTGCAAGGATAGGGAGGAAAATCTTTGGGGCATCTAGTATATAAACTGGGTGTTTCCCAGGACTCCATATGGGAACTGCTGAATCTGAAGGACTTAGCTTTAAGTGAATTTCTCGCAAAACCAACTTTTATGTTAGATGTGGCCAGGCTACACAACATCATTTTTCCAAATTTTCTCAAAACCATAAATATTTTAAACACGTAGAAAACCAATTCATAATGCCCTGCAATCTGTAAAATCACAGTGGAACCAAAATCACACATCAGTTTAATTACCAGCTATCAGTAATGCTTCAGAGATCAGTCACAGCGTCAAAATATTAGGTCCTAGAGTTCCCAAATATACGAGTGAATATTCTCCTGTCAGTTCCAGCCTTCTACTGGAGAGCAAGAGACAAGCCCAGGTTAAGGCTGAGACTTGCAAAATTTTGGGTCTCAGTACAACTGGACTGCCAGTACTCCCCAGACTTACAAGGTTTGAAAATAAAATCATAAAATCAAACCTGCAGCCTGGTGCTTACTCCAACAGGAATTCAAGCCCAGTGTTTTTTAGGAAGATAAAGTAGGTTCATAATATATGCAAACCCCACATACACGTTTGCAGCACGCGGGGAAATGTGTCTTATCCCCGACGAGGAACATTCTTTTAATGTGGTAACCTTTTTCAGGCGAGAACATCTGCAAGTGCCTTGAAGCATGGGGAACATTTATGGATCTACATAAATGCATAATAATAATAATAGTCAGTGCCCTTAGCTATGAGATTTGGTAGACCTTATCATTTATTCTTAACTAGTGCAGTGTGTCTGCAGATAGTACTCTTCGTATGCACAGTCCTACCACTTGCTGCTAAATATCGCGCTGTAGTAATTTTAGTATCCTTCAAAAGCAGAAACAAAGCAAGAGTCACTTTTTCATGCAAATAAGTAATCTAGTTGTAACAAAGTGAAGTATAGAGAGAAGTAAGGACAACTGCAGTTTTATATCGTTAGCAAAAACCAAACAGCTCCAGGTATATTTCATGTGTTGGACACTGGAAGGGCATGGTCTGCTAGGAAAAGCTAAACGTGTCAAATCCTTTCTTTGAGTGCGGTACTTCTGATGTTTCTGAGTGTGCTTTAGACCTATCTTCTGCGACCGATACTAGAATTTTGCTTAGGATTGTTTCTTTAAATCCTTCCTCTTTCCTCTGTTTCTTGTAGAAATACCAGAGATACGCTCACAGAGTGAGAGCTAAGAGCTAGCTTTTGCTGGGTAAATCATCACAAAATTGCCTCTGAGCAGAAAAGACCCGTTTCTCTAGAAACAAGTCAACATATATGGGCCAAATTTACAGTTGCTTCTTGTATACACGTGCTGTTGTTTTCCTAATGAAATCAATGCTTGAAGTAAAGGTTGCTCAAGAATGGGGAAATATGATTTCAAAAATCTTATTATAATAGTCAAAGTGGTGCTATTAAAGGACACTCATTTTAACAGCTGCTTTTCAGAAGGTTCTGCCCATTTTGGCATATCAATGTTAATCTTTTCCCTGTTGCTGTGTTCAGAAATACAGTGTGTTTTCAAGAGCATGTCCATGCTTGGACAAACATTTCTACATGGTTAGATGGGTGATAGATAACTCCCTGTTCTGCAAATGCGTCCAAGCAGCCTCTTATTTATGCACAAAATGAAAATTGACTAGTAGCTTGGATTTTCGTATAGAAATGATGAGGAAAAAGCAGTTCTTTCCATTCTAGCAAACAGTAAACGGACAAGAATTCTCTCTATCTTTTAAATTTTATTTTTTTTTCGTAAACTAAATCAAATGGCAGGCTCAGACATAGTCATGGAAAGCATTTAGTGCTGAATGCTTTGGATTAGATGAGCCAAATAGCAACAATCATCTCACTTCAGCAATGGCATCTTCCATGTCTCTCTGGTTTCAGAGAACAGTGTTGCGTAAAATTCCATATTGCTTCCAAAATTGGTCTTCAGAGTCAAAAGCTTTCTGATTGCTCAGAAGCTGAGCCTGAAAGACAGAGGAAGAGTACAACAGCATTGCAATTTATTCTTGAAACCTGCTGGTTTCGTATTTCCTCAGCTTGGTGGTGAAAATGGAATGATCAATATGCAAAATGGAGATGGGTGACAAATACCAACTGACACGGATGCAAAACAAGTCTTATGACCCATGTAAACTTACAATTTGAGAGCACAGTGCTGTAGGAGATCTCGTTAGTGCGCGCTTGCATGGAACAGAAAGGGGACTCATTTGAATAACATTAACATTGTATTAAGCAACCAGCCTTATCACACAGCTGAGTAACGTCGAGAGTCTGAGCAGCAGCCTGCAGAAAGATGCAATTCAGCGAAGACATTACATGAAAGGAGAGCTGTGCCTTTGGATCTGCTCTCATTACCTGCGAAGAGGTTGGTAGCACTTGTACAGTCTTGGATGGGAAATGAAACTACTCTGCATTCTCCCCCCTGCGAGGCTGGTTTTATGCAAATCACGCTTTCACCCCAGAAATCCCAGATTTATGACATTGGTTTTCAGTTGTTTCAGGTAATGTTTCTAAACCAGACTGTTTTCAGAGCTCTTGGCTCCTCGCTCTGGAGACCCTGACTTTCTCGCACTTGAAGAGATAGTTAGAGCTGGTTGTCTTAATGCTGTCTTTGAGAAGGCTGAGTAACAAAGGGGAGAACTAAAAACACTGTTAGGAAAGATGATTCTGCATTTTCTGTTCTGTTCTGGCTACCGGGGCTTAACATTTAGGGTACTTAAATTCACCTTTCCTGAAGAGAGGACATTAAGACCTTCTCTCCCTATGCATGTAATTGTCTCCAGATTGCTTGGTGAACCTTCCTCAGGAAGACACAGGTTTCAAGTCTGAATTCAGTTGTGAGGCAAGACTTGGGTCTTCTGCATTTTAGGTGAGTAATCCAAACACTGACTGAGTGGTGGTGTGGTTTGCAAGAACACAGTCTCTGAAAGAATGCATCCACATCTGCCCTAGAAGTGATACAGGCTGGGGCATGCTGAATCCAAGTGCCTCGTTGTGAAAGAAGGAACAAAGATTATGATACTGCCAAGTTTGAGGTGACATGTGTAGAGAAATAAATTCTGGGTACTTAAGAGATTGTGATCACAAACAATGCAGAGGTTTGAGGGACTCGTGCTTAAAAAGCAAGAGGATCCCTCATGACTTTTCTCTTGACAAGACTGAACCTAGGAACCTTTATTTCTAGCCTTCTGTATATCCACCATGCTAGTAATTCAACTAGGGGAATGTGGATGTGCTGAAGACATTTTAGCTATAGTGATTAGCACCATTCCTGTTACAATTGGGAGTAAGAAATGTTTACAAATGTCCTTGGGGTAAAAGGACCCCATAGTAATTACTATAATTGGACAAGAATTGCTTATAATTGCTGGACTTCCCAAAAATGACTTTCTGAGGAAATCTGTGTAGCCAATTGCATTACTGCCTTCTCAGATCAATGTTACCTTAGTCCCAGTGCACGGATACCCGCAGGGCAAAGTAGCAAACTATTTGCATTTCATTAAGAACATACCACATTGTAAGGCTGTTACTCAAACGATTGATGACACAGGCAGGACATAACTTCAAATCTTTATGAAGAACTACTATTCTCCTCCTCTGACTTGATATTTTATTTTTGTTCTCCTCTTCACTGCCTTTCAAACAAGAAACTGCCATGATGTTCAGATTTCAATACATTAAATTCTTACGTTAATAACAGCAGCAGTGCATCAGGTCAGCATCAGTGAAATTGTTCCCAGTGTATTTTTCTGATGAATTTTAATATTAATATGAGAAAAATATCCAACCCAACACCATTCAGGTTATATCCAGACTAGTGTGTCACGTGTCACTCATGTGTCTGTAACAGAGAGGAAAAGAGGATGTCATAATGTCATTAACATGACCATGCTGAAGAACCAGAAACTAGTCAGAGATGGAGTTAAAAACATAGATGTGTTTTTTATATATATATATATATGTATGTATGTATTGGTTCTAATTATATAATAACAACAGTAGATGCCCCACATATCCTTCAGTCTGCTAAAGACAAATGAAAGCAAGCAAAACAATCTTAAATATTTAAATTAATTACCAGCATTAAAATTCCAAAGGTTTGTTCCTATGTCTATGTCAGTTTTAGGTTGGAAAAGACCATGAGCATCCAGCACTTCCTTTGACTTGAGGTAACTTAACTTATTCAGGAAATTATCTAAGATTTTAGGGATTAAATTTTAGGCTTCTGTCTTTCTAAAGACAGTCCTGTGTAAGTGCAGTCATCTTTGCTGTGAGGGGCGAGTAAGATCTCGGGCAGCAAATGGCAAAATAGACCATTGCAAACCATCCAGCAAAACTTCAGTGTATTTAATACGTTGTATTATCTACATTATAGTAATAACTGTCATTAAGGCTTCAGCCTGATCTTAGACTACAGCAATTTACTATTAGTTTCTATCCTTGAGAGTCAGTCCAAACAAAGAATGCATGGTTAGGCTTGGATCTGGTATGAAGTTAAGGAAAACAGTAATAGATGCTATTTGAGAGCCTGATGTTTCCCCCATCTTCACCCCATATCTTTCTGGGGAATCCTACTTTAAACAGAACATGTAAAATAGGCATGTACAAAAAAAATCTTTTCCATTTCAGCCATTTTGGTGTGTTCTGAATCATTCTTAGAGTACTCGTGGCATCAAGATGGAGAGGCATGAAAGGCTGATGATACCGCTAAGGCTACGGCTACGAGCTTATCGCGCTCTTCTCCTGATCTGGAAAAAAAGATACAGAATTCTGTCATTTTGTCTTATCTCTCACCCTGTGAGATTCGTTCAAATATATCACATTCATCACTGGTCACCACAGGCACCAGCTTCTTGCTGTTATTCTGACACCACAAAGAATATGCCTCAGAAACCAACAGTTAGGGAGGTGAAAGGGTTAAAGAAACCTAAGGATATTAGTGACGGTGTCAGGAAAATTAATTTTGTGTTTGAGTTCTGGTTTTGTCTGCTAAGATCTCCAGGAAATGTTCAACATGTTATCTCAGCAATTTACACTTTTTGGGAATGTGATTTATTCTTATCCATTTACAGCAGAGTTCCTGCTGTTCACTTTATAGTTTTGTTTTTCGTTGTTTTGGTGAGATATGACATTAATTTGCCTTCACATCTTTTATTCATTTTAAGTATGCAAAAATTCTCTAAAATGTATTACCACATGAATTCTGCAAAATACAACATACGACTTTAGTAAAGATTGGAGATATGTGTGTGTGTATATATATACACATATATTATTAAGAAACATAGAGATCTGTCTTGGAAGAAGAAGTGACAATATTTGTATATCTTAAAGTCACACTTATTGAAATTAAGGTGTAAGCATCTGTGAACCATAGTATCTATTCCTTTTGTAAACTAGTGGGTTTTCTGTTCTTCCTAGAGCAATGTCTGGTATCTGCCTTTGCCAGCACTCCCGTGAAGGTTGCTTTGCAGAGTGCAAACTTTCTTCCTGCTGACAGGTCGTGAGAGGGATACTTGACCCTTTGCAAATTGCCAAGGTTTCACCTGCAAGTGTGGACAGAAAAGCTGAAAATACACCCGTAATAAAAAGCGAATTTGCACGAGAAGAATAAATGAATGCATACGATACAAAATACCACTCTCCGTTAAAATTGACTTACTTGTCAAGTAAGTACATCATTTCAACTTTTATTTGTGAGGTCTGTTATCAAATATTCAATTTCTTTAATTTACAGTATCTGATATAAATGTAGACCCGGGTTGAACCTGACTTAAATGGAATCTGATTCATTTGTTAAGCTTTCCTGTGTTTTAATACCTAATTCCATACAGTGCATAAACTGTGAAAGTTATTGCTATATTTTCTGAAACTAATAGCCAGAAGTTTGTAGTTTCAGGTCCTCTTTTGGCCTTCTGTATAAGCATAAGGCAACTGTAAACTCTCTTACTGAAAAGCACCTAGTCCATTTCTATAATTATCCATGTGATACTAAACAAGCCTGGAGCAGCGTTAAGACAGTAATGGAGTTTATTTACTGTTGTTTGTCCTAAACTTGTACATAAGCAATAATTATGTTTTACACTTTCAGCAGCCAATAGAAAACAGTTGAGCATAGCATAAAGCATTTTTATGCCATTCTATTTTCATTAACTTCAGAAGAAAAATGGAATTTCAATGGCTCACAAATATTTGCTTGTTAGAGAAAACAGTTTAGGTGTCAAGGTTTGTGACAGGTGTGAATTGAATGATTCTATATGGTCTTAAAAATGACTCAACCACAGCATCAAATCCCTTGTTAAAAGGTTCAGAAAAATGCAGAACAAACTAATTTAACATCTATCACTTTAGGAACCTTTACCTTTTCACTAAGATTGATGAACAGAGGAACCGTGGCAGATCTGTCATATCCATGCTACATTCACTGGAAAGCTATTAGACTCAGCGAAATCATCCTAGAGTCTCTCATTACTCAAAAAGCAGAATCTTGGTGAGTGTTTAGCCCTTCAAAATGCAGCAGGCTTTCTCCAGAAACCAAATACCATAAATATTTCCCCATGGGATCCCTCATTGTGATGGTTGTCTCGAGTATCTGCAAGAGAGAGACTCATGCTTAGGACTTCCAAGCCAAATATATGACCAAAAATATCCTTCTCGACTTCACGCTCATCAATTTCGCCATCGCTGGACCTACAAATAGTAAGACTGATGGCACTTTGAGATTGCTCCCTGATAGGCTTCTCTCTGTTCCCCAAAGAAAGAGAGAGAGGGAACAGCTTCTCAGTAACAGCATTACAACACATGCTGTGTGGTGCATGGCTGGCAGCCTCAGTGGGTGAGCAGAAGCATAGCCCTCTTCAGTGATTTTTGCTGCAGATTTAGTAGTCAGTACCCTTTGACCAATTTGTCTCGATTACCTGAGCATCTTGACCACCCTTCAAATGCTGTGAGAAACATGGTATGAATTGCAATATGGATGAAGCTGCATCTGAATTCAACCAACCATCTCTGAATACTGCAAAAATGCCTCATTTGCAGCTGAACCAAACCTCAGAGCACTGACATGTGTCAAAATTGCAAAGAAGCTTCTCAGAAAAACCACAGCTTTGAAAAAGTACAAACCCGTTGCAGTGGAAAAATAAAAGGCCACCATAGTTTCTCCCTTGTCACCACATGCCACGTTGGACCAGTATGTATATGGAAAATGTCCAGATGTTTCATGCCTATACACCAAGACCAACATTTGGATTCATCTCTTCTCACTCTTCAGAAAAACTCGTACTCAAAACTCCTCCTTTACCTCTTTGCTGCTAGGCCACAATATTACATCCTGTAAGTGTCCATTGTGTCTTTTGTTACTTGGTAGTAACTCTAAACATGAGGTGTTATCACTGCTAGAAGCAGACACTGTCTATGAGAACAGGCTGCTACCTTCAGAAAGTGCAGTTATTTAAAAGAACTGAACTAAAAGTAAAATTATTGAACAGAATTAGTTCTGTTCTCACTCAAACCAGGACAGTTACTCGTGTAATATTTTCAGTGTGCCCTATCTTAATCCTGTTAGCTTCTGGGATCCAGTGCGATAGTTACTGGAATGGTATGGTTCATAGCAGCAGGAAGCAGTAGTTTTAGAGCAAGAATTTATGGCTTTCGTTAGTTTAACGTGACCCATATTCATCTATATGCCATTTCTGTAGATCACACACTACAGATACTTATAGGCTGTGTCATTCAGGATGTTGAAAAGGTTTCCAGGACTTTAAAGAGAAATACATGGAAAATTACAGCTTTCATTTACTTTTGTGAGCTATTAAAGCAGTTTGTAAAAATAAATTACAATGATGACCCATTCTCTCTTCTTTTTCACCTGAAAGGATTCGGGGTTGTCCTGTGTTAATGCAGTGACTAAAACATCAATGCAATTTTGCTTTACAATGCCAATGAATCCCCCCTTTAATATAGGAAAAAATCACTGTTACTAATAGTAATACATAAACAAAAATACTGGAGGAAGGGGCTGGGGGGGTGGGAAGGAGTTTTACTGATAGATTGAAACCCATTCTTTAGCTGACGGATATAAAAAATGTTCTAATGCAGCTGTGTACCAACAGTCCAAGCTGGTGAAGTACGGAGGAAAATTTAAGATCTGTATGGCTGTACTTGATTTAAGATCTGTATCGCTGTACTTGTTCTAAATTGTTAATCAGTGGAATGGTTTTATTGGTCCTTGAGATATTTTAAAATTGCTCTGATTAGTTATATCACCCCAGTGATGCATGGTTAGGTCATAACAGCTCTCAGGCCTTGCAACACCTCTTGTGCACTGATGTGAGGTCTCTTTCTCCGGTACAGGAAAAGAAAAAGACGATCCAGGAATTGAAACCACTTAATTGTAAGTTTTTTGTATATTCTCTGGCCAAATTGATAAACTAGTAGAGCTAAAAGAGCACTAGCAATAGCAAGACCAATTAAATTAAATCCTGTTACAACAAAAGAACAGGAATGAGAAAAAGATCTGAGCCCCTCCTTTTTGAAGCTGTGAGCGTTGAAGCTTTTAGAGCTGTGAGCATTTACTAGTGAGGCAAATGTTTCCTTTCAGCCACCTGTGTTTCCAGTGCTGTGCCTGGGGGTTGTCAGATTTTAGGGCACAGTACAGAGCTATTCTGTTATATGCCCTGGCTGCTGTCGTAATCTTGGGTGGTCATCATTAACTGGAATTTGACAACATAGTGGTCTGTCTCTGGGGCAAAAATGAGTGGAAGGACAAGCAGGCCTATCTCTGGTTATAAGTGGTGTTTGAATTAGTGTTTACCAGTCCAGTGCAAAAACTTCTGTTTTATCATAAACATGGGGATAAAAGTAGGTATTACTCAAACAGTGAAAATAATCTTCAGGCTCTATTTTGCCTTAGCAGTAGCAAGTATCCAGCCAGGTGAACATGGCAGGTGTTCAGTGGATGTTGGAGGTTGTGCTGGGTAAACCTGGAGACACCAAATGTTTTACCTTCATGTAGCTGGCCTGAAGGGCTCATCTTCTTCCTCTGTAAGCTTGGTCCGTGTCCAGAAATCAAGGTCCTAGTATAATGAGGGATCTGAGCTTGGAAATATTTAATTTACAGGCATCTGCCGCCAGAGTCAGTGATAGAGGAGTCATCCAGAAGCCCCATACTGAGCAGAAGAAGACAGTGCTGTGGCAAACCCTTAACATGTCGTATTTTAGAAGTCTTTAAAAGGAGAACAACAAGCATTGCAAGGTTTGAAACAGGACTAAGAACCAAGGTAAGTACTTTTGCTAGTGGCAAATAGAGTCACAATCATCTTCTTATTTTTCCCATGATCTCTGCATCTTGTGTTCTTGCAGCTCCAGAACCTCAAAGTAGCCCCTGTGGACAGGTGATTAGAACAGGGACTTGTGTGTTGGGGCATCTGTAGGGAGGACGGAGAATCAAGGTTTTGCCAAGTAAATACTTGCACGTTTCTACCTGAATGCCTCTGGTTTTGCATGTGTTTTCTTAGCCACCTGTTCCTCCCGTTGACTGGAGTGAAGCTGGGTGCTGACTCCAGAGTTTGAGTTTCAGATGGGCAGAGCCAACTGAGGAGAGGACTTTGTGGCACTTGGGGCTCACAGTTCTTTCAGGGTCTCAGTTTATTTATATCTGCCTACCACTGGCCAAAATTCTGAACTTAGCTGCAAGTGATAATTTTTGTTTCCTTATTTGGCCTGAGGTATACTTAGGCATCTTGCAACCTTCTGTGGACATATCCAGAGTGAAGCCATAAGGTAGCCCGTAAATAGAACTGATATTAATTAGTTTGGTGTGTGTGATTGTATATCCTGCCTTACATTTCATGGTTTGTATCTTAAATCATGATCAGATTCTGTTCTTGAAATTTGATGCTTTCAAAACAATTTAGAAAGAACAATGCTGAGTTCTAATTTTCCTCTTAAAAGGAAAAGTAGGATTTTGCAATCTGCGGAGAAACACCTCAATGCACCACAAGCCTGCACAGACTGATGCAATTGCTTTCCTAAGCAATGAGAGAGGTAAATGTGACATTCAGTCATTTTTAGCCCATGTTTTGTTTCATTCTAACAGCTTTGCTTGATAATTTTTCCTCCAAAATACAAATAAATGTCACATGGATGAGAACATTGCCAAGCATGAATAAAAATTAGTTGGTTTTTTAGCATAAAATATTTTTTAAAGGAAGTATATCAAGTATCATTAGATCTCATGAGAAAAAAAGTAGTCAAGAAATGGTTTGAGCTATACAGATAACCTAAGTCTCTCTACTAAGATTTAAGATGGGTAAAAAATTAGACTATTCATATTCAATATTCAGTGTGTCAAATTATATGCAAGAGTCAGTGACAGCAGCATAAATGCTAATTGATAGGATGCTGGGAATGATTTTGTATCAAGTGCTAATCAGACTGTTTTTCCACTTATCAGTGTTACTACTCAATAACTGACAACTTTTAGATTATCTTGAATGTGTTGAAAATCTGCTGTGCTTTCCAGGTGACTTTGACAGTTGTGCTCTGCAAAGAATACAGAACACTCAAGCAGCAGCTTTCCACGTAATCTATACAGAGTGAAAAAATTTTCATTTACCTTAATAAGAATCGGGGACAGTAGCTATATGAAATATTGGGGGTTTTTGAAGCCATGAAGCTTAGATTTGTTCAGGTTATTGAGAAATACTATTTTATGGTTTGACAAGTCTGGTTCTGAACATTTTTGGAGATGGTTTTTTACTATGTCCAAATGAGATACATATATGCACACAATTCTGGGAGGGCTAAAAGGTCAAATATTGACAGATACTGAAACTGTGTTATGTATTGTAAGCCGTATTTACATTGTGAATAGTGGAAATGAATAGCAGATCTGTCTGAGGCAAAGAAGACAAAATATTCTTACATCTAATGAGTTTCTCGGAAAGACGAAGAGCAGAGTGTTTCCAGAGGTTGAAGAAGGGCCTCTGGTTTAAGTTGTGGGTTGGTTTTTATTCCCACTGTCACCCTTGACAGATTTTGTGATCCCTGCTACCTTTTCTCATTTCCCTCTGTATGCAGGTGGGTTTTTTTGCACGAGTAATGTTATGATGCTGTAGCCAAATCAGGGTAGTTTATTTGTGTACAGAAAACTGTAAAATTCTTGTGCAGGATAGACTGGGAAAACGTAGAGTGATAGAAACTTTTTCCTGCGATCCCGCCTCACTAGGAAGGAATGTGATCCAGCACCTTTGCTGACAATGTCCTTCAAAAGCGTCTCTTTCTGCTCAGATATCAAAATGAAATCCGTGGCGTTCACCAACAGGACATTCATTTCACTCTGGTTCAAATCCATCCATTCACTCTGATATTTGCCATCCTACACTTTCGATCTTTTTTTAACTTGAAATAAAGCAGGCAGTTTTCCTCAGAGTGGAAATGACAGTGGCCAAAACCTGCCTCAACACTGAGGCACCATCCCACCTGTACTGTGACCCCGGTGGGAGCCGGGCAGGACATCCCACCCTCGGACTCCATGAGTCAGCCCAAGGTGCAGGGGCTTGGGACCCACAGCAGGCGTGTGCCTGTGAGACCTCCTGGGTCCATCCCACCAGTCTGCAGGTATGGGAGTGCTGGGATACTTGGGATGAGCTGTAGAAGGTGTTTAGAATTGAGTGGGTGTTCAGTAACATGTCACAAGTGTTGGGGTATGTACACAGTATGACTGATATTGATCCCAAATGTAGGTTAATTGCAAGTCATTAGTAAATCAATAAACCGCTTCAGTCCTGAGTTGGTTTAAACTACACAAACTGAGCAGTTTTTTCCCTGTGACAGATCTCAAGAGTATTGCTGCTGAAGACCATGACAAATAGTAATATTGAAGTAAACTGTTTTTGCAGAAATTTATAACATAATGTTAGTACGGAGTCTCTGCCAAAAGTGTTATTTTTTGGAAAGGTGTACTTCAGAAATGTGTTGAGGTTTTTTTGAAATTCAGAATCTTTTTTATTATTATTATTTTTTTATTTTTCCAAAGTGCTGGCAAGATTTTGTTAATACTAAGAGATAAGAGAAACTGTGGAATAGAAATAAGACTTTTGTCTAAAAAAACCCCAAAAAAGCAATGCTAAAAAGCCAGCACGTCAGAACATTCCATCTGTCAAATTACATAGTCCCGCAACGAATCTTGTATCTTGGCTTATTGTCTTGGGTTTCTAGTTTTTTTAATTAGACTTTAAATTCTAATAAGATGAAGATACATGATTTTTATTTTTTTTATTAGTTTTCAGGCCATTAGCATATTTATGTAATGTTGAATGCGACCCTTGGTTAAAAATTCACAGCAGATTAACTTTTCCCTTAATAAAAATGGTGGTTTAGAGCCACATTAATTATCCATAATTGAACACAACATTAGGCTGAGATAGATTCTCATAGGAAAAATATTATGTGTTTATATCAATAAACTTAGCTGTGTCAATTTAACTTGAAAGGAACACTTAAGCTTAGAACTCAGTTCACAAGAAGTTTGAGCATTAAACTCACATCAAGGGAATGGCAAAGCACTAAGCAAATGCAGAATATCTTTTCTCTGCATAGTCAGATTTTGAAAGTTTATAAATGTGTCCAATATCTTCATGGTGAGATACTTCAAGCTTTCTTTTTAATTAGGTAAGCATATCTTGCGATACATTAGAAAATAAAATACAACTAATACGTATTTCCAGCATGCTGTTTTGCAAACATAGAGATATTAATTTGAAAAAGAAGTTATGAAAGCATTTCGACAACAAGCGGCACATCATAATGTCACAGAAATGAATAAAAATGCTGGCGTTTCCAAGAATTAAGTAGGATTTGAGCTTCAGCTCTCCATCTCTTTCCCCACTAACCGAAATGAATATATAATGCTTCAAACAGAGTAGTTTCATATTGTAATCTTTGATACCAGTGTGATTAAGAAAAGCATTAAGAAAAGTTGCTTCGTACACAGGGCTGAAAAATCAGTACTGCTGGGGAGCATGATAAATACTGGAAGCTGCCATTAAAATAAAAGTAAATACTGATATATATTTATGGTACTATTTTTCATGTAGCTTTTGTATCATTGCACATCATGCCCCCTTCATAATAATTGTAGATGAAATTAGTATTAGGAAAACTCTGGATAACCAACCATTTAACATAGTCATTACACTGGGGTGCTGGACACAACTCGGAAATGTTTTTTGCATTATTAAAAAAAAAAAGGGAGAGAGAGATATAATATGACATGCTCAGGGGTCAGTATAAACAATGAGCATGAATTTGACCCTGATAACCTAGTTATCTTCTCTCCATTCAGGTGTATGAAGGAAACGGGACATGGGTTGGCTTGCTCAGGGATCTTTAAAACCACTCCAAGTCCCTGAACCATCAGAGATAGCAGCTAATTCCAATGTGACCTAGAGGTGCAAAACTTAGTTCAACACCTTATTTTACTTTCTGGCCACATCTGGTCAGAGAAAGTCCATTCCTTGAGAGCTTTGCTCACTTAAAAGACAAGGTAAAAAGGAGAAGAAAAATAAGCACCCTGCCATGGGATAAGGTGCTTCAATAGCAGAAGAGCCAGCTGGCAATGTTTGGATGTGGTCAGCACGTCTTCCTCCCTGATAATGTGAGGGAGATGGGGGGAACAACAAAAACCAACAAACCCAAACCACTGGAAGAGCCATCTCATACTCTGCCATTTGCCTGCTGACCTAGATTCACTTTCTGGTAGGATTACGATGTCGGAAAAAAAATTACATATTACTTGGATGTGTACTGGTGTAGAATTGTAGGCTATAAGCAATTATTAGATTTGGACATGTGTATCTGGGTTACCTAAAGACTTTGGAAATTATTTAATCTTGAAATGGAACATGTTATAGGTTGTATTTCCATGTATACTAATACAAGGATTAAAGATGCTAAAGCCTCCCAACCTAAAATGCCAAATGAGTCTCCATTAAGACCCAGGCAGATCAATCTGTGATTTTTGCAGACAAAAGGAATAACTACTGGAGCTGTATCTGTTCAAGATGACATAAAACCAATAACATTTTGGAGGCATATAAATTTGTCAGTCTAGCTATACATAAATAATTTTCTCTTTACTAGAAGACTTCATCAGTACTACAGGGACCAAATTATCTTTCTGTTATTACGAAGGGTCTAAGCACCAGAGATGTTGTTCTTCTAAGGGGATTGCTACCTTACCCTAACCTTAGGAGGTAGGAATGTTTCATCCCTGCACTTATACCCAAAGAGGACAAGAAATTGTTTTCCCCGTAATGAATATTTTTGGAGGCTTTAAAAGTTAAATTGGAGTTTTTGTGAAATTTATCACCTAGTAATTTGGGCATTGACTTATCTGAAGATTGGTTCCTGGACCCTGACCGTTGCCCTGTCCTGAGTAGGGATGAAGAAATAACTGGAGGAGGGGAAGAGGTGAAGGGTAAGAAGAACTGCGTCAGCATTTGGAGTGAGAATGTGAAAAGTTACATTTCAATTTAAGAAACTCTTTATGGAGAAGGTTACTTTGAAAATATAATTCTAGGAAAGCATTTGATAAAGACACAAATAGCAAATTGAAATGAGGTGGTAGTGCCACTGCACTGCTGTAAGGCCAGCACTGATACTTATGCTTACAAAATATGAAACCTGGGTTCAACTCATCCATTAGCCTGAGGGCATTTGACTCCTGTCCAGTAACTTGCTCAAAACAGGATGAAGTATCTCATCTAATAAATTAATATTTTTCTATGTAACATTGCTTATCAGCCTTTTTCTCCTTGTGAAATGTAGTGTAGGGAATCTATATTTTTTCTGGTTCAAGAAATTTACCATATTCGTTTTCCAACAGAAATCAGCATATTTTAATATTAAACAAAAATCTTGATTTAAATAATTTCCCTGTGTATTAAGCTCGTTAAGAAGTATCAGGCTCTCAAATCCATTAATTTAATATGAGTAGTGTCGCCTGCAGGAACCTTACTGAATTTATTGCTGGAAGATAGCATTTGGATAAAGATACCATTCCTTTACAAATAACTTCTGAAAAGAAATCACAGCCCTTGTAGAACCTACTTTAATTAATCTTCTAGATGAAGGCAGTAGTCAGTAGGAAGAATGTGATGTTGTTTAGCCCCATTCTTATGAATATTAATATTCAATAAAATTATTCTTCTGTGTATTCATGAGTACTATAGATGTGCATTCAGACCTCCAGCTCTAAAAGTTGCCAGTAGTTGGTTTTGTTCCTCTGTTGTAAACAAAGATTCTCACTTTCTTTCATTTGATTTATACAAAATTTTAACAACAGAAATTACGATGAAACTCACGTTTAAGGGAGAAAAGGTTGAATTAATGTGGACTGTGCTTGCCTTGAGCTGCACTTGGAGAACTCTACTGTGTGTCTGTGTGTATGATGTGAGAATTAACATCTACAGCACCTGACATTTTAAATTGCATAATTGTGCTAGAATACATAAACAGAAGTACAGTTTTTAGATGCCTATGTGAACAGAATCTAATTTCACTATAAAAATCATGTAAGATGCCTTTCTTTAAAAGACAAAAATGAATCAACCTTTATCTGTTTGTGCATAATGAATTAGCACAATGAGTAAATAATTTACACCATATTAACGGGGATACAACAAACTCAGACCTGGTAGTGTCAGAGTGGAGATTGCAGCTGAACGGGAGGACTGGATGATAGCCCCAGTTTTTCAGAGCTGTTGTGCCTCCCTGCAAAGCTCACAGAGCTGAGGGAGCCCGATGGCACAGCTCCACAGAGACAACCCACCTCCAACATTTCACCCTCAGGGGCTCCCTTATGACACAGTGTATTCCTCAATCTCCTGACCTCAAGCATTCAGACAGGGAACAGTTTCGGCTCCTTTGGAGTTCTATGCAGTGACTCAACCTCTACCCACACAGCCGTCTTACCATCTCCGTGCAAGATTTACAACTTTGGGGCCTGGCAAGACTAGTAGAAATATATTTCCAGATAATGTAGTGTTTACCCTCTTTAGATGAGGCAATGTTTGGGGGGGGGAATTCCAATCACTTTAATAAATACTGAAAGGAGTTGGGTCATCCACGTGAACCTTCTAAAAAGCAACATCCCTCTAGCAAAATTTCATAAGCTTTTTAAGACTTAATTCAGTATTTCCTGGAAATGTAGAGACATACAGTATTCATGGACCAATATTTTCCACCCTTAGATTTGTAAAGTACTTTGTAAAAAAAATTAAAATCAAACCAATGATTTTGCTTGAAAGTACTCACAAAAGGCTTAAAGATGTCTTGAAGCTGGTTCTAGGAAAGAAAGGAAAAGGAAACAGTTGAGAGAGTTTGCACTCAAATCTAGATTTCCACTGCAGTTTTTCACTTCATTATACAGTTCTGAAACAGCGGCTTTTACTTCTAAAGTACATATTTGCTTTCAAGAGGTAGCAACTTCATTGTGCTCTGGTTGTACAAGAGTCCTATAGGTATCTGTGAGTCCACTATTGACTGGATCTCCATCTCTTTTCACATGCTATTGTGCTTCAGGGTATTTGGCTGAATATTTTTTATTATTTTTTTAATAAACTTTTAGGAGAGTTTCTGTTATTTAGACATTTTTTTGTTGGCATATGGGTAAATGAAAAGACTTCACTTGCTCTCTTTGCTAATTGTATCCCAGCAAATTGGTTCAACAGTTTACAATCACTCCCTTAGTAGCCTCCTAGCAAGCATAAAGGGAGGAAATATCAGCTGTGTAGTGTGACAGATACAGTGCTAAACAAGTTTTCCTAAATCTCTGAAGATAATTACTTCTGAGTTATTCTAAGAGTGAAAACCAGCCATATCTCTGTGTATTCTGGTGAGTTTTCATTTCAGATAATGTTTATACCAAAACGTGTTTTTCATTCTTCAATTAAATATTTCAGGTACTGTGAAGAATTCCTCCAAGCCTAAAGATACCGCATCCTAAAAGGTAAGATGCCATAGATAATTTTTTTTTTAATCAGACACTTTCCCTTCTCACTTGGGTACAGTCTCGGGAAAAGCTGAGGGCCATTGCCTTGCAGAATTGGCTCTGCAAAGATGCTAGTGCTCTTACCAGCAGTGAGGAACTTCCGTATTGTGCTCAGACAAGATAAAACCCTGTTAATCAGCACTTTAGGTTACCAGTGCTCTAATACTCGTAAAAAGAAAGACCACCAATTTTACATTTGCCAATGGCAGCAGAAAATTCCTTACCTGCCCTGATGTACGCTGCACAGAGCCTGCTGAATCTTCCACTTTTTCATTTTTAAGGAAAATGAGATTTGGTAGGGCAGAAAATGTAACTGCTGTGCCAGGAGTATAGGAGATACATGTGTTTCTGCGTTGCTGATTACTACAAAGTATGTGAGTCCTGACCTAGGACAATACTGCACCTTAATTCTGTATTTGTAGAGATTATGGTTTTTATGTCAGAATGCTGAGGCATTTACATGATGTGGGTATTTTCCAGAAGCTAAGAAGTAATGAAAAATGATTTTCCCAATCTAGTGCAACTGTTACAAGCAGTGTAACAGCTGGTGATCTACAATTCAGTGAGAGATGAACAAACCGCTCTCTTCACCTGCAGAGCATAGATACGAATTAATAAGACAGTGGGAAGTTAAATAAATAACGAATGAGCATCCAAAGGGGAGACGGTGAAAGATGAACAGCAACGCATTCTGGTGTAATTAAGTTAGAAATTCTGATCGGTCATTAAAAATAAAAGAAGAGTCTGCTCAGACAAAAGGTTTAGTAGCACTTGAGCAGTGACTTAGATACTCAGAGAGGACCTGACTACTGGCACAAATACTTGAAGCCAAATACAACAGGAGGGATTCTGGTATTCACCTAAAAGTTTCCAGAGCAGCCAGCTTCCATATGTGCCCCAAGCTGGCCAGAGCAATTGAGTGCATTGCCTCAGCTTTCCTCGTTCTCTCATGAGGTGAGTCAATTCTGGCTCCCCATCTGGATTACATATACATAAAAGCAGCAATTTATTTACCAGTTGGTAAAAGTGTGAGACCTCTATCTCATAGATAAATAATTTTTATTTATTGGTAGGTGATTATTTGTATTAATAGATGAAATACCATTCTTAAAAAGACCAGTCTTTTCTCTGACTTGGCAAGATTTTTGTCAGCTGGAAAAAATTTCTGTTAAATTCATTTTGAACAGAGAACTTTAGAAAGACTGGATTTATTACTCAACAGATGTTCATCACATTGCTTAATGTCTTATTTCATGGTCCATATTCATCATCCTTTTTTGATTCTTAAATCTATACCAAATTCTTTTTGAACATCTGGTGTTCTTTCTCTTCTGTGTTTGTAACACAATAATTTGTTTGGGCAAAATGTTTTTTCTTATAATGCTCTTAATCCTCATGTGTGCTTGAACATAGGCAGGAGAATAGGACTTCTCCAATTAAATGTAAAGATACTTGCAAGATTGTTTCATTTCTTTCTGATAACTATAAATTTGCTCCTTACAACATCACCTGTTGGTAGACTTTAAAATAAATCTGCTCTTGCTGAGAATTGGGCAGATCACCTAAACCCATATATATTCCTGTGTTTAACATAGAGAACCTAGAGCATGTAGCAGTGGATGTCAAATGTGAATGGAGAACAGGATTGAGCCCTTTCCACTTGAAAGGAGAGCTGTAAGGGTGACAGTCTTTTTAGCCACACCACAGGCGTGGACCCCTCAGTTTTGGGAAATGCCAACTGCAACTTCTATGGTGAAAGTAAACACATGAAAACCCTGTATTTTTTTTTTTAAATACGTACTTTTGAATTATGATAATTTTTACTTTTTTAATGTCATATTTGATGAAGCACCAGAAGGCTGGGATCAGTGAAGTCTCTTTGCAACTTTACATCTTGCTGGTGCTTTGTCAGCCTGAAACACATAATGATTTATATGTATTTTCCCGAGAGCTTGCTGTTTCTCTGACAAGTGCTGAAATAGTAGTTGACGTCTTTAATAAGCAAATGGAGCCAGCGAACAGAATGAGTAAATTAAAACAGCCATTAATTTGATTCTAGTTTTGATCTAAAAAAATAGATTTTAAAGAAGTCTAGACGTGAATTGGTATGCAAAACACTGCCATGATTATAGAAGTAAACCTTGGCTGGAATCAGATACTAGAGATTATTTGTGATCAGCCAGCACAAGCTCAGAGTTCCACTGCTAGAAGTTTACATAAATAATTGGAAATTGGGAAGTATGGGTAGGAAACAATTATGGATTATGAAGCAATTTCTTTGCGCAGTTGTTTTGTCCTCCACAGAGAACGGCTAATCTTTTTTACCTATAAAGCAATATTAGGCTCTATTGTCTTTTCCTTTGTTTTCTGAGTTTTTATTTGCTTCTAAATTAAGTGAGTTAACTTTAATAATTGCTTATTGACTGCTCATATGCAGTAGCTCATATGCAACGCTCATATTCTTTGATTGTTCATATGCTCATGTTTTCTGCCTTGTTAGATCACTATGGATTTATTTACAATCTTTTCCATTCTTGAGCTACTTGAAAATATTTGGGTCATCTGTAAAATTTGTCAGTTCACTGCACAATTTCTAGAAAATAGCTGATAGAAATAATGGGAACAGCATCTGTTCAGGTGGTTTGACATTCAAATTTTCAGTTGTTTAACTTCATCAGGTTTAAATGGATTTAAAGTGTCTATGTAGGGTACATCGGTTTGACATAGTCTGTATCTTCCAAGAAGTCATGGCTTAAAGTGAGAAAACAGTTATATGTAATGATTCATATACTTAAACTGAAAAATGGGAAAATGTGTTGGCAATTTGAAATATTTCTACTTTTTTTTTTTTTTTTTTTTTTTTTTTTTTGAGCAGAGATGTGAAATGGGTAGAAAATCTATTTGTATTAGGCCTGTTTTGTATCTTACTGGATGATTCCTTAGTGATTCCTTAGTGATCCAACCAAATGGTGTATGTCTCAACATCACAGGTAACGTGGAAGTACTTGGTGGAGAGGATGTGCTAGCCCATATTAATTATTGTCTAGCAGGCTAGTCTTTGCTCCCATCCATCGATCTGTGCCTAAAACAGGGAGAATGATGTAACCTTTTCTTACAACTGTAATAAAAGTACTAAGTACTTGGAGAAGGTGGATGGGACAGACGCTAAGTACTTGGAGAAGGTGGATGGGACAGACATCGTGCATTTTCTTAATGTTTTTACTAGAAACTCTGGTCCTTGTGAAATCAGAAAAAGGCTTGGAAGTGCCAGGACTAGTTCTGCGAGACAGAAATGAGTTTGCTTTCCCTGAGTATGATTTCTGGAGGTTCAACTGTTAATTCTCTGGGAGTTTTTATTTATTTATTTGTTTGTTTGTTTATTTTCAGCAAGGACTAGTTTCAATTTACCTGTAAGATTAGGAGTTGTAAGATACTGGTTACAAAGCAAAGTGGTATGGTGATAGCATTGTTTTATGGGATTTTTCACATGAAGTTTTCTTCTTTTTTGCCCTCTAGTAAAAACATTTGTGCTATTTCTGCTCCAAGGGCCTAATTCCTTGTCTTGTTATACCTGTGTGACTAAACTGGGAGCAAGACATGATCTAGTTATGACCGAGTAGCTACCTGACCCAGCTGGGGTAGCTGACTTTTTGCAAATCTGCCTTCTCTTTTTGGGTTACTGTTCTTTGTGCAAAAGAGAAGTGAAAAAATGAAATCTAGAGATCCCTGGCACTACCAGTGTAAGTTTAGTTTTAAATTGAAATTGTGAGCCTTTTCACTGTTATGGCCTCTACTCTATCCCTCTGGGTATAGATGATCTTGGCTTTGCTTAATTGTTCTGTATTTCACTGGATGCAAATGATTAAAACTTGTACGATTCTGAGAATATTAATTTTGTTCAGAAAATCAAACCCTGCTTTTTCTTCCTTTTAAGGGAGCTTTCTTTTAAGAGAAACCTGCAAGGGACCTATTACCTGTTTCTGTAAGGGAAGAACCTGCTAGGTTTCTTTGTATCAGATCCAACTTGGCGCTGCTCTAAACCAGTAACCATAAAGGTGAAAAGCCAGACCCATTAAGCAACAGGAAATGAAATCTAGCAGATTGGAGGCTAAATTTTTTTAATGTTTACAAAAACACTGGCATTTATAAAATACTCTTTTGCATGGCGCAGCGCACATGTCAGTTAGAGGTGGTAATACATTCTCTATTCCATGCATTTCAAATACTTGAGTCCTATATTAACACATTTATCTCTACATGTAACACCGTATTCCAAAATGTACCTGGTGAGACAGTTGTGAAATTGGTTTTTTAATCTGTTTATTAAGTTATGCATAATAGTGGAGTCTCATGGGATAATTATAATTTAATTCCTAATACTCTTTGCCTGAATTATTCATTTGCTGTGTTACCGCAATGATTTTGGGGCAAAGGTGATAATGCTTAGCTGTATTTCTAGGAGTTCTGAAAAATAATTGGATTAGAAATCATGCACTGAGGACCTACTTATTATTCTTAATGGTTCAGGACTTATTTAAGTGCTTTAATCAAGTAGTAAATGATGTATATCTCAGACTGCTTTCATTCCTGGTTTTTGAATCACAATTCGCAAGCACTAGAGCACAAACCTTTTCATTAGGCAAAACAAATTTTTTTGTAGCATTTTGCCTTTCTCATTCCACACAGTAGGAAATAAAAGCCAGGCATAAATGTTAGAAGCAAGCCATCCTACGCTGTCTAAATAAATACACAGAATTAGCACATCAGTAAACTAATGTGATCATAATTAATCTAATACACCTGCAGAATGTCTTATCCAAATCACTCTTAATTGATTGCCATCGATCTTTGTCTGACTTGCTAATAGAAATACAGCTTTTAGTGAGGAAAATTGTCTGGTGTATGCTTTCATTAGACTTCCTGGGGCTGTATTGTACCGCACCTGCCTGCTCCCAAAATGCTTGTTATAGCTGTCATATACTTTTACGAGGACGGGAGCAATGTTCTGGCAAACTAAAGTGACTCAAATTGTGTTCGGATATAAAACATGAAGACCCACTTGTGATTGCAAAGGTAGTAAGTCTAATTTGATTAGTGCTCCGGAGACATGGCGTATTACGAACGTCATCTGTCATTTCTCCAAAGTACTCGTGAAAGGAGCCTTTTCAGAGACGGCCTGATTGCAGCCCGCCAACACGTCCAGCGCCTCTCGCGCTCAGGGGAAGAGCTGAGGAGAGTGAGGGAAACGGTGGCAGATCATGATCGATACTGGATTTAAAACAAAAAGGAACAGGAACAGGAAAGGCAGGGGCCGGGAAATTCTACCTGCTAAGATGACTGAAAAATTGACAGTAGGAGTATGACTTTTCTCCTTAAGATTTATGTTTCTGAGTCTCAGCCATTGAAAAACCCCATAGCTTAAAACCTTAAAACTCTTGTTGTTAAACAGGCCTTCTCTAAAAAAGTCTAAAAACCCTTTCCGTGAGTTGCTAAGCAACTGGGCTTGAAGAAAATGGCCAGATCCTCAGTTTCTGTCAAGTGGAAGATTTCTTTGTATATGTGTGTACATAAACACCCACCACCTTCCATTTTTCAGAGGTATGCATCAGGTTAGTGTGTCTGTCTGTCAGATTTCGTTGTATACACAGAAATCAGCTGATTAAATGGTTTTGCAGTCATGGCAAAAATTAAATGTTCTGACAGCGTCAGTACGCTAACAAAAATATCTTCCCGTGGAAAATTACAAAGGTTTTACTGTTTTCTTTCTCAAGCGTCCCACTAGAATGTGTGTTTGGAATGAACGACTTGATTTTTGCTTTTCAGTTTTTAAGTGTATTGGCATACAAACAGTACTGGAAAGATTGATTAGAAGGCTACGAATACTGGGAGAAGCAGCAGGGTGGAGAAAGGCCTCTTTTTTATGGAATATTCTCTCTGTTGTCAAAAAAAAAAAAAGAAAGACTCATGTTAGTGTTAACGCTAGTTTGGCCCCAAGTGGAAGTGTGATCGATGTTGTTTGTTATTTGTGAAATTAATTTCATAATCATACTGTATTCATATTTCCTACTGTTGTACCTTGGAAGACAGAAGACTAATATAAATATGAACCAGGAATAAATTTCATCTTAAAACATGAGACTAACCTAGTGAGTAAAGCTGGACTTTGCAAAGCAGCGTAAAGGTATTGTCTTTGCACAGCAACCTATCTTTGGCTTCTCTACTAAAATAATAGGAATTTCCACCACTGGGTTTACATGAAAAATATGAGGTTTTCAGGGAAATTTGGGCTCTGATTCAGTTGCCAAATGGGATTTTCATAGTGAGTTATGGTAATTGAAACAGTTACAAAAGTATATCGTGTATGAATATATTTTCCTTTATCATTTATGGTAAAAACGGGCACTTGGAAATCTAATTTAGATATGTGTAGATACATCTAGAGATAAATACAGATAAAATTTATGTATGTATCTCTATAGATGTATATATAGATAAAGTTTAGATTTATGTGTTTTAGAATAGCCTAGAAGTTAAATGTATACGGTGAGGTCATTGTAATCTTTACTCTGAATCTTTTTTATAATATTTTTTTCCTAGATCTTTTACACAAATAACTTGGCTTACAGATAACTCTTTAGAAATACCTGAAAGAAGTACTTACCAGTGATGGCAGCTCCAAATGGGGTGAAGGACTATGTCAGTGGAGGGAATGAGAAAAGGTCTTCAGTCTTGTTCAGTATAATCAGTATCGTTTGGTGAATTTCTCCTACAAGCATTACATATAAATGTAATACACAGTACTGCTGAATTAGACTTGCTTTGTTCTAGGCTACACGAATGGAAAGATAAAAGCAGTAACTAGTGCTTGGGCAAACCATGGTAGCTGGGATATCTCCAGCAGCGTGGTCTTTCCTCTCTAAGTGCTCTCCTCTGTACTGCTGGCAGTCGTTCTGTCCTGCTTCCATTAGGTATCTTGCCAGGAGCGTGCTTAAAAATTAAGGGAACAAGCAGAGTTAGGTGAAGTCAAAGGAGAAAACAGTTTTATCAATATGATGCCAATGTTTAGTTCATCTTCCAGTGGATACTGGTAGTGGAACAACTTTAATTCTTCAAAATCTGAGGTGGTCTTTCTTTAAAAAAAAAAAAAAAAAAAAAAAGGAAAACAAAAAAACCCACCCCACCCCAACCAGTTATTATCAGAAGACTAGAACACTTTTTGAAACCATGTGCCTTGCATTTTAATTATCACCCACCATCTAGTGCTTTGAATGTTTTTAAGCTTATTCAATCCATTAAAGCAGCAACCGTGTTAATAAATTCTAGTCACTGATTGATATTAAAAGCCATATGTAGCAAACAGTCCATCTGTCTCTGTTGTATCCTTCCACTTTCATGTTTCCATTCCAGATTCTGTAATAAATAGCCTGATCATTTTGAGTGACATTTGGATTCTTTATTGAATAAGACATTTCAAGTACATCTGTCTTTTGACTGGTTTGTAGCTGACAGTTCTAACAACAGCTATTACCCTCCAAAAGGCTACATATGAAGACCTCCTTTTTTTTTTTTTCCTTTTTTTTCTCTTTCCTTTTTTTTTTTTTTCCTTCTCTTTTCTGTCCAGGGTGCATATTGCTGACATGTGTAGTTTGTTTGTTTTTTTTAAATGCAGACACTTCTTTTCCTCTGTGATGATGATTTTATCACTGTTACGCTGAGTCAGACCATATCTATCTCTCCAAATCTTAATCCTGGTCTCTTTTGCCTAATGCTATTGCTCCCCTCCACTAGCCTTATCACTTTATATCCACTGTACATCTTGGTAGGATAGCTTCCTCATTGCTCAACCTTTCATCTTCTGTATTATACAATGTCCTAACTTTCTAGTTCTGCTAAGGTTCTGCTTAAGGCTGGAAACCTAAAATTATTTAAATAATCCTTTCTTATGTGAAAACCAAACCTTAATACTGCTTCTGAGGATCTTCCGGATTAATTTCCACTATCTGCATGAGCAGAGGCACTGGCCTGTACACAGAACAGTAAGAGCAATTCCTCGTGCTGTGTCACTCCTTCCCTAGTTCTGTTATATATAAAACTGTATCATCCTCAGTTAAGAGGTGACACACATACAGGTGAGGAGGTACCACGTGAAATCCTATGAATGCTATGTAAGCTACAGCAACACCTGAAGATCTTTCTAAATAAACTGGGCCGAAGTGCTTTTTTAATTTTATTTTGCAAGTTTCTGTGAGTATAGCTCTTTTAGCTTGTTTTGTACGATAAGTAATTTGCTTTTTTACTCAAGGTGAACAATAACAGTTAAGAAACTTAAGAGAAGTAAAAATAAAGTCCTCACTTGTTTTCCTTTTGGCTGGCGGCACATTTAGTCCAAAAGTGCAAAATAGTAATTGTGACTAAACTGTAGTGTGATGTATTATGTTCTGAGGTTGTAGTTCTCTACTTTAAATATTAACTTTTCACTATTACAACACTTTATTTTCAAGTCTTCTGAAGAATGCAGCATCGTACCTTTTTAATTTTCTCAGCCAAACATCTCCCATATGCACACAGGTTTTAATGGCATCTGCATTTCCTTCTGTTCCAGGGAAACCCTCGCCTGGTGGACTGGGTGCCTCAAGGGGACAAGCAGCAGCCCAAGAGCTTTTCACCTGAGCACCTGATCCAGGCTCTGCTGGGAGCCATCGCTGCTGGCAGCCTTGGTGGGAGCTGTGACTTGGAGTCAGACCCCGATGCCTGGGGAAATCCACATTGCATCACTCAGGTCAAACAATCTCCTTGTCTGCCACCAAAATCAGGGACAGGTGAACTACTATTACTGTCCTGCTTTGAAGCTCTTTGGTGGCTTTTCAGCATTTATGACTGAGATTTGGGGTTGAGCCGGTTTCTTAGAAGCAAACATTGTATTTTCCAGCTTTCCTCCCCTCATACACGGTCACATCATAGAGCATTGCCAAACACAGTTAAGTGGATATAAAGCAACTTGCTATGGCACCATAGGAATTCTTACTTCTTTCTTTTTTTTTTCCTAAAACGTTAATTCTCTTTAAGCCACTCTGAAAAATCTCAATGGCCCATAGCTGCATTTTTAGGCAAATGTATTGAGGGGTTTTCAGAGTGGCTCACTATGTTATGGGAATAAGCACCTCAGCAGGAGACTTGCCAGACTGCTACAGCATTGTGTAAGAGGAGCCTTTGAATACCTAAGTGTCTACAGGCATCTCTACACAACTGAGAGAGCATTAAAAAAACCTTAGGCCAAAATGTCTAGGACCCATCTCAAACTGGATGCCAGTAAGTGCTGAAATTTTTCATCTTTAGTTATGATGTTTTCATTTTTCCCTCTCTCTCAAAATACAGGGAACGTCATGTGTTTAGAAGCCAACTCTATGCTAAAGTAAATAATATATAAAATAGGGCTGAATCAAGCCACATTTTAAATCCAAGGAGCTCTAGTTCAAGGTCCCATAATTTACTCAATTTTAGCCATATATCTCCAAATCAATAGCAGAGGTGGAACCCGATGAGAAATATTTAACTGTTGACAAACCCCTCTATCTGTTTTGTATACAACTAGTGAACACAAAATTCCAGCTCTATTTGTATACAAGCACATGTGCCTATAGCTGTTAATCTTGGAAGAAACAGAAATCACATTCGTATTAGGCAAAACACAAAGGATGGAATGAGCATATATGCAAAAACATTCTGTTATTCAAACTCCTGCATTTATTGGTGTGTTCTCAAAACTTCCAGCTGTTATTTCTTTTCTAAAAACAGGAATACAAAGGTGTTTTTAAACACAAAAGTATATAGTTAAGTTTTAAAGCATATGCAAAAAGAAAATCAGGATTATTGACACTGGAGAATTAAAGGTATCGTAGCATTTCTTTTACTACTATCTAGTGCTGCTCAGAAGTGGTGTTTTTTTTTTCTTTGGTTTCTAAATTCAAAACTTAAATCACTTCAATTAAGTATGACGCAGGGAGACTGGTTTTTGTTACTATTTTCCACTTCACTGAAGGAAAATACAAGTCTTAATACTTTGTTCTGTTTTCTGTTATTTTCTGTTTCACTGAAGAAAAACACAAGCCTTCACTAAAAATATTTTGTCATCCAGAATGTTGTTATTTTTGGTCTAACTGAAGTATTCTGTTTTCAGATGAGGAAAAAAGCAAAAAATGTTAAAGAAATGAAGTGGCAAACCTCCCAAAGTTTGTAGGAACCAATTGCTATTGCTGTCCCTCTGAATCCAAGAACTTCAGATTCCTGATCTGTATGCAGTGCATATTTAAGTTTAAGAACTAAAAGAGCTTCAGTATGATGTCTTAGAGTGCTTACTGGTCTTATGAGTGGCAGGTCGAAAACTGTAGGTAAAAATTCTCACAGGCTGAGCACTGTAATTCACATTTCTGATGTGTTTGGCGTTAAGTGCTCTGGTCAGAGTGCAGTATGACAAGCAACAGCTGCAGCTTTCTAGTTTTTTCCTTTCCATTTGAAAATTGTTCCTTCTGTACCAAAAGGATTGATGATTTCCTCCTGAATTAACAAATAGTATTACAGTGATAGGTAAAATATTTTCTAGAAAAGATTGTTTTTTGTAATAAACAATTTTTTTTAAAGGGTCATCTGGAAATATTGCATTCGAGTTGCATTTATCTGTTTTGCATGGAAAACACAAGCAAAATACTCTGTCTGGTCTGACCTAGAGAGGCTGCTGAAATACTTAAAAATATGAGGAAAAGAAGAGAAACAAAAGGTAAAGAAATGGGAAGAGACAGCAGAACAGACAGCTTGCTTGTCTCTTGGCTTGTCAGGGAATATCACTTAGTGCATGGGAGATGTGAATAAGAAACACAATGAAGTTGTAGAGCAGCCAGTTTAATTTAAGTCGAGAAAAAACTTGAATGTGTAAATAAGAAATAAATAACAGCAAAAATCTGGAGGTGGGAGGAGAGAACACGACCCCCCAGAGGATTTACTTTTAGTTTCTGTTCTCTATGTATGGCCCTGGCAAGAGTATTTGGCAGATTGAGAGTGCAGGCGGAGCTCTTTGGGACATTGTATCCTGAAATTTCAGCTCAGTAAAAGAAAATTCAGACAAGGTAAGATTACGACTGGAAAATTCAAAGTAAATGTGGTGATTCTTCCTAACACTTCCAGGCAAAGAGAAAGGGAAGCAATATTACACCATAGCCATAAACTCTTTTGGTTTTGCATGCAAGTATGGAGAATTACAAGAAAGTCCCCCTGGATATGTCCCCTGTAAACAAAGCCAAGAAATGTGTTGCCTTTTCATGTGAGACTCCCACCCTTGGTATCTGTGAGAATCTGGATGTTAAGAATTTACATTGGCATCACTAGTGAGAGTATTTTCAAGCCAATGAAGCCTTACTGAGTTCAACTTGAGAAAAACAATCCTTATGATGGTGTGTGAGTGAGGGAAATATCTACTTGGAATATCACTGTCAGCCAAAGAGGAGAAAAATAAATACTTCAGCTCTCAGCTATTATATCCAAGAAAATAGCATTCACTCTGGACACAGATGCATATTTAATAGCTTTGGAAATGGTCTTATCACAGGTGCAAAGTGAGCAAGAACGTGCAGTTGCTTGTTACTGCAAAGCCTTGGAGCTACGAGGTACAACATGCCGTTGCCTGTATCTACCATCACTAGTATTACATTTATGTAGGCAACAGCGGGATCCAAAATAATCTCGCTCATTTCCCATTAATTTTAAATTGCGAGGGCAATTAACTTATTCACTGGGAAAGCTAAAAGTCATTTTCTGTAAGCGGCTTCTTGCTAGCTATTTGGCTTTAGAAGAGACAGGGAAATACGGTGGCATCTACATCATTTAGTAATGAGACTGACTGAAGGAAAACTTCTGTCTGCTCTGTTCACTAGTCCTGATTGTTCTTTGCCTGTAAGCGTGCCTGTCTCATAGGTGTTACTATATAAAGAACCAAAACGCATTGGGTCAACCTTTCAGGATAGTATTATCTGTATATGTTGCAAGTATGTAATGCTTAACTTTAATTCATTAACTTTTCCTAGTAACTTGCAACAGCAAAAGTCGTAAACTTATTCCTTAATTTATCTTAACTTGATCTCTCAGCAGTACAGGGCCTTTGGATTCTCTCAAGATTCTACTAAGCATCATTTTGTGAAGCTCCCGAGAGAGATCTGATGAGCTGGAAAAGAAACAAAACCAGAGAAAGTATTGATTATTAGAACTGGTTGGATATCAGAAATAGCTCCTTTTAGGCAATTCTTGGGAAAGAAATCCACTTCTAAATCAGTAACAAATTAAGCTAAATTTTCTGTGGCTATGATCACACAGGTATCTAAAGGGAAAAAGCCAGAGCACATCAAATGCAATTTGCAACAAATCCTGGATACACCCTGTTCTGCCATCTGCTGCAATCAATAAAAATCTTTCACTGATGTTAATGGTTTGGGATTGAGGGCTGTGAAGTGAACAGCTTGATCCTGGTGATGAAGTTGTTCACTATTTCACCGAGTTGGGCAGATATTTTGAGCCAAAACAGAAAAAGCTACCAAGCAACTGATTTCCAAAAGGGTAGAAGAGTAGAAATCCTTTTGAAAAACTTTAACAGTAGCAGAGAACATCTTGTATGCTTGTTTCTTTCTTGTCCTTTAAATGTAAAACATTGATAATATAAAAATGAAAAAATTTGCAATGTAACAATACAAAACATTGATAGTGATTTAGGTACCTATGTATTTATACTTGCATGTGTCTAGGCACGCAGTTGCTTGATACTTTGTATTTAATGAAATACACAAATTGCACAATATTAGTGATGTAGTAAATGTTAACTATAGCCTGTAACAATTTTCTCATTCATAAATTTGCCTAGCATTGTCGAAATCTGTAATAGTATAATACATGCAGCTCTACACTATAATCTGTTCTCAGTGATATGTCTTCAATGCACTGAACACTGAGTATTTTCATTATCAATGATAATTTTTTTCCATTGGTTAGCAGAGATTTGATATTACTGTAAGTATCAAAATACCATCTCGATGGGCTATATTAGATACTTCTATATTTCAGAGATACAGAATATTGACAAAATAAAGGGTTAAAACATGAATAAACTCTTTTTCTTTTCATGTAGTTTGGTTAGAGCTGAAATGCATTTAATCTTGTTTGCAGTTGAGTACCTGCTTGCAAATCTGGAATACGGTAGATACAGCTCTTGGTCATAATTTTACTTTAGAGCATTTTACTGTTTCTTACTTACGTTTATATTCATTATTTCTGGACAGTTTTGAAAGTATTCCATGGCTTTTTATCATTCTTGTGTCTGAAGCTGCCTTAGAAAATTCTTACTGCTGTTCTGGGTCAGTATCTAGCAGAAGACACAAGTGGACTTACGTGAAAGAGCTTTTGGCAGAAAACACGCAATTAAATACTTATGCTGAAGTTTCAAATGGAAAAGTTTTCTTCCACAAAGCTTTCTCGGTTTCTAGAATTTCTTGCCAAAATACTACTGAAGTGAGGTTTTTGCAGCTTGCATTTGTCTTGTGGAACTGGGAAGGAGTTCCCAGGCATGGTCTGCCTCCATGCTGGAACGAGATCAACTCTGACAAGTTGGATTCCCCCAGCAGAGGGATGCACATTCCTTTTGGAAAGACCCTGGTCTAATGTTAAGGTAAGATTTAAGTGGGGCTTTCTATTAGTTCACAAGCAACTTCAGAGATAAAAATGGTCCTTTTAAACTATTCAAAACATAGTAATATTTAGTGTGCAAAGTGGATCAGCAAGAGTGTTCAAGTAATTTTCTTGTAAATCAATAAATGGGACTGTTTGCATGTTAACTGGACTTTCTCAGTCACCATGGCACTATTCACTCTAAGGATCATTTGCTGTGGTAATTGCAATACTTTCATGCATAAAAGCCAGACATGAAAAAATCTGAACCCCTTTTAAATGGTCTAGTGCTTTAAAACAAGTCTTCATATAACCTGGATCTTGAGATAACCCAAACTCAGAGGCAAGGAGGAATGATAAAGGTAGAAGGGATTAAGGGCAGAGTAGGTTGACAGAAATGACGCAAAAGTGCGCAAATGTTAGTCAGAATATTTACTAACCTATTTACAGTGAATATATATTAATGAAGTTGAGGATGCTTGGTTTTTCTGCAGCGTTTCTAAGTCCTTTCTTTGCAGGCTATGATAGACTGATTCATTTATCCCAAAATCTTAAAAGATGTCACAAATATGAGGAGTGTAAAGAGCTGGATTTCTGAAGGCCTACTAATGGTTTACAAGTAGTGTTTGGTTCTGGGGTTTTTTTGCTTGTTCGGTTGTTTTTTTAATCAAATTTCAATCTTGGTAGATTTGCAAAATGCAGAAGATGCTTTTTTATGGTTTTGGGTTTTTTTTTCCCTGAAAAGCGGAGAAATCTTTTTGTTTGTATTCTGTTTGCAGGACATACTGTACTGGCAGTTTCATAGGCAACTGGACTAAGAGTGGGCATCTTGTGACAACTTATAAAGGTACTTTTGTTTTATGAAAATGAATACTATCCTGAAGCAGACAAGAGTAGATTTGGCTGTATCACACATCTTAATGAAGTAGAAATCTATTTTTAAAAGACACAATACACTGAGATACATAATTTAAATTCTTTTACCCACTTCTTAATTCCACATCTCAATGTTGGGGTTTTGGGAGTTCTTTTGTTTTCCTGGGGAATTTTTCCATGCTTGTTACTAGGTGATAAACTGCTGTACTTAAGGGTACTTGGGAGAGGCAGAGGACCTGGCCACAGGGGAGGGGTTTGAATGAATGGGGGTTGGGTGGAGCCCCTAGCTCTCGCGTCTTCTTTTACTCCTATTTCAGGAAGAGCAAAGCTGCCTTCGTGGTGGAGAGAGGTCGTCCCTACTGCGTCGCCTGCTTTCTCCTTCTACCCCTGCTGCCTTCAGAGGATCCTGCTGGGCACCGGGATTAGCTTGGAGAGAAGTCATCATCACTGCGTTCCTGTTTCTCCTTCTACACCTACTGTTCCCCGAGGATCCTTTGTGAAGAGAGCCTCTCGTCGGCCATCCCCACGTGAGGCCTGAGCT
>WUAM01000236.1:39647-137647 GCA_024336885.1 Actenoides hombroni | reverse complement strand
CATTCTAAAGGGGGGCTCCTGCCTTCCTTGGCAGAATCCTGTCTTTCAAACCAAGACACTCTTATGCAGGTGAACGTGTTTCGGTGACAAAGTTGACAATTTATGTGATGTTAAAAGGGCTTTTTTTTTTTTATTTTTAAAATATAATAGCGTTTTGAAAAAACAGCCTATAATGCTTGGTGGGGGATCATTAACTGACAATAGCAATCACAATAAAGAAATAAGAGGATGTAAGCTCTCGGATATCATTTGAGTTACTAATATTGTTATTCTGTAATCTTGTTAGGCTTGCAATATGGAAGAGACTGAAAGCGGCCCTAAGAGAGAGAACAAAAGGCAATGCAATATGGTGCTTCCAAAACTAATTGGTCAGGAGAGAATCATTGCAAACCTAGGTCCTTAACAGGAGGAAACTGCACAGAAGGCAGAAATGACTGAAATGACCTAGAGATGACAGTGCCTGTAAAAATGAGGTAAGTGTCGATGATGCAGTACAGAGGGGAAAAATGCAAACACACCGTAGTATGGATCAGCAAATAGACAATCCCCATTTATGAGGCACCACTGAGACTGAAAGTGCCTTGTTGGCAGATAGTAGTGGTAAAGAGAAAGGTAACAACGCAGTATGGTCAGAAGGAATTAAGAAGTGGAAAAAACACTTAAGAAATGTATTAAAATTGTTCTAAACAATTTATTAATTTTTTTTTGGTAGTACTATTAAAATTCTTTCCATTGCTTGTAGAATTCACTGAATTAATTATTTTGAGAGAAAAAAACCCCACAAGAACTAATTCTATTTTAGAAATTCAAAATATATTAAGTGAGAAAGCAGGTTTCTTTTTTCTTATTTTTAGCTTTGAATTTTTTTTAGAAATTATTTTTAAGTAGGTAAATACTTTATTCTTATCAAAGAGTTTATTACTAACCCCAGATGAATCTTTAAATACTCAGATAAATATATGTGTGTTGCATTATGTTTGGGGTTTTGTTGTTTTTGGTTTTTTCTGAACTGCCAAATTCATGACATATTGAAAGTCGCAATGACTTGGGAAAAAGAAAAAGTGACTAATACATATGATCCAAGGAGCGATATTTGTCAGCATATAAAAATGGCACCTCACCAAGGCAACTCTGATTCCCTCCAACCAGTGTATTCTGAAGCAAAAGGGACATGAGCACCTTGCAATAGTTACAATTACAGGTGAAAAAAACCTCAGCCGAACAACCAAAACCCTCTTTCCTCGGGCTTTGTGGGGTTTTTTTTAAGGCACACCTATGAGTTGCCTTCCCACCCCTGGCAAAAAGGACCACAACATAAACTGCCAGCTGACAGGTGGTAGAGCAGAGTCTAAGGACACATTTGAATTTGGTTTAGCATGTAGGTGTGACTGTGTTGAAGAACTTACATAGATCGTTGCTTTGCTTTCTGTAGGTTGGGGGTTCTTACTGCTTTTTCTGTTTTGTTTTCTATGGCATGAAGGTGTTGTGGTCTGAGACTGTTGGTTTCCTTACAGCAAATACTCAGATGTGAGAGACATATAGAAAAGCACTTCGGACTTCTTGGACACAGGTAAATTATTTAGGAAAAAACCCAAAGAATTTACTTTTTTTTAAGGTTTATTTTTGGGAAGGAATTTCTTTCAGATAGTATCACTGAAAGAAACTGGCCCTTGCAAACTTACTATTTACTTATCAAGATTCTGTGCTCACTTTTCATATGGTGATTTGAAAATCCACCCCTACGGCCTGATTTGAAATTATGAAGCTAACTGAAGACAAAGAAATTAATTTCTTATCAGTGATTGCTCACAATCTGGATCTTATAGCAAATTCAGAGTTGCCCAGAGAAGCTGGAAATCATTCTGTCCACCTTTGTCAAGGAAGGATTGTTACCCAGACCTTAAACTAAAAGCTCCTCAAAAAGCAGCAGTGCTGAGCATGCTGTGGGGGCAAATACTGCGATGTAGCTGGATGTCACTGAAAGGCAAGGTACTGTGTACCAGCCCTACATAATGAATGCAAATTGGTTTTTTAGGATCCAAATGGGAAAGCGTAAAAGGCTGCAAAATCTTGAATTTATGGTTTGTTCATTTAAAGCTTCAGACCATTAAGTACCCATTAAATCACTGGCTTATATGCTACTAAGTGCATCTCTATCATCAGAATAAAAAGATTTTTTTAATTCACTCTGGATCAAATAAAACATTTTAATTGAGGGTGTTTGTGATAACAAATTGACTGGAATTGGAAAGTAAATTAATGCTGAGCTCTGACAACAGGACATCTTTGTGGATTTGCTTTTAGCATCTTGTACACGCATGAACAGTTACATTATATATGTGTTTATTTGTGTTTAGATTTCAATTACAAAGATTCTAACCCAAATAAGATTTTCAATGCGCTGATATGGCTCCCTAGACTCATGTCTTTCATACTAACTTTTAATGCGGAGCTCACATTATCTCTTTTCAACCATTTTGTAATATGCTCTTGCCTCACTGCTAAGGGTCTCCATTATTTAGGCTGTGTCCTGAAAATGTTGAGTAGAAACAAGCAGATGAGAAGAAATTGGCACATATTCCTCCCTGGGGATATTTCAGTGTTTGCTTTTATTTCAAGAGATGATGAAGGTTTTTTAACACTTGCCTTCAGAACATGGAGATTTCAAAAAACATTCTTTGGAAATGTTGACATATTTTGTTTTGTCATTTTTGATTGAAACAAAGCACTGACTGCATTCCTGAAACTGAAGTGGCTCTTTTTACTTCGTTCATGAGCTGATCGGCCTTTTTCATGTCATTGTTGCCTGGTCTCCACTTTTCTATGTGGGGCTGAGAAATACTCCTCCCAGGATGAAGTAACTGAAATATGTGTAGCTAGATAATGATCTCCATGACAGAATAATCTGCAGCAACGTGAAGTCCTTGGTCACTTCTGCTAAAAATGTCCGAATTCCCAGAAGGCGCTATTCTAAGAAAATGCAGTTGACAGTCATTGATTTTTAAGCAAAATGCATTGTCCTGATGAATATAATAAATTATTCCAATTTGGTTCAAACACACCCAAGACTCAAGTTGCTGGAGAAAAATATGGCATTAGGAAAATATTCCCAAACATAATTTTTAGGTAGAATTATTTCTTAGTAGTTCTGAAATTGAATTCTCTGTCAATATATGCATCTGAAAAAGGTCACCCTCTGTCTCTCAGGAACTGCTGGATTGCTTCTGTAATGACAATCTCTCATTAATGGGGAGGTTCTCAACTGTAGAAAGGAGAAACTGAGAAGCAGAAGGGCTGCAGAGAAGATACCTATAGCAATCTGCAGCCTGGAAAGACAAGTAAAGGGCAGTCCCGCAGATCCTGGCTCAGACACGCTAGCCAGTTAAGCAATTATATTATCTTGGGCTTCTCAGAGTAGCTTTTTCTGCCAGCCCATCTGGTCTTCTCCTTAACTACTTCTACAAGTTTTCTATTTGCAGCTTTTCCATCTTCCCCAGAGTTGCTTCTCCATCACATATTTCTACTTTCTGGCTCTCTTCCCCCCAGCTTCTTCCCTATTATTTATCAAATAACAGAAAATCATCACTAAGAATTGCTAGATGAAAGACCTTACATTTTTATGTCCATCTTCTGTGATTTTCAGTATGCTGTTAAAATGAGCTTTTAAAATACCTTTATTTTTAATCTTGCTTTAGTGGCCCTCCTGATTATCCACATGTGAATAGTTCCTCTAACAGTTTTTAAATTCAGTACCTTGAAATGTTTTTCAGCCTAATTCAAAGTGTGAAGCAAGTGTATGTACTTGCTGGGAATATGAAGAATAATTATTGTTCATAGTGTGAAAGGGTATTTTCAAGAAAACGTTTGCTTGTTCCACTAAGTTACTGTATTTTTTTTATTTTTTTTTTAAGGATTCCATTGATCTGTATTTGTCATTTATATAGATAAAGAATAACTCTGAAAATGAAGGCATTTATCTGTTGATGAAAAATCATATAGCAGTTTGCCTCAATCTTTTTGTCAAACTTGGAGATTTACTCCAGATCCAATTAATGAAACTGAATACTGGAAAGCAGAGAGAGGAATATTATTGTGGGAATCATAAATTGTAGTTTAATTACATTTTTATATATATTTTTTTTCTCGAAGGGATTTATTGCTGGGGATTTATTTAACTTTTTTTTAGTAGTAGAGATAGAGATGTGATCATCCCACCCTACTCGACGTTTGTCAGGGGATACCTGGACTACTGTATCCAGTTCTAATCCCCACAATTCAAAAGAGACATGGACAGACTGGAGAGGGTCCAGAGGAGGGCCATGAAGATGACCAAAGGGCTGAAGAGTCTGCCCTATGAAGAAAGACAGAAGTAGTTAGGTCTTTTCACCCTGGAGGAGAGAAAGGCTCAGAGGACTCCTTTTTCCAGTACCTAAAGAGGTACCAGAGAGGAAGGAGGCTTTTTGTTCAGGAGGAGCCACATGGAGAGGACAAGGGGCAACAAGCACAAGTTGCACTGGGAAAGGTTTCATCTTGATCTGAGAAAGGAGATAAATTTACAATGAGAACAATCAATTTCTTGAACAGCCTCCCCAGGGATGTGGCAGAGTCTCCATCACTGAAGGTTTTCAAGACGTGACTGGACTGGCTGCTAGATAATCTCATTGAGGCTCCCTTTTCCACAAAAGGTTGGACCAGATGATCTTTTGAGGTCCCTCTCAACCTGGGCTGTTCTGTGATTCTTATTTTTACTAACCGAACCAAAGATAGAATATGTCACAGGAAGGACTGCAGCACTTACAGGAAGAGGAAAGATTACCTTTAAGAGAACTTGTGCACAGGTTTTGCAACAGCATCCCTCCAACACTTTGTGAGGTTGTTCTCTTTTATACCAGAATCTAAAATTCAGCAGCTCCAATACAGATTCAAGCACATTTTTCAGGTATCATGGAAAAGATTTGACTCTGGCTTGTGGGGATTTTGTGTGGGATTTTTGGTTTGGTTTGGTTTTCTCCCTGTAGCAGAGGTTTTGTTTCTGCACATAAAAAAAATCAATCTAATGCATTGGGAAACACTCTTTAAGACTCGCTGCCTTTCACGTTTGGTTATCCTCTCAGCCAAATCCTGCGAGATTATAATTGATTTTAAAAGTCAGCAGCAAAATAATTTGATCTTTAGGTGACAAACAGTCAAAGAGGACCCTGCAGGATCAGTGTTAAACGTCAATGAAATTAGATTCATGCTAGGATAGGCAAGTTACAAAAATTCAAATCCAGCTGTAATAGTGACAGTAATAAATGGAATGTCAGCAAAATGAAGCTATTAGTCAACAACGTGTAATGTCATAAACTTGGACAAATGGTTATGAAGCAACTCATGCTGGAATTAAAACCAAGCAAGCTGAAACAATCAATATAATTTCGATGGATAAATAAATGTATTCAAGAGGATATAATGACATTTACATTAGAATGAAAGCCAAAGTTTTAACTGATCTGTTTACGATAATCTGGACATCGTCACTTAAAATGGGCAACAGCACCTGCATGTGCTACTACTGGTACCAGGATGTGGAATGTTGAACTTTCTCAGAGCTGGAGGGAATAGCACATTGTAGGCAGCCAAAGTTGTTAAAAACTTTTATCAGTTGTACTGTAAAAAACGAAAGTGGGATGGAACAAATAAGTTATGGACGATTTTCTCTGTTGTTTACAAGTAGCAATGATGGGACTATTTACAATTGTGCTGTTATAAGCTACCACACTCAGTAACCATTTGTGCCCAAACAAAAAAGACAATGTTAACTGACATCTACAGAAAGGGCCAAAACCTCTTCTTGTTGTTTTTCCTCATTTCTCTCCCGGTGCTTTAAAGAAAATAAATCTGTAGAGAGCTTAGCTTAGGGCCTCAGCAATGTTCTCATGAAAATATGCAAGATATTTAGCATCAGGAACACCTAAACCAATACTGGTGTGCAGAACGGCAAAGAAGCCTTAGCAAAAACCAAGGCTGAATTAAACTGACCTGGCACGAAAGAGCACAAAGCAGCCTAAAGCCACTTAGCCATAGGAAAGAGGTACAAGATACTTAAAGCCTCTTGACACAACCTCAGATAAAACAACCAGAAAACAGCTTCCAGGAAAACAACCCTTCCTGGCATGTAATCTAATTCCTGAACCACACTAAATAAAAATAGTAAGAGAAAAATCATGTGGTTTCTGGAAAAACATTAGCTACTTAATTAAATGGTATGGCACATAGTATTATGTTCTACTCTTATATGCAGCTTATTTTCACACAATGCAAAACATTGTGTGGAGGAATCTTAGGGTTAACTATCGATGTTGTGAAGAGGTGCAATTTTTTTATAAGGTCAGGTATTCCAAATTACACCTTTAACATCTTTAGCAAATGAAGCAAAGAGTAAAATTTATTTTTTTTCAGCAATAATGCTGTGACAATATTAAAATAGTCCAACTATAACATACAGATTATGAGATATGTAATGCTGAATCAAAATTTAAAGTTGTGCATAAAAATGAATGCTACCACTGAAGTCATCCGAGTTTTCCTTTGTTTTTGGCATACATGATAGGAGAAACTAAGCAATCTTTTTTTTTTTTCTTACAGGTTTAGAACAGCAGGTTACTCTTGTTAGCAGCAGACTCGAGATGCCTCTGGATGCAAAGCAGCAATTCTGTTTGATTCATCGTATGGTTCAGATCACCCTGGTGTAAGTTGAAAACATTTGCAAACACAGAGCTGTGTTATTTCTTTTTTGTAATCTCTGAGTCTCTGAAAATCTTGCTTCTTCAGATTGCCTATTTTTTAAGTGGAAAAAACTGATTACTGAGCTTTATTTCTCACCCAAGATATATTAAATGGGACAGACCAGATTTTAGCTGATTTCCTCTCTTTATTTTTTTTTTTTCACTAGAAGTAGGAAACATCACGCCCAGAGCTTGCATATAGGTCCACTTCTGTAAGTGAAGTCAGTAAATCCAAAAATACAACTACGGGTATAAAACTCAATCTCATGTGTTTAAATGATAAGGGAAATAAATGAGGAGTAGCTGTGCAATACAAGAATACAAAATGAAGTATAGATTTAATTTTCATTCCATGTCCAAATATTTAATCATCACAGATGAAAAGTAGTGCACTCAATTCAGTCCACTCACGTAGTTCGCTCAATGAATGGAGCACATTCATGCCTGCCTGTGAAGTACTTGATCTCCACTCTGGGTGTTGAAGGGCTCTGCCTTCATCCTCAAAGCAGCATCAATCCACTTGTAAGTCTTTCATTATCAGTCATTCTTCCAGTATGAGAAAGCAGAACATTACTGTTGAGAAGTCAGTAGTCGTAGGCGTCCATGGCTCTGGCTTGTGTTATTCAAGTTAATGAAAAGTCCTCTGCTGCTGCTTAGAATGAGGTGGCTTTTAAATCTCTTATTAGTGCTCTGAAATCCAGGCCTTCTCCAAGCCTCCGTTAAAGCCAGTGGAAGATGGTTTATTGACTTGGAGGAAAGCTGGCAAGAATCAATGGCTTGATGTCTTCCTTGCTTCCTTCTGTCTATCCCATTTTCATCTCTCTGGTGGCTTTCCTACCTGTATCTCCAAGTGACACAGGGAGATAGGCAGTTAACTCAGACACAAATGATGAGCCAAAATAAACTTAACGAATTCTGGGCTTCTATCTAACATTTCCAAGCTTGTGAGATGTTTTAGAGGGCACCTAGGCGACTTTGAGCCAGCTGATACCCTTGTAGCACTTGGACTTGGCCATATTTCCAGACCCGTTTCCAAGGGCCTTCTGTTGTTTTTCCCTTGGTTCTACTAAAATCTGCTTGTTGCCTTGACAAATATTTGTTTCTGTGTAAGTAAACAGCTAACAGAAAATTGTTTCAGGATTCAGTATTCAGACGGCTGCTGTGCTACTGTTTACCAGAGTTCAAAACCTGGGCAAATAGCAATTTGCTTGGGCTGAATAAGTAATACCTTATTTTAGAGGGCACAAATAGCCATGTAATTATTTTGAGTTAAGAAATTACCATATCATTTCAGGCTCATTACATGGGTATTTATTCTCAGCAGATCGTATGCAGACTGTTACAATAGCAACTAGTGTAACTTTTATTTTAAAAGCGAAATAGAGCAGTAATGAAGGGATGGACATGCTTCTGATGAGCTTAAAGTTCTTAAAATGTGAGTTCCACCACAGATGTGTGGAGGTCCATTTTCCAGTTGAAAAGACTTATTATTCTTGCATAACATTTCAGTGTGGAAGCAATTAGCAATACACTTTCTATTTTGCTCTTTTTTTCTTGTGGCCTAGGAAAGCATGGATGGTAAACTACACAAACCTAAGAAGGAAAGGCAGAATCCATTCAAATGGCTGAAGAGATCACTGCCGTGTGTTTTGGCTAGAATTTGTGTATTCTACCCAGGAGCTTTGGGAGCCATCACTCAGGCAGAGACTCTGAGGACAGGGAGCCTGAGTGCTAGCTCAGCTTGATAATCTTCATTCCTACCTAGAAGTCAGGAATGTGAAAGCACCCTCAGGGCTTGATTCCTGGGCTCAAGCCCTGAGTAGCACTCCCTGAACTCCTCAGATCGCTGCTCTTACAGCTTTAGTGTGAGGATTCGGGACCAATATGCATAGTTCCATCCATGATTTCCATGTGAACGGTGGATTTTTCAATCAGGCACTTCGATGGTGGTGTGTGCTTCCACCTAGCTACATCTAGCCTCCCACCTTACATTCATCCAAGAGATCCTGACCATGGATAGCAGGATAATCAACTTCTGAAGGGCCTGATCCAGCAGGCACAGTGAGTCTTCAGGTCTCCATTACCTTCCAGCTTGCGCTGCAGGATGCTCAGCCGGGCCGAGTCTTCCACTCCTCTGGTTCAGCTTCCTCAAACAGGAGTAAGATTGCTCTCTGTTTCCTCTCATGATTATAAACGCTTATTTAATCTCTCTAATCTTCTTAGCACCAGCTGAAAAGACTAGCACAAAATGGGAGAAATATTTACTGTGAGGTGGAAATTCACCTAGTCATAAAATAATTGCTTCTAAACTGTTAGTCATTCATAGCATGATTCTAATTGCATTATACTTAAGGGATCATAATGAAACAGACTTCCAAATTTACCCTGGAGCACTTTTCCTGCAGTATTGGATCAGAAAGTTCTAATTTGAATAAATGAAATGAGTAAATGAAGACAGACTTTCTCTCTTCCCGACACATCTCATTTAAAAAAAGAAGAAGAAGAAAGGAAGAAAACTGTATCATTGAAGTAATTAGTAAGATGTTGACAAAATGCAGGAAGTGTGCTGTAGATATTTTGTATCTCAGCTGAAAGCAAATTAATAAAGCAGATTTCTGTATAGACAAGCTAAGCTTGTTTTAAGAAGGGGGGGGAATCTTACTTTTCTATGATCAACTGAAGATGAAAGAGGCAGTGAGAGGAGAAATGTTCATGAAAGGCTGGCAGTAGCCTTGTTATTCATTTGTGAACAGGAGACCAATAATATTCAAAAAGCCCTTAGGTGTATTATAGAGCTGTTAGACCTTGTGTCTTAAAATAGAGGAGATAATGACTGCTTTTGCTGCTCAGCACAAGAGAAACCAAAAGAAATGTTGAGGGTTGGCAGTATTTTGCTGTGTTATGCCGTAACAAGAAATGACTAAATTCTACGCTCAGACCCTTCCCTGTTTTCTCCTTCACTCCCATGAGGTTTCTCTGCTTGAGCTGCTTCCCTCAGCCATCGTGGAAGTTTCCTCAGGTTCACAGTTTGCTCCCTACCGCTAGTCAGGGCTTTGCTGAAAGTCACAACTCACTGCTTATTCCGATTCAGTGCATCTCCTCCTTTGATCTTGTTCCTTTGTAAAACTGGCTTGATTTCAGTTAATTAATTCAGGTCAGTGCATTCCTTCCACAGATGGTTGGAAACAGGCTGTTTTCCAAAGGCTCTGAGAATGAGCATGCCCAGTGAGACTGGGCTGCTGTTAAAGAGTTGAACATTGGCCAACCCACCTGAATACAAGCTAAGGAGGATAACACATCTCAGACGTGTCTGTTAAATAAGTCATTTTATGACAGATCAACCCTATATATGTGGATGTTGCCCTTCTTGATTGAAAATTGACCTTTAAAATAAAAGCGGCTCATGCCTTTACCCCACTCAAACTACTGCTGTTATTTTTGTACTTCTCAAAAATCACGGGTTTTCACTGCTGGGAAGGAGAAGCCTTCTTATTTCAGTGTCCTTTTCTCACCCCTGATATTTCAGTGTACTCCTAGAAAAGGCACGGTGAAGATGTGCACTTGCATAGTGACCCTTCACAATATAGATCAATAGATGGCAGTAGCTGAATCGCATTGAAAAGAACATACGTGGAAAATGCTGTAATTGGCTTCTTCTGTAAGAAAAAAAATGAACGTGCTCAAAGGAATGCAAGTTATTTCATAAATGAGAGGCAGAGTACAACTTCCCTTGTTTCTTTCATTCTCAGAAATATCGGTATCAAGTCCAAAACCCAGTAATTCTAGAACTTGGGGCATATTTTCAAGTTATTAATGTATTTAGTCTCAATTTTTAAGAGTACCCACATGGTCCAGGTAGCTATTTGCAAGATGAATCTGAGTTAGGAAACAATTTTTTTGTATGCTCCTCGGTGTTCTGCTAGATGCTATCATCTTTTCAGAGGGCACAAGCATACTTGGAAATGTCCGTTTGTTATCAAGAGAGTGTGCAGTATTCGTTTACTCTAGAAAGCACAGAACTAAAGAAATTAGTAGTTGGAATCTGTCTCAGGGGAGGTCACTTAATGCATTCTCTTTCAGTGAGACAGAATCAAGAATATGTACATCTAACGTGATCCCTACATCCTGACCAGAAAAGAAAATTCCACAATGGTGTTTCCTGGCCAGTGAAAAAAACATAATCACCTAACAGCAGCGAAGGTTTTCCATAACACTGAGCCTCAGTCGTCTTCAGTGACAATTTATTCTTCTCCTCTCATGACCTCTGCTTACTTTTCTGTAGTACAACATTTACAATTCATCATTGTACTCCTGGAGAAGTTTTGACAAAATCAAAATCTATCTTCTACCAAAGTTTTGTGCATATGTATTATACATTTTAAGTAAAAACTCATTTTGAAACATCAGATAGATTTTTAGATCACTTAGATTTTTCTCATCAGAAGCAAAATGTCACTGAAATCAGCATAAACCAGTAAACTAAAACATATGGCTGCTGATGTATCAAAACTTCTTGAAGGGAAAAAAATAGCCCTTGGGCAGAAACTTTCTGAACACTGTATCTTCTCAATTCTTAGGTCTGTGGAAATATTTTGTGCTTTTTGCAAGCACAGTTGAATTTTTTTTATCTTGATCATGATCATTTAAAGTATTTTGTTTATAATTCAAAGTTGTCTTTCTTCTCCGTTCTGCTAGAGTTTAAGTGTAGCTACAGTAAGAAACATTCTGAACAGATATTTTTTTTTGTGACACACATTTCTGTTGGCAGTCAAGGGAAATGCACCACCTGGTAATGTTTTCAGATTTCTAGTTCAGTTCGGAGGATTATAAAATGCTGGAAGCTTACACTCAGTGTTACCTTTTATTAGGTGGCACTCTCTGAAAGTACCAGTTTTTCCGTGCTATGGAAGGTATGGTCTGGATAGAAATGTATTGTGGCAAATTATTTTTATGAGCTATAGTTAAATTACATATTTGTTGCTATATCTTTTTAAAACTGAAATTTAATAGTGTATTGGTATTTTTGTTGCAGGCTTTGAAAAGTATGAAGCACTGCCAGACCCTACTGGGTTACTGCCTGACCACACCTACAACTAAAATACAACTTCAGATCCCCAAAGTCCCAGTTTAATGCAAGTATATGGAAAGATACCACCAACGGACAGAGAAAAGAAGGTAAGGAAATAATTGGTATCATTTTAATCCAAAAGTGAATTTTACTTGCATCTCTACAAGGTGATACAATGCATTCAGTTTACATGAGATTCAGTCTTAATGATGAAAAACAACCTTAAGTAACTGGATGAAGAATGTTATCCAAGATATTCCCCACATCGTAATACATGATTTGATTCTAACGTCTGTCAGACACATGGTAATTTAATTTTTCTAAAGCAAACGTTAGAGACAGCTGGATAACAGTGATGTTGTTCAAAGAAAATCAAACACCCATTGTGCCAATGGGTCCAATAATATTACTGTTGTCAGTGGTGAGGAAGTCTAAATTCCTTCAGCTGTTGCCAGAGGTGTATCCTGGTGGCCTTTCCTCTGCTGGCATTGTGGCACTTGCTAAATAAGTGAAATTGTAACAAGTCTAAAAAAAAAGTAGCAAACGAAAATTTTGTATTGTGATTAGTTCAAATATCAGAAGTTGCCTGTGGCTTTTCAGCCCCAAATTAAACCATATGTACATCTTTTTCTCCCTTTCCTGCATGTTTTGCTTTTGTCAAGGTTGCAAAGCCTAACATGCTTCAGGATTGTGCTTTGCATTAGAAATGGCTCTGACCTGGATACACTGAGAATGATGGCAAGTCTGTGGCTGGCTGTGATTTAGCTTAGTGCACTTGCTGGGACTGGAAATCATGTACGGTGACTAAGGTGATAGACCATTTGCAGATTTGATTCTGTAAGGTTCAAGGAATCTGCAGCAATGCACTTGCCTTTAGCGGATCTTGGAGGCCTTCAAAGAACATGTGGTTGCAGACAAAATACGCAAATCCTAAGGCACGTGTTTTTTTCTAGATTGCAGACAGCATGCTACAGCTCCGTGTTGAGGAGGAGAGCTCAGTTTTCCAGCAATATCTCTTCTACATTTTTTCAGACAGGGAAAGGTTCTGTTTCCTGTTTCAGCTTATAAATTATGGTATATAAGAGGTAGTCCATTTCTTTTCTCAGGCTCTCAGATTAAATACTATGCATTACATGTATCTGATATTTACGCCGGGTCTCATGATACAGTTTTGCTTGATTCACCAGTATATTTAAATGCAAAAAACATTTTTTTCTGAGTTAAAGTTTAAAAAAAGAAGAATAAAAAAGAAAAGCATCTTAGAAGAGCTTTTGAGGCACAAGGTCTGTGTTTCTCTCCCTTGCACTTCAGGCTTCCTGGAGCTGTGAATATAGGCTTGGCTCATCCCTCCAAAGCCACGCTTGGATGGTAGCCCGTGTGGAGGGGAGTTTAGCTATCTCTGCAACGCAGTCCTTCACATGAGGAGGCTTTTCTGAGTGGTTTGAGAGGATAGTGAAGAAGATGGTGAAGGGGGCAGCACCAGCCAAAGAGTTTGACAGGCCAGGGAGGAAAACACACGCCAGCTACAACTAACTGGGAGTCTGTAAGCACAGCTCATCTGTCTGCAGAAATAGCTGATTCCTCAGCTTTTATTTTTACCTCTGTTTCTAAGGGGAGACATGCACTGTCTTTCAGGAAGCTTTGCAGTAAGCGCGCACACCAGTCTGTTGTACTCAGTAGTGCTTTATCCACCTCCAGGAAAACAAGAGCCAAGTCCCAGAGTCCTTTTCAGGAGGGAATATTGTGTGGCATCTCAAGTAGCAGGTAAGAAAAACAGTGCAAAATGAGGCATAATAAATACCTCTTAGTGTCTCCCCAAAACTGCGATTATTCCTTGTTCAGTCGTCTCTCTGGCTTTATTCATACAGCACCTTCCAAGACTTACAGTTGATTTAATCTCTGTTTTGTTCTTTCTTTTCCCCTATCAGCTGCAAACTCATGTAAAGCCTAGGCTAATTTAGAGTGGAACATAATTGGGGATTTTGCTTATTCATAACAATTTATTAAGCCATGCAAAGATAGTTCTATTTGAAAAGTTTTTAGATTGTATCTCTTACCTTCCTAAAAAGTAGTAAATGTAAATGCCTTATACAGTCAGCTGTATCTGTTTAAACTTGTTAAATCATAAGGAGTCATGTTACAAAACAATGCAAAGCTGTTTCAGGCAACACTCTAAATTTATGGTACAGTGATGCCAGATGACAATGGGCTTGCAAAGGAAGAGCTTAGTACATCAAGAATTAATACCTAGTGAGTCCAATTTTTTGTGGTGATGATTTTAAGTATTCACTCTGTGTTTGAATATAATCCGCTCAGAACAGCAGTTTGCTAAATGTACTAGAGATTATTGAACAAAATACAAGTTGAGGTCATGTTTGGGTTTCCACTGGGCAAATAACTATCATTTTCTTCTCAATCAAAACTGCAATGGCAAAGGTACAAGAGGTACTCGGGTTCAGTGCATACAAATGGGAAGCTGGTGTCAATGCTTTAAGCAATTCAGAGGTATGCAGAGGAAAATAAGCACGTCACTCTGTGCTTTTCTTAGTTTTAAGAAAAAATGCATTCTGTGATGCTGGGAGCTGTTACATTCATATTAAAATACTGACCAAACACTGTAAGAGGTGACAATGCTGCTGAGTCCCATGTAGTTGTGGACAGCTGCCTTAGTATAAATACAGGCTAATGTACGAAGGTGATAAATGGCCATACCTCAATACAGGGAGGGAGGGAGGTATTCAGCCTCTCTCTTCACAGGGCTGACTCCTGAACAACAACTGAATCTTTACGTTGTCCATTTCAAATAAAAGTTTCACGCCCTGTACCTTACAATCCATTTGTTATACTGTCTACCCATTGTATTTTGTGTAGCGAATCGCTTATAAACGTTTCTTTTTAATAACGAATCACACCTGGGGGCACACTTAACCAGAACTCATGTATGGTCTATCCAGTACTCTGTGTGCAGCTCTTTGCATCAAACGAAGAGTGTGCAACTTAATCAGTTGTAACCTTAGCTGTATATGAGGAGGGTTGTTGATCCTAAGGATGAAGAAATCATTCTGACTTTATTTGTTTATTATCTCAGATTTCACCCTCTCATGCAAAATGCAAGAGCCATACAGTTTATGTTAGTGGCAGTCATAAAACTGAATTATTTGTTTCTAGATATACTCTTTGCTAATTTGTGATGCTGTGAATTTATTGCAGTTGATTTTGTATCTTTTACCACAGCTCCTCATACGCATTTACATACAAATCCAGACAAACAATGATTAGAACTGAAAAAGAATTCAGCAGAGTTGTCATTGGCATATAGTGTACCTTGACTAATTAGGGCAGCTTTTACTGTGCTTAATGTGAAATTTATTCTAAATGCAAGGCGACTACAAAGAGGGGCACTAACTGTGTTTGTGTTAAACTATGAATTTTCTTCTTTATTGTTGCTCCCTCTGATTTGGAAATTTCTCCTGCCTGTTACTCAGGAGATAATGTAAATGCCATGTAAGACATTAATGAGACCAGCCCACTTAGCCTTGAGGTGTGCCACTTTTTTTCCCTGTAGCCTCCTCTTAATGATCTGATAGTGTGTTGCTACAAGAAAGTGAGAGAGATGTGTCTCTGGTAACTAAAGGTCAGACGCCCTGGGCTGCGTGGGCTGACGTGCTGATCAGACCCGGCGAGAAAGGAGATGGGTGAGCTTTCTCAGTGCTAAGAGTGGACTCACAAAAGATACGTATTTGAAATAGCAACAGCCTGAAGCAGCGTGTTACTAACCTTCCATATAGCGGTGTTGAGGAGGAAAAAAACCAAACAGTCCAGGCCCTTGAATATTTAATGATGGCTTAACAAATTTGGAAGGAGCTGAGGAAGATGAAAAGTCACAGAAGTTAATGCTCCCGAAATACAGCAAAGCTCTGTCATCCTTAAAAGCAATTAAAGAGCTTTTACCATCTGTTAAGTGATTACCTATCATCATTCGTTATTAGAAGTAGGAAATGATGCAAAGGGCACAAACATAATATAAAAAGAACAGCCAGATTCTTGTGGCTTTCTTGAGTGAGGTCATAAAAACTTGGTTATTAATACTGAAATAAAAATGACAAACATTTACAGGCATTTTTATAGCTGCCTCTCTTGAAAAATAAGAACAGTACAGTTTTCCTAACAGTAAATATTTAGCTTGATTCTTGCAGTTGTTACTAGTATGATGCAGAGTTTATTACAATATTCATCTCCAAAACCCAAAGTAAGATGAAGAAGATTTAGGGTTTCTAAATTCACTGCATCATAGTTCAGCTAAAACCAATTATGGAAAACACAATTTGAGGATCACGACTCGGAACAGATTAAAACCAAGTCACCAAAAGTTCCCAAAGCTGTGTGTGCTTTTAAGCTGCATGACTCTACGCACAAACATATGCACGCATTCTTGCTTATGTATCAATATGGGCTTCTGTTTCCCTAATCTCTAATTCTAATTTCTTTTTCCCTCCTTCTTAGTCAAAATAGGTTCCCTAAAATGTATTTCTTTCAAGGGATTAGCTGCATGTCTTTAAAGTTTCTGCAAGAATTTAAGTCTGTAAGTCTGAGGTTGCAGAGGGAACCTTGGGTATGTACTTTACTGGTGTTTAGTCTTATTTCATTCAGAGAATGGGCGATGATCCAAGTTGATATATCTCAGTGCAAGTTCCTAGTACATTAGAGTTATATAAATGCATGAAAGCTCTGTTCTGGGCAATTTTTAAATTGTGCTCTTAGTTGTTTTTCAGCTGGTTCAAAAAAACTTCCAAAAAATTACGTGCTTTTCCAGTAAGGGAGGATAATTCTGTTACCAGTCAGGAAAACTCAGCAGGTGCAGGTTATCTTTAATGTTTTTAATTTGAAAATTGATAGTTGTACATATTTCTTCTCAGGTTCTTTGCTGGAAAAATCCTCGCAGACATATTGTTTGGCCTCCCATAAAAGTAAAATGGGTTGCAATTAGCAAAGTTCTGCTGGGGTCAGCTTGTGGGGGCTGAGTTTGCCCATGCTGTAACAGACTGAATGTCAAGAAAATGCCTTTTCCTTGGCAAAATTACTTGACCGTTTGTGGAAAATCCAAAAGGCCCATGACTAGCAAAGGATGAGCCTCGGCTGTGTCGAGATACGCAGACAAATGACCTCTCCTGAATGAGTAATTTGAGACAGCAGTGTGAGATTATCAAGATCGAAATATTAAAACAATTTAAAAAAAAAATAAATCAGCAATATCAAAAGCAAATAATACCTAAGCGAGTGGCCTACCCAGGACACATAGTTGCACAAACAAAATAGTAATAAAAAAACATATTGGACCTTCTAGAAATCAGAGAGGAAGTCATGTCCGTGTTGTCCAGTCTAACTCTGGTTTATGGCTGCAATAACAAGGTATCAGTGTGAGAAACAAACAAAGCTTATAAATAATAAAATGAGAAGTTAGCAGATTGCTATGACAGACCATCAGGAAAACAGTAAATACCAAAAAAGGGGTATTAGGACAGCAAAACCAGGGCCACTGGGGTAAGAGTACACTGGGCAAGCTGTGTAACTGGGAGTGACAAGGGGCTTGAAAAGGGTGGACATTGGAAGGGGAACAAGGTAGTAAAAATTGGTATTACTCCAGGGCTGCTTTCAAGCAGCTCCATGTCTGCTCAATGCCATTGTTCCCACCATAATCCTGCCTGACTTGCTTTTCCATCCAGGAGGGAGGTGGTGTGTCTTCCCTGGCCTCGGGGGATCCCCAGGAGGTCATCCCAACACCAACCACAGATGGGAGCAACTCAAGGACTGCCCAGCATCTTCTGCCCTTCGTGACCCCCTCTGTGAGGCTGGCAGATCTGTGGCTGCAGATATCAAGGACTGTGATGTCTCCTTGTGTATGTACCACATTCTTTCTTTCTGGGGGTCTGTTACAAAATTTAGTAGAGAATATAGAAGTGTTTTGCTTCTTGGGGTATTTTTTCTCCCCCAGTGGAGTTTTATATTACTTTTTATTTTAATATATGAAGTATGATGTATATAAGGTGTACCACCTCTGTTAAAAAAAAAAAAAAATAGACTATTTTATTTTGATTTTGGCAGCTGAAAGTCTAAACATTTAGGTAAAGGACAGAGGCGTTAGGTTTGTACTGCCAAAATCTTACTCATAAGGTACCTTATCCCATTATTTTTTCCATCTGTTTTGTCTGTTAGAGATTATTGCAGCAGCTTAAGAGTTTGATTTATTTCCACCAAGGCATAGGAAGAGAATGTGAGAAGAGTCAGAACTGCTTAAAACCACAGTCTTAACTGCTGCAATATTCTATTTATGAAAATACTTTCTGAATTTATGGTCAAAATCCTCCGCCTGATTTGCTGAATAAGGAGGAAGAAAGAGCAGGGGATTTTTCTGTGTCAGTTCTCCACAAGTACATCTGTATTGAATATTGAAATACAGGCTTTGCAGGCAGCTCATAGTGTCATACACAGGTTGTTTTTCTTCTGGTGAAAAAGATTGCATTTACCTTTTCATTAGAGCGAAACCAAAATGTCAGATGAGTACTAAATTGTGTTTTCATGTAAATTGATGTTATTTTCTATCTTAACCAAAAACCGCTTGTGAGTACCCCACCTTTGTTGTGTCAAACCCCAACAGCAGTTTTGGTAGATAGGTTCATCGCAGAGTGTTGTCTGGATAATGGTGGTGGTAAAGAAACCTGGAACAAAGACAATATTTGCAAAAGAGTCCGCCTTTTAGTCTGTATTCCAGCAACTAACTAAAAGCTGGACTTGCACAGTCCTTGAGTACCCAGAGACTGCTTGTACAAGCAGCTTCATTCTGCAGAACTGCTGTCAGTGTGGACAGCTTCATCGGATCCAGACTCCCCGTGCACCTGAAACGTGTCTCCCAACTCATAAGGAACAGTTTCTCGCTGGCCCAGAGCCTTAGTCCTGGAGGCTGATTTATGGACCTTCAGGAAGAACGGGCCAGCCCTTGAGGCCAGAGACTCAACCCTCCATATTTTAATATCCAGGAGGATATAAGAGCGGCAAAGCTGAAAATGTGACTAACTTGTGTTCGGGAGACTTGTGCCCCTGTGAAGAGGACATATCCCGCCAGCTCCAAGCTGCTCACCCTGAATTCACCTCCAGAGCTTTTCCAGAGTACTACCGGCACTTTTCACTGCTACGTTTTGATTCAGCACTCCTGACAACTATTTTCTCAGTGCCTACCTATTCAGAATTAATCTTAAAAATGTAAAAACTATTTGCTTCTAACCTCTGTTGTCCATGGAGTGAGAGAATGTCAGGGGAGATGGAGGTGATTGGCTTATATTAGTATAGGTGTACTGTAATATACTATATATCAGTTAGCATAATTGTTGGGTTAATACGGGAAAATCAGCTACTCAGTTTACTGTGAAATAAGTAGTGGATGCAAATTTAGCATGCCTGAAAATGGAAAGAGAGCTCAAGAACTGCATGTCACGTCCGTCTGGACATAGGCACGCAGTCCACGTACGTGTAAGAGAGGTCGTAAGGGGTTTCTTGTTCACAAAGAAAAAAAGTATCTATTAGCCTGATCAGAAAAGTATTTATCAAAGATCATGTTTTTGTAATGGTAAAGTGGTGTGTTTGGGGCCTGGGGTTTTAATTGTTCATTTTTAATTGAGGGCGTCTCAGTGGCATCTGAAGGTAACAAAATGGCTACCGGATGAGTGAATCTGTGAACTGGTACCAACACCAAATCCCTTGACTCGTTCTCAAGTAAGTTAGAAGTTGCAGCACATTTGAAGCTGTGACAGTTAAAAAGTAAATATCAAAAATAAAATAAAATCCATCTTTGAAGAGGCTGAACTCTAAATAATTAAAACTCACAAAAAGTGTTAGAAGTGAGGCAGAAGTCAGTGTTGGTGCTAGTATTTAAAAGCACTGAAATGCCTCCATGTGTGCACGCATCCGTTTGGGTTTTTTTGAGATGTCAGATTTCACATGACAGAAAGTTATCACCCCCAGACTGGTATTTTTGGAGCTGCTCAGTGTCTAATCAGTTAGCGGTAGTTAACAATTACAAGCCTGATGCCTGGAAATAAAGTAAATGTGAGCCCTCCTACTGTGGACTGGGGTGAGCTGCCAGCTGGCAGGTCGATGCTGGAAGGCAATGGGACCTGCGGCACATGGGGAGGGACCGAGCATCGCCGAGATGCAGGAGGAGGCTGCCTGCTCCTGGTTGTCAGTGCCCAGCAGGCACTCAGTAGCTGCCCAGCTTTCCCACTGCAATATGCTTTTAATGGCACTGCAAGTGCCTTTAAGTGTTGCTTTCAACCCCCATCAGTAAAAGTTTGGACGGGTCGGTGGGAACGTGCATTGTGAGTGCTATCCTGGATTATAACCTAGAAGCACAACAGACATTTAATTCTATAAATCTCTAAATTCCTCTACAAGCCTTCTGTTGGAACATGGCTTTATATTTTTGTGTTCTCTGGAGGAAGTTTGGGGTATTTTTTGTGTTAATATTGCAAAAATTGGAAGAAAGCGTTAGGTGAAGATGACGATGTAGTCGAGATAAAGGACTTGTGGAGGAGTAAGGGAAAGCAGCAGCCCTCTGTGACAGCAGAAATAAAAGCACCAGCATGGAACTATGTTGCAGTCTATATCCACCAGAAACAACTAAAATCAGCAGCTGCTGCACAGGGACCTCAGGGCTGCCAGCCTTGGAGCAAGAGCACCCTGGAGATGCACAGAGCACGGCTCTGGAGGATGAGCTTGGAGAATCACAATGGGCTTGCGAGGGAATGAGAGGTGGGAGAGCAGGGACTGAAGTTTCTGAGCGTTGCAGTTCTGCTGTGATTTGTCTGAGATGAGTTGCTCACCCATGAGACAGAATATATCTACATTTTTTTTCTTTTTTTTTTTTCCTCTTTTTTTTAAATTTTTCTTTATTTCTGTTTGTTGGGGATTTTTTTGTTTTCTATTGCTAGTGGGCTTTTCTGTTGAGTCAGTGAGTTGAATCATCCTGCAGCAGGGTCAGACAGGAGGTGCAGACCGCCCAGAAAAGGATACAGGAGAGGTATAAAGAGGGAACAGGGAACAGAGGAGCTGTGAGGTTGGTGTATCCCAGCTTGTGCAACTTCACCCTGAACCTGGTGGTGAAGAGGCTGCATCGGTAACCTCAGAGCTGAGGCCTCAAGGTCCTGCCGTGGGTGTTGGTGGCTTCAAAGTCATCAAAAATAGTGGTGGGCAAGTTAGGAACAGCAGGGTGGGTCCAGATGGCATCCACAGCTCCCATCCCAAATAAGCGTGCTTGCATCCCAACCACTGTTAAAGAGAAGGCCAGTTGGAGACGTGTGCACCGTGTCTGCCATGATAGCAGCAACTGCTGTGGTATCCACCCGTGTGTTTCTCTGCCTGTTAATCCATGCTCTCCTGACTGTTGACTTAAATGCCTTTTTGTGACGTTTGGAGACTAATGGAGCATGCTGACCCAGAAGGAGCTTCTAAAAGGCTTTCTGATACTATATGCATAAATCAGAGCCTGTTCTTTCTTGCATATGATCCCTTGCTTGTGTAGACACGGCTTCTGTAGCAAAAAAAGCCCCAGAGATTAATAGAAAAAGCTGCTCAAGGAATAGACTTATTGTACATGTTATGACAGTCAGGAGAGGGATTAATCCTGGCAGTGGTTCCCTACTATTTGTTAAAGCTGTTGATGTGCAGTGACAATGGCAGCTGCTCCTTTCCATCGTGCTGCTGAGGAAACGTTGCCTGCAGTAGGAAAATGTCTTGCTGGGAAGGGGACACGTTTGGGCTGCTCTCAGGGAGACCATGACACTTAGAGCCTTTACGTTTCTCTAGGGCTGGCTTTTGAAGAGTGTAAGCTAGTAAGGTGCTGCGCTGATGTGTGGTGCCACAGAAACATTCCTTACGTGTAGGTTTGATCATACCTGTGAGCTAGAAACTGAATTATGTCCCTCTGAAGGAACATGCTTGAGATTGGAGGCTTGGGCCACAACAAAAGGATTTACGCTATCCGTGACCCACATTAGGTTGCGTAACTCCTGGTACTTCCATGTTAGTGGGACCAGCAGCCTTTCCTGGAGTATGTATCTAAGCCCTTTGTTTTTTTACTCTTGTGGTTTTTTTCAGGATTTGCAGAGGAGTGAGGCTTTCCTCCTACTTCACTGCATGTGTAGCTTTAATGCTTCTGTGGAGCTTAGCTACAGCAAAAGAGAGCTTGCACCATTCAAAACAGCGCTCGAATCATTGGGCTGCTTGAGAAAAAAGTATTTCCCAATCAATCCTTTTGAATCTGCTGTATTTGACACAGAAGTACTAAACGTGAGTGGGAGAGAATAAAGAGATTTGATTTCTCAAGGCTGGTGATAAATGGTAGTGGTGATAGGAAGTCTTGGCTAATTGTATCTATTCTGGTGATGGGGTTTTTTCCCCTTTTCTTTCTCTTCCATCCTTTCTCTTGTCCTTTCTTCCAGTAATTGAACAAGCTGCTAAAAGAACCGGAGGATTAAATATTGAAGAAAATTGTTTCTAAGTAACTGTTGCAGCTAATGCACCACAGTTGAGCTAGTTTTCCTTCCACTTCCAGTGTTCAGGGAATGCTCTTGATACAGCCTTAACTCTCTCCTACTTGGCAGCTCCTACTTGGCAAATACACAGGCGCTGAGCAATGGGAAGACCGATGGAGAGTCACTTCTGCCAGCAAAGCAAGCCCGTAACCCTTTCTAGATAGTGCAGATCTGAGCTCGGAGAATAGAGTGAAGCTGGTTTTGTCTCTCTGCAGAGGGGAGTTAGTAACAGATAGTCCTGCCTACAGTGTTCACTACCAAAAGCTGACTTGCCATCCACAAAGACTAAGAGGGGAAGAGAAATGTACTAAGTAGTTTAAAGAGACAGCTGTGCTACGATGGGAGAAGGATTTGAAAGTAATTACGTAAAAAGTGTTGAGCTTCTGTGCAGAGTTGGGGACCCTGAATGGATGAAGAGGGAGACCTGTGAAAAGTAAAAACAAAATATGATCAGATTCAGCTTTCTGACTGAAACTGACCGTGCACCAATAAATACCTTCCTTTTTTTCATTCACAGAACAACTAAAAGAAAGTGAATAACAAACACGGTCAATTCCCCTCGCTGTCATCAATACACAAGTGCTTTGCTGAAGCAGAATGTTAAAGAAGGAAGTCGGCACTGGACATTTAAAGGCTTACAATGTACTGAATTTTCTCCCCAGCTTTGTTGTAAGTAACCATATCCTCATTTACTGCAGGATGGGAAGTGTCTGAGTGGTGCTAAACGTGCAGGACAGCCAGAATGCTTCAGACACAGGCTGTGTTGCCTCAGCTATTGCCAGGGAAAGGCAGTTGACTTGTCAGAGTAGTTTGTATGTAAATTGAATGAGGTTATTTGTGTTTCAGTGTTACTTAAAAGTTAAACAACCCTTGTAGAAGGAAATTTTAGTAAAATCAACACATGCATTCCACTCTCCTCCCAATGGGAAAGCAATTTAGAAAAACAAGGAAACCATTCCCAAACAGCGTTGCTTAACAGACAGGTTTGAAGTATTTGCTTGGGGTTTTTTAATCTAATGGTAATACTGACCTGAGGTCTCTTTTGTCTTTGTGTTTCACTCCCTCACGGTTTAAGCATAGACAATCGTGTATGAATCTTCTGTTTTGTAACAGTTCACGACAGTGTTGCTATTGCTGTTTTTTTCCTGTTGCATAGCAGGGAAAAGATGCAGAAGATAATGTGTTTGCCTCTTCATATCTTGCGTATTCTCAGGAGCTCAGTAAGAAATAAGAAGTTCCGGAAATACAAATCTAAATTTGTAAGCATTGCTTAACAGACTCCTAGATCATTTTCTAAATATTGGTAGGCAATCCCATCTGATTATGCTTCCAAGGTGAAGGCTGGCAGTTATATAATCAGAAACATTGGATTTCGTTACTTCAGTCGGCCTATGTCCTGTGAGGATACAGAAATGATTGGGTGAAATCCTGTGGGTCATGTTATGCAGGAAGGCAGAACAACAGATCTTAGTGGTTCACTATGCTCCTGAGATGTATTTTTGAGGGTCTGTCAGTCAGACCAGGGGTCAGGCTCCCAGAGGGTGAGAATCACAGAAATAGTTGTCTTTTATGATTTTTTTTTTTTGTTTTTTAATGTGCATTTTAGCATCATGTGAGAGATCTGTTGCAGAGCATGAATCTTATTCTCCAAGGCAGCTGTGATTGTCTTCTTTCAGTTTCCTCTCCTATTCACTACATAGTTTCCAACCCCTGCTGCAGGTGGAACTGGGGTTTTACAGACACCTGACACGAATCCCAGAGCAGGACCATTCGAGCGCGGAGTGAGACAGGTAGTATTGGAACAAGAGCCTGTCATCATATGGTTGGAGGCAATAGTAATATTTAAGATGTCTGAAAAAAGCCCACACAGACATCTGTGATTATCATGTATTCCAACTTTGGAAAGCAAAACCTTAATGGGTTGTTTCATACATGATATGAAAGTTTCTAGGCGTTTGAAGAGCCAAGTGTAAAACAGCCTATAGTGCAATCCATACAGACCTTTTATGGCGCCCACAGCCTTCTGTCCCCTCCACTGAGGAATAAGTAGCGGTACTATGTGGTCGTCACATCCAGTACTAAATCCCAGTCCCAGACTATTTACCCACAAAATCTGGCCCTAGGGCTCTGGATCCAGCATCCTGCTCTGTTCCCCTTTCTATTTGCTCGTCACCTCCATGCCACATCAGCAGATACTCCCTTGCTCCCTCACCCAGCTCCAGATGTCCTGTGGGCCCTCAGAGCTCCCATCACCAGCACTTTCCATGTGAACATCCCCACCAGGGTGCCTCAATGACTCCTGATACCACATTTGCTCATATTTGTCCCCCTCTTTGCATCCTGGCTTTTCATCTGCTGCTCTCCTTCCTGCCCTTCAGCAGGAACCAGATCATTGACCCTAACGTTTACCAGGTCAGAATGGGTTCAGAAGCCGCAAACAGTGTCATCAGTAAACTCAGAGACTAAAACAAAAGAAAAAGTAGAATTCAGTCATTGTTCCTGCCTTTTCCTACAAACTTTTTCTTGCTCCTTCCTCCTGTTGGGCCGGTGACTTTGTTCATCATTGCCTCTTGTTCTGTCTTGTGCACACTTCAGAATAATTCAGCCAATTAGTTGACTCAAAAATATAGTCATACCAGGTGCTATTTCAGGCTTTGGAACCCTTTTGTGTAAGAGGTGAGCACTTTTAGCTGTCAGTGGTTCTTAGGAATGAAGTTAACGTTTACCTGTGATTGATATTCCCTTGAAATACCACCTATGAAAAGAAAATAAATGATGTCTTGCACTATACACAAAAATGAACTCTGTAAGTCTATTAAAATTTGATGTTTGTTTTTTTCTAAAATACGGTCTGAAAAATCAAATGAGTCACACGTGAAATTTCAGTTGAGATTTTCAGGGGAATTCTTATTTAATATCTTCATATGCCATGGAATTGTCATGTCACCACATAAGTGAATTATCAAATTAGCTACTGTGGATGTTACACTGTCCATAATATAATCGCTTCAACACCACCCATTCTCTCCAGTTCCCAGAAAAAATGTCACTACCTAATGCTCTCTTTTCTCGTCACTGAATAGGTGAAGTTCCATGCCAAGTTCTGCACTGTTGACTTCGAAATGCGTGCTTTTGACTTTTGTATCTTGTTTCTTGAAGAGCCTATCAACACAGTGGATTTCAACCAAGTCTGCCTTGTAAGTACCTTTGACTGTCACTGTTACTAAGGTATTTGAACTTGGATAATTTCATTTCAGTCCCTTTGTACAAACAGATTTGTTTTCCAGACCTTTTTTCCTCCTTGAGATCACAATGATGTAAACGCGAACGATGCTCTGTGCATTTATGCATGTGCATGTCTCGGAGCCTAGAGGCAGAATTTCCCATAAACATTACCAAGTTTCAGACAAAAACAGGTTTTCACATTAAAAGCTCCTTTTTACGTTCACAAGAAAGCACTGTCTGAGCTGGATTTGCTCAGGCAAGAGCACTTCATTAGGTAATTCTTCTCTCAACTGTGTGCTCATGAGTGATTCCCGTTTGACCTCGGAGAAGGATGTACGTATGTGAAGTCAGTGAGCTCTTGCAGTCCTAAGGAGTCATCCTTTTGGAAACAATTAACAACTACAATAACAAATGTAATGTTTTTAAAGCTGCTTCCTGAGGTTAGCAGCTAAAGGCCATTTGAGATCCCTGCTTCGTTTTCCATTATATCACACTTAAATTAGAGTGGCATGCTTTCTAGTCCCCACGGAGCTATGTATGCTAGCCATAACCCCACCACTGTTATAACTAGTAAAGGTAGGTTTGTAGTCCTAACAGTACAATGATAAATTAATAGCAGAGCAGCTCTTCCTCCTTCTCTCTTCTACTTCCCACCCCTTCAAAAAAATCTAGCCCTCAACCTTTCTTAGGTTTTTGGGGTTTTTTTTTCTATTTTTCAGTGATTGCCAGTGCCATGGCTTGAGTTCAGCAAGAACTACCCCCTTGCTCTAAGTTTATTCAACCGGGTAGGTTTGATGGGCTCAGTTAGCTTATTTTGTTCAGCCACTTAGGAGAAGACAATACAGCTAGTTTCATCTGCAAAAAGTAGCTCACATTCTGTATTCATTTCTAGCCGGCACAAATATCCGGTGTTGTCTGCAGGTATGGCTTTATTTGCAGCCTGGCACTTGGAAGTGGTATTGCAGTTGTTGTTCCCTGGCTTCATGTCATAAATATAAAGCTTTCATTCTGCCTGGAATAGAAATGTTATTTTATCTAATGGGAATGAGATTTTAGAAGTAAAGAGCAGAAACTGAAGAGATCCTGGATGTCCCTTTCAGTGTTTTATTCAGAGCACTACTCAGCACACCAAAGGCAGTGGTAATTCTGTGAGCTTTGCTTCCACCCTGGTGTTTATGTGAGGTGGGCTAATGGTTTATAGCAAATTGTAATAATTTTTTAGATTAAAGGAAAAAACCAGAAGGTGATATGTCTGTAAAGAATATTGTTTTCTCTAGTGCTGTTGGAAACAGTGTAACTGCTGGATGATGGCCAGTCAGTATCAGAGTCAGAGCTTTTATCTTTATATGCTGATGACATCATAGATCAATTTACAATGCCAGTGCTTTGGCTGTTGTCTGTTTAATAGGCAGCTGAAGACTAATGAGAACCAACTCTACTGACCTTTTAAAACTGCAGGTATCTTCAGCCTGCTGAAAAATAAGTCCCCCGTTTAAAAATCCAGAGCTATTGTCTTCACACAGATCAGAAAAGCGTAAGAGCACAAAAAAGTTCCAACCTCATATTTCTCATCTTATTCTGTGGGAGTTATTCTTGAACATGCAAGAAGACCCCACACATTATTCCCATGGGTGGTCACATCTAACAGCCTCTTTTGTAATATGTCTGGTGTTATCGTTCTTCTCTTTTTTTTACTAATGACCTGCTATCATTCAGAAATCGTTGGGCTACAGCAGCCCAGCCTATTTTAGATCCACAAAGACTGTGCTTTTTAAAGCTGAACTATGTGAGTGCTTTCTAAAACCCTCTTTTAAAAAAAAATCGTGTTCTCAAACTTCCAGTTGTACATTTGCTATAACAAGCTATATGCTGCTGATGTGTTGTGGGTTTGGTTTTTTTTTTTAAAATAAAAGTATTACTGAATAAATAACAAAATTCCCCAGAGATATTAGGATTGCAGAAGTAGTGCTAAACATCTGGCTTTTCTCTGTAGACTGCACCACGTGGTAGCTGAAGTATCTGGTTCAGTGCTGTGCCTATCTCCCAAATATATTCAAAACATCAGCTTTTCTTGGAGAACATTTGGTAAAAGCTTCCTTCATCGCTTTAAGCCAATTCCCATGCGGCTATTGCTGCTTCAGATCGACATGAAAATATTCAGATTAGAAAAAGTGAAGTTGTCAACATTTGTGTACAGAACAAAATACTGCATTGTAATTACATGTGTAGGACGAGGAAGACTCCAATAGCATGTAATACATTTCAATTCCAATTTTTTCACCCACATTTCTGTCTTTAACAGAATATTCTCTACTCTAGAAGACCCATTTTTCTGAGAAAAAATATTTTTATTACTGAATTCAATTAGCAATTATCTCTTACCTAAGCAAACAAATGCCTGTCATGTAATTGCAAAACACAGCCAATAAAACGAAGACCTTGGTGGTTGTCCCCATTTCCATGGGGGGGGGAGGGGAGTGTAGGAAGTTGGGTTTTTTTGTTGTTGACGGTAGGACACGGTGATCCTAGAGATTTTTTTCCAGCCATGACAATTCTGTGATTTCTGCTGCTCAGTTCACTCTCTGAGGACATTTTTACCCTTCTCCAGAGCTAGAGACTTCTGCATGTACATCATTCTACCAGCTAACAAAATACAGCTAAGTGCTACTGGTTTCTGAGATAAGCTTTTAGGTCCTCAGTTTCTTCTAAGGCTCAAAACTCTGCTGTACTTCGTGCTATGCTATATCCTTTGTTACTATTTTTCTCAGCAGCAGGTGGCTAATGGTGACCCACCCAGTATTACCATTAATCCAAGACATGATGTTTTTCTTGCTATATTAGATTAATTGCACAAGAAGGCACATCTGCTAAATTGCAGCTGGCACTGACTCAGTTAACAAGTGGCAGTGATACCTTTTTTATTCCATATTTAATCAGAAGCTCACTTTATAGAAAACATGTATTCTGTAATTGTATAGTTTATTGCTGTTTGGTTTATAATTTATCTGCAGCAATAGGATATTTCAAAATCTTCTAAAAGAGACTCACTGAATTAGAAATTCTCTGCAGTTGCATTGTCTTCTGATTCAATCACATAGAATAATGTGACCCATTGCTCTTATCTGTGTCAATTTTATTGCATTATATGTATGTCATGAACGCGGTTTGTGGTTGAAAAGGGAATTGTACTGCCACAGTATGAGAGTGAAAAATCATAATTGAGAGATGACTCATGAACATCCTTTATTATGGTCTAACAGCCATGCTAATAGTCTTTCCTTATATTTGCGTGTAAAAGATGCTTTAAGAGACAATGTCTTATGAAATAGAATTTAATTTTGCCATCAGGATGCTGTTATAACCTGTAAATGGTATATAATGGTTGTCTAGCATGTACTTTGACCTAGAGACATAAATGTCTAGGATCTTGATGGGGGGGAAGCATCAATAACCATTACTTTTAGTTCTGGGGTAACCTTTTATGGCCAGTGAAGCAGTATTTTTCCACTTAAAGAGCTTTTCACCTTTGTTTACAGTGGGGGCATTACTGCTCATATAAACAGTGACAAGAGGTTTGCACCCAGATATACATGGGCAAATAAAAGGAAGACAAGCTGTCTCCTGGAAGTACGGCCTGGGAGAAGGGAATACAGCTGGTGTAGGTAGGAACCCAACACCTGCACTTTAGAAAGGCACTCTTCTGCCTGTCCTTCTACCCATCTGTTCATCACCCAAGGAACTCTGAGAGCTTTTATTGCTCTGTTTCCAGTGCCTGTGGAAGCAGAAGAACTAAAGAAAGATGAATGACTTCTGCATGAAATTTCCTTCCAGGGAACTAACTGCAAATTGCAGTGGTTATTAATAATAGTAATTCAAGTCTAATCAGGGAAAAGTAAGAACAAACATTTACTTTACATCCTGCAATCTATGTTGGAGCTAGAAAATAAGAACTCCTTTTCTTTTTTTTGGCACTTGTTTTAATTATCTTGACTTTCTTGTTTGTTTAAAGAAATAATAAAAGAGGGAAGCCATCTCAGGAAAGACAAAAACTCTGTGGTCATCTGGGATATGGAGAATCAAAGTGAAGCCCAGGATGAAAAATGGGCAGAGGAAGGGTTCCCGTGTCCAAGGTGGGTGCCTCTTCAAGAGGATGTATATGGTATAAGGTTGTTACTTCCCGGGGTTTTTGGCTAGGAGTTCCCCCTTGTGGATATAGCATTACTCCTGACTGCTGGTGATTCTGAAGGCTCGATGTCAAGTTGGCCAGTATGTTCAGTTTCCTACAGTAATACCTTTTCTTTGCTGAAAGCATGCCTTATGCCAGTTGATTGTAAAAGTGGGAGAAGTTGAACACATGGTTTTGAACTTACCCGTTTTTCACATCCAAGATATTTTTGGACAACAGGGCTGAGTTCTTTCATTTAAGCAGCAATTATGTTTTACAGATGAAAAATAAAATAGTGAAAGTACAATTTCCATTAAGTTTCTGCTGAACTTCGAACATGAATGAAAGGTCAAATTGTGATAATTTTATTCATGCCAAATGTTAATCTTGCTTCACATCATAAGATGCTATCTAATGCAAGCAATAGCTTTGTATTCTGGTCTAGCACTGATTGACATGTTCCCTTTGAAGGCCATATGGAGAAAACCCACATACTGATCCTACCATGGAATAGTTAATTACCTCTCTAGTAGGTAATAAATTCACTGTGTTGTATTCTGTAGAGTAAATACATATTTTAAATAGGATTCATCATTAGTTTGCGTTTTGCTAATGTTGTATACTTGTATGTATTTTATACCATTCCTATTGACTGTCCAGGATTACCAGTGCACACATTTAGATTTAGCAAGCTTCCCTTCCAACGCTGTTTTATTTTCATTTGGAAATTCTTACTTTATAAGCAGCCAGTCTGTAATTCCGGTAAGCTGTGTGAAGGACTCACTATTCTGTCGTCATTTTTGAAACTAGTGCACTCCAGAAGTAATAGTGAGGAGTTAAAAACGCTATCCAAAAAGACGCTAAGATGCAGCTATCTAAAGAGACTTCTATCTTAATTAATACAAAAAGTAATAGCATTTATTAAATTTGAGGAAAACTAGAAGCTGACTATCTCTCTGTATTTAATACAAGTAATGATGTACATTGTTTTGATCGAATAGGTTTGACAGGCTCCTCAGATGCTTTAAAGAGAATCGTTATACGCATATCTGACTCTGTTACTCTTAAGAGGCATGGTTGATTTATTAGTACAGTATTGCCTTACACTTGGTTTATTCTTTGGACATGTTTCCGGAGGGTTTAGTTTCACAGTCTCTTGGGCATCGCATTTTGTTGACTAGCCATCATCTAAACTTGGCCAAGAGCAATCAGACAAGCTTTCCGCCCAAGCTCTGTAAGATACATCTGTTCTCAATAATTGACAACACAGTAATCCTCCCCCAGAACTCCTCCTTGGGGCATGTTATATCCTCATTTGCCCTGCAAATTCATCACTTAGTTGGCTCTGCAGATCAGTCACCTGCCTTGTACATTATTTCAGTAAAACTTCCAATGCTATGGAAGAGCGTTGTGGTAGGAGGAAAAGAGGGGGCATCAGGAACAACAGAAAAACAAGACTGAAAATCAGGGAGCATTTAGCAGCACTGAGGGGATGCATCTCAGATACCACAGGCCTATAGCAGTTGCCCTATTTTCCCCATGCAAGTCAAAACATTTGGATTTCAAGTTGTCACATTCTCTATAAAGTGTTTGGACCCTCGTAGAGCTTGCAGCCCTAAAGGGACCGGTAGATGAAACTAAAAAATTCAGTCACATTTTCTGTTTTCTACTGCCCTGAGATCTAACATAAGGAAAAGAAAAGGAAGTGGATCACAGGTAACTGTAGCTTCATTATTGCCATCTTATCTGTAAGTCAAATTACAGTAATTACAAATCCAGTGGGGAAAGAGAACATAAACTCCTAGCAACAGAAAGGGAGACGGTGTGTTATGTTTATATACTCAACCTAACAGAGGGTTACTTCAATATTGTGTGAAATAATAAGAATACTTGTGAAATGATGGCAAAGGGGTTTGTTTGCCTTCCCATAACGTCAGACTAGTATGAGCACTCTGAAGATTAGATAAGATTATTTTACTAAGGTAACTTCACCATTCTCTATTTTCTAATCATTTTTATGTACGTCTCTTTTATCTGAGGTGTTTGCATTGTCTCTTTCTACCTTTGTTAATGGATTTCTCTGTGAAAGTGTGATGGCTGAAAAGCAACCTGATGCAGTGGCTGCATAAATTTGGAAATCTCTTCTTGAAATCTGTGGTACAACCTGTGTACTATTGTGTGTCCAAATGGATTTAGTGCATCATAACGCTCCTAGAAAAACAACAGGACAAAGAAGATGGGATTGCTAAGGGAGACATTAGATTTCATTTCACACTGGTAATAGTTTAGAGATGTGTGCTGACCAAAATGGGATTCAATTCTGCAGCACTCCTCTTTTTTATTGCCACTAAGTGATTTCAATATCCAGTCTAAAGTGATATTGAGAGTGTTCGATAGAATGGGGATGAAATCAGGGAATGCCAGAGGCTCAGAGGAGGCCACAAATCACAAGTTGACTCGACGAAGCCTTTCCAAGCCATCCCACCTGACCTTAACCCGTCTTATTTAACCTGGAGGCTGCTGGTAAGTACCTTGCTATGTACGGTATTGTTTCATATTAAAGAGAACTGTGCAGCTAGATTGCATTTTGGACATCAATTGATGTTACCATAGTTATGGCTTTGGCCATGAACTTAGTGCTTTCAGAAACATTTATGGCTGAAAGTTTATTGCCCAGCTGTTGCTGCCTCGTAGACGTATCATAACTGGGAAATGGTTTAAACCCTGTAACCTTTTGATTTATGACCGTTGAAAGCAGATGAAGTTTGCTGTACAAACAAGGAGACTTACCTGTAGTCCATGAGACAGTAGTCACAAATATTGTACTTGGGTACCGCTTCTCAAAACAAAGAAGCTCCTTTCTGCCATGTTGTGCATTTTGCTTCTGGTAAGCGTGCAGCTAAAAAAAGTGAGTGTTGTTATTTCTTCTACATATGTAACAATATCAGTTATCAAAGTAATTTCTCAGCTTCTTAAATGTTAACTCAAGTTTTAATAATTTACATTCTTTAATACTGCGTAGTGTAGGATCCTAAATCAAAATACAATGTTAGAAGCCCGAGGGGCACCAGTTGATCTATTGAGAATCTTTCTTTTGGCTTCCACGGGTTTTGTTCAAGAACTCAGGAAGAGCGAAGCGAGGGCAAGGCAGAAAAACGTATCAGAGAAAGGTATTTGCCCTTTAGGTGCAAATCTTCATAAGAGTTTCACAGTTCTGGTTTTTTATGTCTTAAGTGTAACAGGATTGCAGACAAAACTAATCTCTTTTTCTGCAAGAAGGGCTCGGGAGCTATAGTGTACTCTCCTTGCTATGCTTTCAGAATCATTTAGATTTCTAGACATCACCTCATTTTCTTTAGCAAAGTACTGAGTTTTGATAAAGCACCATGAAATTTAAAAAACCAAAAACGTATTTGAGAGCATTTTAAATTCATGTCTCAGTTAAACAGCCTTGGCTTTTTTTTTTTTCTGGAATCAAATGGCTACTAATTTATGACAGCATAAAATATTTTCTACTGTTCATATGAAATTCACTGAGAGCAAACTTCTGCTTTTGATCTTCTGTATCTAGCTGCATTTTTTGGCTAAAAACTGATTAGAGTAAAAAACACACGAAACCAACCATGTTTGATAAAGCCTTAATATGGCTTTATTTAGTGCTCGTTCTGTATTTCAAGTTGCATGCATAAATCTTCTTGTCACTTATACAAGGGCGTATAAAAAAGCAAAGCGAGCTCTCAGCACATTATTAAAACTGCTTTCAGCAGCATAGTGTAATTTTGGCTAGCCAGCCATTTAGCTTTCATTCTCTGGTCAACAAGTTTGCTTTTAAAAAGCCTTGACAGAAGAGGCAGGCGTGTGCTCGTGTCTGGTGAGGGCACTCTTCTCAACCCTGCATCACAAGCTGGCAGGGGAGCGGGGCGGAGCGCCTGGCGCTCCCGCTCATCCCGTCTTCTCAACCAAGGCGAGCCCCGGGGTACAGAGGAGCTTGTGCCATTAGTATGGGCTTCCCTACCAGGCATTTATGGGAACTGACAGCTCTGGCAGCAGACATGACTTCTGCATAGTCATCAATGATTGCTTCTAAAATTTCATTAAAAGTGCAGAACCCTCTGAGAGTGGTGCACTCGGATTCAGAGTGTCGCTCTTTCATTTTTTAACGTGTGAGCAGATAATCTACTTCGGGCTGAGATGCTTTGCATAGAGCCTGTGCAATAATTTATTGGCTTCTATAGCATCCTGGGACCTTACTTTAAAGAAGCAGAAAGCAGTTGCAAAATATGTGTTGCTAGTATTATTATTTTTAATTTGCTCTTGGCAACTGAATTTTCTTCTCTGCTGAAAATAATAACAAAATGAGATGGATTTCCTGGGTGCTAGTTTATTTTAAAAAAATCACAATGGCAATTTCCATATGTTTCACCCTTATATCTAGTTTTTGAATATTTACCGTAACTGGATTAGGCTATAGTTATGTGAAGACCTGACTGGAAAATAAACTGGCATCCGGATTTGCATTCATTCTGCACCAGCGGTTCCCCTGTCAAATTTGTTCAGTGGGGAAGATTTGGCCAAGAGCTGGGTTTGTGTATTACCTGTTACTGCAGGCAAAAGCCTGAAGTATGCGTCAGCCCAAATGCCTGGTGTATACAAGGAATTACATATTGCTATAGAGGCAATAGGAATATTGGAATTAAAATGTACTTAGCGAGAAAACAATATAAATTTTCTAAGCCTTTCCTATTATACAGTTTACTGCTAGATACTTGACATGTACAGATAGCCTGTACACAGATTAGTTTGGTATCGGGGGCTTTTTTGTTGCTATTGCTTTTATGTAATAAGTCATACGTGAGCAAAATTTTACGTAGTCGTGCTGGTCCTCTTAACGGTCCCTGTACAGCAGAGTATTGGAAGGAAATAAAACCTAAAAATCACTAGTTTCATTAGACTGTCCCTTTACTTGAGGCTAAGTATGAGAATATCATCTTCCTGAGACCGTACCGTTTCCAAGAGGTAACCCATGGATGAATGAACCAAATAAAAGCTGTTGCAAAGTTGTTCTAATAGTCTAGAAGTCTTGGCAAATTTTCTGGAGATGCAACATAATGCGTATTGTTCTAATTATTTTTCAGTTGCACGTATAAAACCAATCCTTCAAACTTGAAATGGCTGATGCTTTTGATTCATCACATAGAGGCACAGTTTAATTCTCCAGGAAGGTTAATAACTCCATGCATTCATTGTTTAAGTAATTCCTTAAATCCCGAATGCTTACATGAGCAACTTTACTGGCTTATATTTTCTTCTATTGAAATATATTACAGGAAATACCTTGGAGCCTACTTCATTAAGTTTCATTGTAAAAAAACTGGATGCCTCTAAAAAAAAGAATACTAATCTGTAATACTCTTTGTAAGAGCAGACCTCAATTCTTTACTTGAAAAATTACAGTCAGTATCTCTCGACTTTATTAAAACACCATTAGGCGCTCCCATTCTGCTGCTGCTGAAGTCAGTGAAAAAAAGATTTCCCTTCCTCAAGCATCAGTGTAATACCAGGATTAAAATAAAGTTAATTAAGAAAATGTTAATTCATCAGTATATCCACCTCAAGTTAAGATAAGGTGGAAAGTTGGATGTTTGTTATAAAATTACGCACACGGGAACATTTTCAAACCACAGGGTCCTCTGGATCTACAATTGCAAGAACCTGCAGCAGCTCCCAGTGCTTTGCCCAACTTTGAGGATCCTTTTAGGATAAACAAGCCCCTTCCCTGGAATCGTCTTTTTCGTTTGTCTGGCACAGAAAGTCAGAACCCTCTCTCTTTGTACAGGGAATAAAGGCACGAGCAGAACCTCCCAGTACCCTGTGGGGACAACCTGCAAAGGAGAAAACCAGAGGGGGACCTCAAAAGCAATAGCAGGGAGAGAAAAGGGCTTTGTCTGAGCCCAGCAGCAGAAGCTGCAGCACAGGTGACTTTCAGCCTCAGTTTCTTGCTAGATCCAGATTTATGCTGAGCCGGAAGGCTTTTGGCTTTAGGAAGTCCAAATACTATCAAGTGTACTGTGTGCTGCATGCTTTCCCATGCGGGAGGGAAATTAAAATAGATTTTTGATGGCTGTTTCATTGACCAAGAGAATATTCAAAGGGGGAAAAGGAAACATAGCAAGCATTTATCTTACTGCATTTCTCTGCTTTTTGAAAATTCAAGTATGGATTGAGAAAATAATCAGGGAGATAAAATATTTGCCAGGTTTAGAAAGACAACTTCTAGTTACACAGACATCTCATACAAACTGAATTATGGCAAGATAGCTTTATTAGAAGAAAACAAAGATTCAGCAGTGTGGTTATATGTGTGTGTAAGAGAACTGTACTGGAAAGCACTGGCAAAGGAAGGGAGCACAAGGGTGGAAAAATAATGCAGGTTGTACTGTAAAAGTGTATATTCAGTGCTCAAGTAAGTCAAAGAATGAAAAGGGAAAGGAGGAAGAGGAAAAGAGCTTTGGAAGACACAGCAAACTGCAAGGCCAGAGTTGGTAGTGGTGCAGGGGAAAGGTGCTATCCCCAGGTTATCCCTACGAAGGAGACACTTTCAGCAGGATCAGGACATGCTTGCACATTCTGGAGGACGTGAGTAAGGGGAGCCTAGGGCTGGTGCAGCGCTATGCCATCATGGGCAAGTCCATGAGGTGGGATGTGATGGTATCGGCTCGTGGTCTGCATGGAGGGACTCATGGTCTTCTGAAAGGTTGCTGCATTCATTTAATTATTTTTCAGTACCCTTGAAATAGATCTTCAAAATCCAGGTGCCAAGAGTTCTGTGGTATTTTTCCCGTCTTTCTAGGAATGATGCTCAAAATACTCTCATATTTGGGTAGATAAGTGTGAATGAAACTTTCTGGGTACAACCTCTGTAGCTCTACAGCAGTAATTTAACATCTCCTAGGCTGCTATTTCTGTTAAATAAATTCATGAATTTTCTACAAATAACCTTTAGGTTTGCTTTGCTGTTTTTCAGAGGAAAATGTGTTTTCTCTCAACTTTAATCTTCAGAAGGTACAGTATAATTTTTCAAGCACTGTTTCTATTTCTGTTAAAACTTCTATGTAAAAATATTTTACTTAAATTTGATACTAGTATCTCTACCTTCCTAGTGCACCACCGTGCCTCTGCCTCTTACCTGCCTTTTGAGGGAAAGCACATTCTGCAGCTGCACTGGAAAGACATTTGAAGAAGTGTGCTCATATTGGGGGGCAATTTCACATTGCCAAAAGGTATGTTTAAGTTCACGCGAATATAGTTGGTTTTCTGCTGTAACACTTTTTGCTCATATTAACAACAGACTTCTTCAAGAAGCTTCATAGTTTCAAAGTTCCAGATGTTTTGTTCCAGGTCACAGAGGGAGTTCAGACAGCTTTACTCCCTATTTCAGATAAAAGCAAATGAGGAAATACCTAATAGGTATTTCTAAAAGTCGGCACTTTGGGGTTTTTATTGCAAAATTTCAAGCATATAGGCTTCAGGGTACACTAATATTTATGGTGGATTCTTACCTGTGTAAATATTTAGGCAGTAAGAAATGGTCATTAATCATAATTTGTTTAACATTTACGCCTACTTACATTTAAATCTGAGAGTTTTTTCTGGTGATATGATCATATATATAACTGTAAAATTATCCTTAGTCTTTGGAAAGGATGGGAGTAGGAGTCTGGGTTGGTATTTGTTCATGGTATTACCATAAGCAAAGTTCCACTTAGTTGGCAAACATTATTATTGTTATGGTGGAAATTACTGCAGTTATTTTATTTGCTTGTTAAGCAGTTTGCTGGATGGGAGTGATTGCTTAGACTTTAAAGAAGCCCCACTGGCTTTGCTTTGCATTTGTACTTAGTCCTATCAATAAGTCCTACACACAAGCATTTGAAAATGTGAGCTCATATAAACTTTCACATCAGTAAATCCTCATATATGATGACACAAAGGCAGGATTTTCATTCTCTCTCTGCTGTTGATAATATTGCAAGGGAGGATTCAGACACAGGAGCTCATTGGCCTGGCAGGGAACAGAACAGCCCATCATACAGGAAGGAACAGCCAGCAAGGGAAGCCCAATCACGGGGGGGGGAACAAAAAACAACAAAAAAAACCCACAAACCAAAGCCCAAACCTGAATTTTCCATCATCATGGGCAATACCATGGGCACTGAGAGGACCTGCATGGGGTCTTCCCTGGGGCTGCTGTCCCATGCACACTTCAGATATCAGCTAAGTGACTTTAGGGCAGCTATTAGAAACTTTGTGGGTCCCCTGTAAAGTCAAAGATAGCAGAAAGCAATTTTACTCTAAATACAGTTTCAGTATTTGATGCAAATATGTGATGCTGAGGGACATGGTTTAGTGGTAGACTTGGCAGTGCTGGGTTAACAGTTGGACTCAATGATCTTGAATATCTTTTCCAACCTATAATTATTCTATGGTTCTATGGTTCTGCATTATCCAAGGAGTTTGGCAAGCACATCCACTGGGCTGCTTGCTTACCCAGCGTGTGTCTTTCCTTTGACCCTGGTGGATACTGTGCAGTATAAACAAATGATACTATGACTGAGCAGAGGAGAACACAAAGAATAGTCACGATGGTTATTGTATGAAAGATGATTAAAACAATTACTAATGCACTCTGTGCTTAATGAATATTTTAATGTAAATATCTACCATTGGTTCTTTCAGACAGCAACAATAAGAAGGACCCTGAAACTGCATGATGCACACTGTTGAGTACCTCTGTTTTTGTGAAGTTTAGTTTGATCTCTTAATTTATTTCACTTTTGCAAATACGATTTATTATTTTACTGCTTAAGGAAAATGAAGAGTGTACTAAAAAGCTTGGGGTGAATAGCAGTGGCCACCTCTGTTGAAGAAGCTGGATATTAGGGAAACCTTCTTAGCAATAAGGGCAGAGATCAATTTTTAAGTCTGGCAATGAACACTTCCTCTTTACCTTGAAAGCTGGGTCTGGGTACCTTGAATGAATATACATTCTACTTGAAAGTTTTCAGATTTGATGTAAGAATTACTGCATGACATTTTCTGGCCTCTGTTACATGGAAGGTCAGATCTGATGATCACACTGATCCCTTTGGGTCTTAAAATCTTTAAATCTATTGCAAAGAAGCTAGCTGCCAATTAACTTTTGTGCTTGAAGTACAGATCTTCAGTTGAAAGCTTCACATTCCTGTGGTGATTTATCTTTCATTCCTGGAAGTAGTTGAGAATGACATTTAATTGCTTCCTAACGGCATGGGACTGTTTTTCATGTAATTTTTAATTTTTCATTTTAACTTTTGAGTCCATAGCTTTTGTCTTTGATGTAAAACTTTATTTTCTTTCTGTATTTTTTCAGCTTACAGGACAGCGAACAAGGCATGTGGAAGTGCATGCTCAACTCACCCCTAAGTATTAGGATTAAAACACATAAAACTATTTTGTTTATTTGAATTTTTAATCTACATTGGCTACTACTATTAATACCTGGGGGCTGGGGGGGTGTGTGTTTATTTTGTTTGCTTGTTTTCTAGTGCCTTTAATGTATCATGCTTCATATATTGTTAAACCCCTTCTTTGTCCATTATCAGCAGTGCAGTTCCCTGATGAACTGGGGTGAGCTTGCTGATTCAGCTGACAGAAGGAAGAGAGGATTCATGTTTGACAGCGGCACAGAGTTATGTCGGCTGAAGATGAGAATGACCTAACATTTGTCATCTATTGTTTATTCTCGTCCACTGCTGAAAGAGGAGATCTTGTTCTGGATGGCTCAGTTGGAGGTTTTGATGTTTGTGTCGCTGTGTATTTATGGAGTTGTTTTGCACTTTGTGGGGAAGGTAGTGAGGTTTATGCAATGATCCTTGGAGGTGTTGTGTCTTCAGCAAGTGGAAGGTTTTCACAGGAGAGGAAAGAGGTGACTGTGTTTATTGCCAGTCCTTGGTATGAGCCACGGCCCCAGACTGCAGAGCAATTGCCTAACAAGGAACAAGAGCACAAGCATCTGCTCTGAAACTGCATGACAACTTAATGTGAGGAGAGGAGAAAACATCCCAAGTAGTCAAAAATAGCTTGACAGAAGAATTAAAACTGCATCTAAATAGTATATGTAAGTGCTTATGGTAGTGTTCACTCTCTGGAGCAACAAAGACTGTATTCGTGGTCATGAGACCAAATTCGGGTCCTATGACAAGTGTCGCTATCCAGGTTTACTGGTCATATGTGATAATATCTACCAACTCACTACAGGCAAGTGAATTACACGTAGAACCATCCTTGCAAACACCACACTGTTATTAAATAAGAATGGAGCTTTTTTTAAAAAAAAAATAGGTATTTTGTGAGAAACTGGTCATTCTGCAGCACCAACTGCCAAAGGACCATAAGGTGAGTGAAGCTTTTCCTGAAGAAGCAGCAGGGATCCTTTTGGTTGGAAGTAGAAACCAAGATAAATACTATGCTACCTTGTGGGTCAACTGCTTGTGTAGCCTTCTGTCAGGACTGCTTCTGATGTTTATGTGTGCTGCATTTAGGATAGTATAGCTTTTTTTTTCCTTTTTCTGTTTTGTTTTGGTTTTTTGTTGGTTTGGGGTTTTTTTCCTTTTTTAACCTTGCTGTTCAAAATAAACTGTAGCGAAATGGGGTAGCATTTTGATTGCTGTAATCATATGTGCCGCACTTAAACGTCCTGAAGTGTTCTTCATCTCCTAATTTTCAACCATCAGTAGCATTTATGACACACTTTGCTCGCTCTTGAAATCATAGCTTCAGAAACAGAGTACCATAAGAGGTTGTCAGCAGCCTTTTAAATGGTGAACTCATGTTTTGCGACATCTCAGTCATTTTCTTTGCCCATTCCTTTTGTGGGAGGAGAGGAAGCTGGTTTAGATCATGACTGCCCTGTGTTCTGTCCTGACTACTCTTATTAAAAAAGATGCTAAAATTTTATGGATAACATTTAAAAACTATGCTAGAAAATTATTTGGGCAAGTCCTTCTTTAGTTTATTGTGCACTAAGTATTAATTACTTAAAAAGTAATTATTTTTAAAAAGCCTAACCTAAACTGTTAATTTTTTTTTTCCTTTCCTCCTTTGTCAAGTAGTTTTTCGTCAAATTTAATTAAACTGACCACAAAAGAAACCAGAAATAGGAATACAAAAGACATTGGATTTTTTGACGGATATGAATGTGCTAATTAGCCTTCAAATCAGCCACGTTAAAAAAATGAAGCCTTCGTTATACATCTCTATCGCTTTTTAGTAAAACTAAAGAATTAGAAAAAGTACCAGCTGTCAAAGAACAGATAATAAAGCTTTCAGCATATTGAAACATTGGCAAATCTTACTGCTATCCTGTTTATAAAAAAAAGGAAATACAGTGCTGAAATTAAAACGAGGATCTGCATTGTTGAACCTCTCTCCAGTTGTGGGAACAAGGCAACTTATACTATTTTCTAGAGCTGTTTAAATTGATGATTTTATGTTACAAGGTTTTGCACTGGCACTTCTTTTAAAGTTCTGGTTTTGTGGATCTGCTTTCTCCTTATTTCTTATTTGAGTGCTGAGGAGCATATGAGTCAAAACTATTCATTTTCCTATGGCTTTTAATCAGGACCTTTGTAAAATGGCCAAACTCACAATGGCTTTAATGGAAAATATGGATGGCTTCATATTTGATTTAGACCTCACCCCCCAGCCTGTTCTTTTTTTAAGCCTCAGGTTGTAAAGCTTTGCATGATTTTTCTCAGTTTTTTCTTGGTATAAACATTCAGCTTGGACAATTGGTCTGCCTCTAATTATTTTTAACTGCACTGAAAATCATTAATGTTTTTTCTAGTGATATACTTACAGCTTATATCCTGAAAATTAAAATATTCAGTGGGCTTCAGTGGAGTTAAGGAAAAATACCCACTGACTGAGGTTTTTTTCCTCTATATATCTAGGCATGCAGGTCTAAATAGAATTCAGTATTAGATCCTGATTTATCTCCAGCTCATCTTTAATAGAAATATTGATAATCTTTAATAGAAATATTAACCGTAGCTCTCACAGCTCATATTTTACAATCTGTTAGTTTACTTTTTCCAGGGAGAATCTCCTATCTGGGATTTTTTCCCAAGTCAGTCCAATTGAAGTGAAACCGACAGTCCTGTTTAGTGATCATATTTAAAGAATTGGGACACCAGCTCTTTTTTCACTGGTGTCAGAGACAATTTCTGCTGAGGCAGTAAGAGCACCTGAAGTCAGGAGAATTTTATAGGACCCAGGTTTCCTTAAAAGCATTTTCCAATGTTATCACTGTTTTTTATTATTACGTGCATTTTAAAAATAGACTTTTCTGTAATATCTAGACACTGCAGTACTTACCTAAACAGTCTACAATATATGAGCAAGTGACAATATAGCTTTGATGGATGAGGTGGGATTTTGATGCAGAAGTAGTAATTTCTTCTTGCTGCATTTACAGGTGTTGTCACTGCCTGGAAGGAAGAATACCCAGAATAAAAAAGCACTGAAGAGGCTGTAAGATACAATTTTTCATCAGAAATTATTTTGTTTGGCTTGCAGCTGGATGAAAGTGTTGCTTTTTTCAAACATAGTATCTAAAAGAATCTGGAAAAGTGAAGGTAATGGACTCAAAGAATCTTTTCCAAACACTCCTACTGAATATGACAGATATTTCTGACTGCATCGTTGAGACGTTATGTAAAAATGGAAATCTTGTTTAATTCATGTCATAGCTTCACTATCAGCACTATTTCCAAGGAGTCTTGACACAGCAATGGACTGGGCTGGTGATGGGAGGGATCTGTTTTACCAGTGATGAGTTTTTGGGGTGTAAGCTTTGTGCATAATTTATAACAGTACAGTTTTTCCTCACTGCTGATGTGTCTCTCAGCTTCAGCAGATCTAATACACAGTTTCGTGTCTCAGCCTACCCACACTCAAAACACAAGAGTTTGCACATTGCATAGATTCCAAAGAAGGAGAATAGAAATTACTGACTAAATAAAATAAAATTAAAGAGGAAGGAAAAAAAAAAAAAAAGAGCAAAAGAGAATCTAAGATGGACATGCGGTCCTTATTTTTATGACAGAAGGTTTCTTCCAGAGGCTCTTTTTGTGATTCTTTTTCTTCATTTTGACCTCCTGTGTTTGTAGTCACCTTCTAAATTTTAGCCTGAGGACATCCTCATGAGGAAGGGCTTAGTGTCAAATCGATAATGACATGCTGAGAAGAATGGTAACTGGAGACGGTGTCCGTATGAAAGTCCTCTTTCACCCACTTCCCAGTTTGTACTGGATGTCTTGAGAAAACGATGGTGATTTTGTTGTTTGGTTTGGTGGGCTTTTTTCAGTCATAGTGTTTAAAAAGATGGCCAGCTTGGCTTCTTGAATTTTCAGGAATGTCTCTTCTTGGCTTTTTTTCATTTCCCCAGTGAAAATCTGATGTCGCAAATGCATTCATAGCGTACAGAAACCTTGAGAGAAAAGCGCAGATTTGTTTATTGAAAATCATCACCATGTTACTTTTAGCGACAGGGAAAATGTAACGGCAGAAAATAATTCAAACCCCCTGTGTTCTGACTGCAAAGTGGATTTGTAGGAATACAGAGCATAATAAGCAAATAGACTCACTAGACAGCGTTTTCATTCTGCTGCTGCTTTATTTAATTATTTTCATTTAATCCTGTTTCAAAGACAGCAGTCTCTCTAGCTTCTCAAAGTGAGCATATGGACAATTTATGGATATCACAGCTATGTCTTAATATCCAGCTGCTATTCGCGTGCAAATCAGGAACAGCTGCATAGCTGGCAGGCTGGCTGGAATGCACTCAATGAACCTGGTGCTTACGTGAAAATATTTCTGAATACTTTTAGTAAATCGCCATTTAATTTGGATAGTTGCTGATCATTGCCATAGATTGTTGAGAAGTCAAGATGGCAGACAGAAAGCAGTTGGAATTCATGGAAGTAGGGAAGCTGCCTAGAGAAGGGAAAAATGGAGCTCACTTCTTTTCCTCTGCCTTTACAGGTGGATCAGAGTCATCAAAGGCCCAGGTGGGTTTAGCATCCTTGAAAATGCCAGAAATGGAGTAATCGGATGATGGGCACAGACTACAGACCAGGTGCTTTTGTCACTGGCTTTAGTGAATGAAATTCTTTTCCTTCTACGTTCAAATCTAATATAGACATTTTGATTTCACTGTAGATGGTTTCACCTTCAAGCTAAGAAGCAGCCTGAGTAGTAAGGTATGTATAATTGGAGCAAATCATTCACGGCCCTGTTAAAAGCAATGCATTATGCATGCACAATTTTTTTACGGGACAATTATAAAGACCCATCTTTTAAAAAGTGCTTCTGTAGTGAATAAAACAAAATGATTTTTTCATGCTCCATTGCAAAGTGGGTGGCTACAAAGCATGTGCATAGATTTCTGGAGATACAATACAAAGGGGACGATAATAATAATAACCTTTTTTTCTGTCGCCAGAGAGTCTGCACAAAGATTCCATCAGCATTTTGCACAGTATGATAAAAAATGCATTAAATCCTCAACATCAGTGGAGGTTCAAAGTGAAACAGAATCAAGCAGAATAAGGTACCCATAAAGAAAAGAAATAGCTAAATGATATTAAGGAAGCCAAGATAACTGCAAAATTAACAACACAATAGCTTATAGAGTCTGCTTCTGCTAACAAAAGACAATCTTTACCACGTAGCATCCCATTCAGTCCTGCAAAGGAAAGGTAATTACATTCTGGAATGAACAAAATAGTAAAAGCATGGTTTTATGGTGATAATTTAAAATTTGAAGTTAAGATACTTGAACTCTGACCTCTCGATAAAAAGAGAGACTTTCTGTCTCTGCCGACACGCAACGTTGAACGATGCCAAAGGCAGCCTGAATTCGAGACTAGGTTCCTGGCTATGTTTCATGATTCATTGTCATTCTCACATCCATGGTTCGATGGGTCTTCTTGGGGGAAACATATGCAGGCTGACTTGCTGTAGGCAGAGCCCTTTGGAGCACGGTTGCAGACAGCATGGAGCGAGTCATCAGGATAAGATACAGAAATGACACAAAGGGATTTCCTGGAAAGCAGGATCCTTCCTGGAAAGACTCCCCTATCCCTTGCTGCAATTACAATCTGGAAGGTTTCTGCAAGTGCTGTGGCAGGACATAACACAGAGTGGATGTTGTCTTAGCCCCAGAGGTGATCTCAAAGCTTTTTGCAGTAAGACAGAGCATTTGCAGTTTAGTGCGAACCTCTTCCAGAGAGTAGAAGCTGAAAGAGCCACTCATGAGTTTCAGTGTGAAAGCTCAACTCAGACAAATGCTTGCAGGTTGCAACGTCAGCCCTGAAGTCACAAAAAGAAATTGTTCTGGGGGGAAGGCAGTGAAATGCAGGAAACACAATTCTTTTCAACAGGACTGTCCATTATCTTGCACAGAGGTCTTCCAAAGGGAGAATCAGGTGCCTTCCATCCAGCAGCTTTGAAACTAAGAAAGGAAAATCCTTTATTAGCAACGAGTGGAGAGACAGCCCTAAGAGGTCTGCCCTCTATCGAACTCCTGTCTGACCTAAGCAAACTCCTTCCGTTGACTAGAGGTCTGACAACACACTTGCTGCATTGTTAGCACCAATAAGGTTGTGCTAAGACTCCATCCATAAGTCACAATAACCACAGGCTTAAAGCCCCCACAAGTTGCAGGCTACTCAGTCCAAAATGAAGTGATGTCTTAAGCCTGATTTTAGCTTCAAATATTAACGAATCTCTAAAATCCAAACCCCAAAGGTTTTGCACTCAGCTACCGCTTATCCATGGGAACCATACTCTGGAGGCTTTTTCCCATGCAAGTCTCCTGCTTTGTATTTGTGGTTGAAACCAACTGACACAGAAATATTTGGGGGATTGCATTTCTTATTTTACCGTTTAGAGCTACACATTTATCTTCAAAAGCAAAGGTCAGAGGCTTGTATTAATTAAAAATGCTTCAAAACAATGTATCTCGGAGCTCTTCCAAAGCCAGAATAATAACAGGTGAAAAGAATTACAGAAAAGGAGGCTGGGGAAGATGGGAACTATTTTCATTTCATTTTTTTAGACTTGTTTCTATTATCCACATCTCCTGGATACAGAGAAGTTTTAAATCAAGTAAATTTAAACCTTAATACGGTTCACCTTTGAACATAGTGCATAGGTAGAAACAGCTCCTGAGGTCACTGTGCTACTGCAGCAGTCCAGCAAGTAGGCCAATGTAATTTTGCTTAAATTCAAAACGTGTTCTGGCAACACAGGCCTACCTGTTAACCCTCTGGCTAAGAGTCAGATCTGTAAAAGTAATAAAAAGATGCCACTTCGGGCTTCTAGAACTATTTTTCACCCCTTCAGATGACTCCAAGAGCTTTTCAGCTGTCTGAAATAAGTTTTCTAACACGGCAAGAAAACAGCTAATGAGTGCAAGGGGGGAGAGAGGCAGACTAAAAGAAAGACTGAAAAAGCCATTCAAAAGGAGAAGGAGGATAGAGACGTGAAAAGCAGAAGGGAACATGTTCTCGCAGAGTTTTGGGAGGGAGACTCTGTTGCTGTTCATTTTGTTGGTGGAACATAGATGAGGGAATGGGTGGGGGAGGCTCTTGTGGGGAAAGGCCTGTGACAGAAGGAGGAAGTTACTGAGTTGGGGGGTTAAAAGATAGCGATACTGATTCTTTTATCCATAAAGCATTAGAGACGTATTTAAATATTCTGGTGTACCTTCAAGTGTTTTTGGCAGTTCTGCGGTGTTTGCGTCCATCAGGAAAAAAGGCAAAACCACCGTGTGCTCCTGGGGATTGGTTCCTGTGCCAAAAAAAAAGAGTCTGTCTCCTTCATTTATCCTTATTTTGTGCTTATGGACTCATGTTAACAACATGATGAATTAATCGCCTCTTACAGTGCTACAGGTTGACTGCATCAAATTGGATGAGTGTAAAATATTTCAGTGCAGTAATTACCATATGTTTCAGAAAGGCTTTACTGCGTGTGCTATAATGCATGTATATGACCGTAAGTTAAAAATAAAATAGAATATTGATCCATGATTTTTAAGAAAAGTTACATGAGAAGCAGAATAACAGTTCTGAAGACAGCTGAGCCACATGCTGAGAGAACGAGGCATAACCTGTAACTTAGGTTTTTTTCAAAGTGCAAATTGCACCCATAAAGAAGAATCTGTCCTTTGAAGCATTTGGGTTATGCTTTGTGGTGTTGGAGAATAAAAATTAAGGAGGAATTTCAAAGAATCATTTTGCTAAAATGAATGTGTGGGAGCAAAGAGGATGGTGGGATTTTAATTTGCAGTTTAAATCATTTTAAAAATGAAACTCTGAAGGCGGGAGAGGTTGTAGGTTTTTTGTTTGTTTTAGAAAGAATTCTTTTTTCCCCAGTTTGGACTACAGATGGGTCTCATGGGATTTGCTTTCAAACATAAGGGAGATATTCAGGCTTTCAGATTTCATTACCACTTTCTTCATTATTGTGCCTTGAGGAGCTATAAATAACACATGGCTAATTTGTGAATATGGCATGTTCCAGGGGCTGTGTGTATTTTAATCGGGGCACCTTCTGACATTTGGTAATTGGTTTACATATTTGTTATATAATTTCATGATTATTAAGTTGCTAAGAGGGGAAAAAAAAAAAATCTCACTTTATGCGATTTAAAATCTGCCCTCAGTGGACCCTTACAGCAGCTGTGCTCCTTATACGTCTAACTGGGGACAGATTTTAAGCCAACAAGTACATAAACTGGCATCTATTTTTTCATTTTTTTATAGTTTCAGTAATCTCATTAGTAGTTATGTTCTTCATGACATCTTTAATTGAAGCTTTTTCTTTGTGTGCATATCACTAAACTGCTTTTAAGACATATGTAAACTTTGGTGAGAAATGAGTTTCTGTGTTGAAAGGTGTGTGTTTGTTGCTGGTGGGGTTTTTTTACCTATTTAGAAGAACAAGTGTTGCAAGTATTCAAACTGTGAGCATTTGTCTTAGATGCTGCAAGACACTTGGAAAATCTTTGCAAAATGACCATCCGCAAAGTCCATTTTATTTCTGGAAGGAATGTAGGTTAAGTATTTCATGTATAACTAATTTCTTTGTATGGCGTGATGCTTTGTATAGAGATGTTTTAGTGCTAAAATGAGCTTTACTGTGTCCTGGCCAGGAGGCAGCGGTATGCATAAGCTTGCTTTGCTTTGTACTGAGGGCACAGATTTAGGGAAGAGAAGACTCATTTTGTATCCTGCCTGTGCATTTCCCATAGCTATGCTTTCCACAGAAAAGACCCAGTCATCTTGAGGGGAGAGGATGAGCTGTAACCATGGCAGCTGCTTGCTGGACCTTTCCCAGTAAGGACTCGTGGCCACAAACCAGCAGGTCAGAGCCAGCACCCGACATTTGTGTGCTTTGCCTGCCAGTGGCCGTCATCTCACCTGGCTGTCACTCACATCTCAATGCTGACATCTCGCTGAACCGTAGCCACCCGGGGATACCGACAGTCATTTTCTTGATATCTGCATGCTGGCATTGCTGTTAATGCATTGACATCATATGTCATATATCTGCATTTGTACTCTGAGGACATTTGCAAATAGACCTTCAAATACTACCTTTCCTTTCTTCAGCATTCAAAAGCAGGTTTAATTTCACAGACGGTTCTGAGTGTGTCTTTTGTGTAATGCTGCCCTCCTGCAGCTGGGGCATCCAAGCCTTGGAAATGGGCTGGGTAGTGATTTTGAGGTTCCATATGAGAACAGCCTGCCTAAAATAATAGGGATATTATTTAATAAGGAATATTATCTCCAAGTGTTTTGTATTTTCAAAATCAAAAATACTGACAAACTGAAAAATTACCATATTTTAAATTCTACTTATCAAGTATTCATTTTCTCTTTTGCACAAAGTAAGACATTTTTGCCTGAGTTTCCGGTTATCTTACTTCTCTGGCTATACTTATTGCCACATAATGTTCAGGGCCGCTGCTAATTAACTAATAGTTCAGCAATAGATTACTGTATTGTGACTGTTCATTTATATTATCAGCTCACTTGATAAGGGCAATATGTGCAAAACAGCAGGTTCAGATGTGAGCATCTGCTAGTTAGCAGCTAGAAGCAGGCAAGCAGTTCACAGCAAGAAGTTCACGCCATTAATTTATTTTTTTTATCATTTATAAAATACCCACATACCGACTGTGATTTTTCGTATTCTTTTTGTTAGTCTGAATTGATTTAGGAATATTTCTGGCTAGCCCATGAAGAGCCTGGAACTGGAATTCTGAGTATTTCTATGCTTACGTTATATTTTTCAAGTTATCCTGCACTTAACCAATGCAATGTTAGCATTTTGAGACTAATGCTGTGTAAAACAAAATGATGGTAAACGTCCACTTGTAATTTCTTCTCCCTAGTTTTACTCTGTTTTTGTTACAGCAAATGTTCCATCGGCAAGAGCCGCATCACCAGGTCCGAAGGTACAATTTCTCTGCCCAGCCAAATGTCCCTGCATACACCTGTATCAGCTGCTCACAAGTGGTACAAGCTGCCCCATCATTGCACATGGAGCTGCCAGGGAGCCCTGGTGTACCCCGAGCCGGTAAGGCTGATGGCTGGAGGTGGAGGGCTATAAAAGTCTGCAGATGGGGGTTTTGCTGCCCCACTAGCTGGTGGTCACAGCCACTTGTGGCATACTTTGACATGAAAAATTGCCAAGCACCTGCGATAGATGTTAGCATCTGCCACTGCAGCGTGAAGTGAGGCAGCTTGGCCTCTACGGGGTTGGCTCACACCAGGCAAGCTACCAAAAGTCTTGCCTTTCCTTTCCAGAGCTTCACCTCTCCTGGTGTATTGAAAACCTGCAGAGGCTTCAGGTGCTGTGGAGCTTTTATTTACCTTCTGCAACTTGGTGCTGACACTTTATATTTTAAATGGGTGTTTCCCTCTTCCGCTGAGCTGGGAGGAGTGATGGGGTGCCTGAAATTCTTGCGTTTGCTTCAGGGAAAAGGACACACAAGGGCAACACTTGGAAACCAGGATGAGTCCTATGCAGTAATGTGAGTGACTGCTGTGGTCCTGGGCAGTGTTGCCCAAGAAAAGTCACAGTTACTTTTCTGTTGCTAGATGCAGGTCTTTGCCTGCGGCTGGAGCCTGTGGCTAGGCCACAAACAGGAAAGGGACATTTCTGCAGGATCCAGTGGGGTAAGAGCTCCTGCCCTTCCACCAAGCTGAGCACCTGGCTCTGCATCAGCTTCTGTTGAATGCTGGAGAAAGCATTAGCTCTGTTTGCTCTGCAGTTCCCCAGCCCCTGCTCCTTTGGAGACAAGTATGTTATAGCCCCGCCAGCAGCCGTGCTAGAGCTTTCAGGGCTCCTTTTGTTTTCTTTTTTCCCCCCCCCACCCCCCCCGCCCCATTTCTGTGAATCACAAGGCTTCTTAAACAAATGACTCTTGGGGATTATAATCTTCCTTACACAAATGGCTTCGCTGTACTGTATAATAGACAACTCATTTAAGAAGCCATAGTAATTTCTTATTTGTAGGAAGCAGTGTGTCCTCTCTTACTAAGCTGTGCTGTTAGCTCAACTCTCACACAGACTTCTTTGATGGAACTCCACGTGATGTGATTGACAAGGATTTTTTACATGAGCATAATTTCAGGTAGGTCTGATACGTACACATGCTTATATTGAGATAGAAATCTAGTGATTTCTGTAGAATTATTCAAGGACAGAGTTCATAATTTGTCACCATTACCTCCAAAAGACTTGTGTCCAATATAGCTGTACACTCTGTCACAATGGTTGGCTCATCTGATGGCTGTGAGGCCATCAGCTCTCATGGTCCTGGCACGTGTGGGCACGTGGTCCTGGCTCCTGGAGGGTGCATTTTTCCTATGCCAGGCAGCACACTGATTTACCCAAGCTCCACATGACATGGTTTTCACCCCATGGGGTTATCATTGAGAAGATGATTCATTTGCAGTGCAGATGGGATTTTTTCACCATGTTGCACCATCGACCCTCTGTTCCTACTCACAGTGTTATAGGGGTTTTTTTTAATGATCCAAAGAAATTTCATTAATAAATCAGTCTGTGTTTTTCTTAAGAAAAAGGCAGCATTTACTTTGCTCTGCAAATAAGTTTTATCAATTTCTGGGCTCTTTGAGGCTGTCCAGGCAATCACTGATGGATTATATTGTACTGACTGGCTATACAATGCTATAACTTGAAATATTGCAAATTTTTTAGCATATTTGGCCATAAAATAGAGACTTTCCCATGAAGTAGATTAAGGAACATCTTTGATGCTTTCGTTCAAAGAATACCTCTTCCATAAGGTGCGCACTAACAAGACAGTAGTGTCACATTTTCATGACAAGGTTGCTAACTGAGCAGATCATTAGAGAGAAAAGGATCAAAGTCACTTCCACACATTACAGTTTGGGTAGATGTGAGTGTGTCACTGACAAAATCTTCACACAAGGGGAAGCTCACTCCTCCTGTCTTTCTCTCCTTTGCAATTTCTCTTCAGTGAGTCACAGACTTCTTGAATTTTCAAGTAATTTTCTTGTAATCCACCTGCAAGGATTACAAGAATCCACCTTGTAATCCACCATTACTGTAATCCATCTATCAGACTTAGATATCAGAAAGGATCTTGGCTCTCCTTTATTACGAGTGGCCATGACCCAAATACCACATTAAAGAGTTATATGTTTAATTCTTACTGGCTTTCCAGATCTCGTTGGTTTGAATTATGTTGTCAGGTTTGTTAATAAAGAAGAGTTGCTCTTCTAGCAAAAGAATGAGTAAATTCACTAAGCACAGAAAAAATATGTTTCTAGCCGGTTAAGTGAAAGAGTTTCTGAAATTATTTTCCAAAATGTTTTTAATGGCACTGTAATCCCAAGCATAAAATGACCAGCAATTTAAATAGAAAAATAAGTTAATTTATTGTGCAGCCCTGTAGCTCTTCTCTCCCCTCTAGCTACTGGTAGGACATTCAACACTTTCTTCCTGGGATGCAGAATATATAATGTAGAGGCCAATGGCATAGGGAGCTCTTAGATCCAGATCACAGGGTATTCTGCAGGCAAGTAAGGCCCTTGCATTGCTTTCTAAAGTCTGTCAAATTCACTGGATTATCATTAATCACATTCATCTTTAAGTGCAGATCAGCATCTTGTATATCTCACAGAAAGCGAGGAGAGCTGCACTGAAATTAAACGTTACACAATAGGATTGTAAGACATGCAGCCAAAGCGCGTCTCAAACTTTTCACGGATACTCCAACACATTTGAAGCGTTTGACAGAAAAGAATAGGCAAGGGCAACAATGATGGATCCGTGTTTTTAAGAAAAAAATCGAAGCCATATTTCCACCCGGGGGGTTCAGACGGACATTGATATATTTATTGTGAAAGAGCCCACGAGCGCCAGCCTTTGCATCACTAAAAATGTAGCCTGTTGCAAGAATTTACAGCTGTAATGTAAGATTCATAGCCACACTCTTTATTTATTGGAAAAATCTCTTGCAGCTGAATAAAGACATAAAATTAAATCACAAAAAGTACTTTGAACTAGTGCTAAGGATACTGCTTAAACTTACGGGCCAGGACAACATAAAACTAATGTTGGAACACAATTGAGATGAACAGTTTTTATTTATTCTTCCATTATGTCAAACACCACTTTACAGCTAGTATGTAAAATCACAGATTATTTAAGAGTATTCGCTATATGACCATAACAGGAGGACTCAAGGACAGCACGTTAGGCAAAGATACATCCATGAATTTCTGTCATTATGATTTATAGTCTTCATGTCACTGTAAAATTATTTTTGTAGTTTATTTTACCACTGCATAGCATGAGAGAACTTTATATGCTCTTGAAAAATATCTTCATAAACATCCTTCTGTCACATTTGAGTGCATAGACATGGGTATGAATGCCTATGTTAGGTGAATATTATTTGTTCTTTTAGGTCACTGCAGGCATTTTAACTATCTGGGATACTTTAATGTTCTCATGAAGTGGTATGGACTGATGTGGGACTTTCTGCTTGCTCAGTCTTCCCACTTTTTCTGCTAGGACATCTCGTAGTGATCTCAAATGTGAAATTAGGGAATGAAATTATCTTTTGGTGGTAATCTGGATTTTCCTAGTAATATCTTCTGTAGCTGGAGAGATGGACAGTATAAAATAGATGAGATTCATTTTTGTTACGAAAAAATAAAGATCATCTAGTTCCAACCCCCTGCAATGAGCCAGAAACATGTTCAACTAGATCAGGTTGCTTACATCTCTGTCCAGCCTTACCTGGAGTGTTCCCAGGGATGGGACATGTACCACCTCTCTGGGCAACCTGGGCAACCACTCACATTGTAAAAAATGTCTTCCTTATATCTAGTCTAAATCTCCCCTTTTAGTTTAAAACCATCACCCCTTGTCCTTTCACAACAGGCCCTAGTAAAAAGTCTGTCCACATCTTTCTTATAGGCCTCCTTTAAGTATTGAAAGGCCACAAGAAGGTCCCCCCCGGAGCCTTCTCTTCTCCAAGCTCAACAACCCCAACTCTCGCAGCCTGGCCTCCCAGCACTGCTGTGGCCTCCTCTGGACTTGCTCCAACCAGTCCATGTCTTCCCTGTGCTAAGGACTCCAGAGCTGGACACTACTCCAGGTGGGGTCTCACCAGAGCAGAGTAGAGGGGCAGAATCACCTCCTTCAACCTGCTGGCCACAAGACAGGGTTATGGTCATGCCTCAGGAGTAGGAAAATGAGAGAGAGAGCAGCAGGGCAAGACCAACCGTTACTGGCACTGGAGAGGCTCCTGTGGCCATTCTCCCAGCCATGGGCTGAGGAGCATGGGAGAGCAGAGCAACTTTCTCCCTTTAGTATCCAGGAGAAAGGGGACAAAAGACAAACCATCCCCAAGAGCAATTGGTGTTAATGGGTTATTTTGGATAATGATGAGCCGCAGTTTCTACATAGTGATTTTTTCATCTCTAGATCTTACAGCTCTTTATCTCAATTTTACAGGGTGCAAAACTGATTAATTACAGTAGCAGCATTAGTATAATTAGTGCTGATTATTCTCTGAGCTTTCTCTTCTTTAATCATCCCACTTCTGAACCTGTTATAATTGGAACTAAATCCCTATTTATCAAATAGTGCAGGTTTTAGCAGCTGAAGACAGTGGATTTTGCTTAAGTCTTTCCACCTTGAACTGAGACATTGGTATAAAAGCTTGGGGAAAATTTCTGTGGGATTATAGTGATTACAAATAGAGCAGGATTTGGTTTGGGTTTTTTTAATATCGCTCAAGCTCTTGGAGATCTGAACATTTTGGAAGGGCGTGGGGTAGAGGGAAGCAGCAGCACTACCCATACTCAGGTCACACTGGTTCATTGCATAGGCTGTTTGTAGAGACTGGTTTAGTCTATCCAAGATGACTAACACTTATCACACAAGATGAAGAGGAGCTGTGCAATTTAAAAATTACAAAGACAAGGAAAAGGCCTTTGCTGTCAGCTTCTAGACTTCATGACAAAATCTTCAGACCACCAGTATTTCCTTCTTCAGGAGAAAATTGATGGAAATTATCAAAATGAGGGCTCTGGTTTCCTTTCTGTGCCTGCAGGACCAGCATAGGAGATGCCTTGGTTTTCTTCTTCCTCTCCCCAGCAAGACTCAGGTAGCTGTGAAGCAAACTTCTGCACATGGTATGGCGGCACAACCCCTTAGACTTGTATATAAAGGGATGAACCAGTCACTTCTCCAATAGCATCCCTGTTTTGGAGTATTTCCCCGTAGTCAGGCCTCTGAATCACCCACTGGCCTTGCCTTGTTCAGCTGTGCATCTCAAAAGTATTTGGACTTTGTTTAAACTTGATGGCTAAGTTATTCTCATGATGCTATCACTAAAGATGTGCTTAATCTTTCCTCCGTGTGGAAAAAAAAATCTTTTTTATATGGTGACTCATCTCCTCGATTTAGCATTACCATATGCTGATGATTACTTATTTAAATTGCATTAATAGAAAATGTTGAAGTTTGGGTTTAGTGACATCACTGAGTGGGGGCAGTGCACTAATTGTAATATATGATGTTTAACTGCAGTCGCTGGAGATTTAGCAGGTATTAATTTTTATTAGAGGAGAAATACTTGCCTGGCGAACAGGTTTATAGTGAGAAGAGAACATTAATCTCTAGAATTACAGGCCTTTTTATTAAAGGGGCTAAGTGTGCAGCTTTCCCCCATCTCAAGTAGTGTTCAACCATTTGCCATCAGCTCAGGTTCTCTGCTTCACTCCTTATTTAAGGAGGCGCAGGAAACACATGGTCTTCTTTCAGATTCAGCTCTGTTCTTCTTCAGGTACAGTTTCTCCTTTTCAGAGAAACTTCATGTATAATTTTCTGTTTCTATCATTTGGGGATACTTTGATGGAAGAAGAAAGCCCAGTTTTTTTCAAGTACTCATTTTCCAGTCACAGTCTTGTTCTCTTTTCCTTCTAATTTTCCGTGAGTCCAAAAATTCATTCTTTGTTTGGTGTCACTGCATGGAAAAAAAAAATCAAGCAGCTTCTGCTGAGGTTACCCAGTAATTCTTTCCCATTGTAATCCTGATTATGACGTTTGAGTTCAGCTTTCAGGCTAATGGTCTCTCATCAGGTCACTGCAAAGAAAGCAGTGAGATGAGAACTGAAAGAGGAGATGGTACAAATGTTTTTGCGTTTGTTTTTGTTTTTTCCATGACTTTCCAAATCTATGATGCCTCTGTACTGTAAAGGGCAAGGCATAAGATGGGGGAATGACATATATTTTATTAGCCTTTTATGTAATTTTTCTAATATTTCTAATCTTTCCACTTGCAGTAAATTTTTAAAGGGCTTTTGGCTACAGCAGTGTGGAACATTTGGCAAGATTTGGTTCATAGACTGCGGCTTACTGACAACTGGGCAGGTATTTATTATGGTGATATGTAAAATAAGACCCAACATTGATGAAGTACAGAAATGAAAGTATTTTTTCACCTTACCCTGGATTAGTAATCACATTGTGATGATCCTATATTTTAAACCAAAAGTTGTGATACTGAACCTGTTTTACACTCCAGTATTATCTCTGCTGAAGGACAGTTGGCCCAGCTCCTAACGTCTTGTCTTGCTTTAGGCATCTGAGTAACTGAAGAGCTCTGTACAAGTAGCAAATTATCCAGTCCTGCATAATTTGCTTAAATTGCACATGTATTAACCTGTCTTCGTGACAGTCTAGGTGTGCATTCAATGTGTTTCTTCACTGAGTCTGAACAGCAGGGTAGAGATCATAGAATCATAGATGTAGGTAGAGGCACAGTTATTACCACTGTATTGATCTTCGCTGAGTGGCAGCACATAAGTGGGAACAAATTAAAAAGGAAACAGGGTGTTCTTCAGTATTAGTTGTGAAGTGGAAGCACCAGTGGAACAATGACACCGATACTAATCTATCAGCCTAGGATGAAGGCAAAAATAAGAAAATTATTGATTTCTTTTTTTTTTACATCATTAGAATCAGTAATGCATCACTTTCTTATGAGAAATGACCCATACTCCTCCCTTCCAATCCTGTCATTTTTGTAATGAGTTTTTATTAGATAACCTCTTTTCTGTAAATCAGATCTGCAATATTATAGCCCAGGCTTTTCAACAGATGTCAAGCCATCTTCTTGGTAAGAATACTTGTTAAATTGCTATTTCTACGCAGAAAAAAAGTAGTTCACAATTGAGTAGGAATTGTAAGGGAAGTGAAGTAATATTTAAAATAGAATTAAGGATGTAAAAATGTTATTTGCAATCCTTGGTTAAGTTTTCTTTCTTGTCATACAAACCATTCCTCTTAGAGCTATAATTAAATCTTTCTCATTTAGGAGTTGATGTCAAGGTCCATTGATAAGGTAGTAAAGACATACCTCGTAACTAACTGATATCAGCAACCTTGATTGAATACAAAGCAAGCGAGTAAGCAATTATCAGATCCTGGAATCCTCTAGTTAATTCCTTATATGAAAGAATGTGATTCTCTGGTGTGTGCACATGGGACTTCAAGTGCAATGCAGTATTAATTATTTAAATACTTGTCACAAGGCAGAAGGTTCAGGAATTTCATCCTGAAACATTCCAAAGTTCTTCAGTTAATTCACCAATGTTCACACTTTTGTGCTTTACCCCCTGCTGTTTCTTCCTCACAGTCAGTTCTCACTGGCTATGGAAACACCTCTACCTTGAAGGCAAGCATCACCAAAAACCTTTGCACAATTTTAAGCCTCAGTTTCATTGCTTCTTAAAAGCTTTAGCAAAGTTTCTCACAGCATATGAGAGCTGATTTCCTGTGAAAATGAAAAAATTACTAATTTTATTTGGTTTAATTCTACCTCTGAGGATTTCATTGGAAAGCAATTCTTTTTTTTCTGTTTATGTTTTCACCAACAAAATCTCATCACTTCATATTAAATATAGATGTAGTTTTAGAGGATAACCTCTTTTAGCTGAAGACCTTGAACTGTGAAGAATAAACATTGATTAACTGGTCTGCATTATTCACACAGCTCCAGAGACCATATGACTTTTCCTTACTTAAAACAATACGGATAAGGAAGAGTTTTAATATGTTTTAGCTATTTTTCTGTAAATTTTCAGTGGAAAAAAGTCTTACAGGTTTTTTTTTTTACCCAAATGTAACCACACAAAGGTGATGTTTTTTAGCTGTCTGTGTTTATCAATCTCTAAATGATTTTACAGGTTACCTGAAGCTCATTTGTTTTCTCATTTATATGGAGAGGTGGGTTTTAAAATTTAATACCTTTGGCTACTTTTGTTCTGTATGATCAAACATTTTTTTGCTGGGCTACTCAACCTCCATTTTTCTTGTCCTTTTTGGATAGCCATCAGAACTGTGTGAAGTATTCTGATCAAAATAACAGTATTAACAATAGCAGAAGAATAGACATCTTCTGAAGGAAGGACATCAGATGGATTTATTTTCAGCCTAGAACTTTTAAAACATTTTTACTGTTCTCCAAATAATTCTGACATTGTGTATAAAAATAATCACAAAGCATGCCTTATTTTATCAAAGACATATAATCTTTTTGTTATATTAATGTACAGTTGAATGAGGGAACACAAAAATAGGATCAGTCACATTGATTTTTGAATCTATATTCCATACATTGTTCAGTTTTGAAGAAAAGTAAAAAAGTTTGTAGCTAATCTTTCACCTATACACTAGATTGCTTCTTATGGTTAGTTCCAGTATAAATGGCAAAAGGTTTGAACTTCTGTTCTTCTAAATTGCATGGGTTAAGTAAGTATCAGTTTCAACTGAGTATTCATTACACACTGATTACAAGGAATAGCTGGAATTACATATAAACCTACTGCATTCTCTCAGTGCCTTATAATGTGGTATGGCATTATTTTAATTCTCCTTGGCAAAGAAAATCATATGAATGGTGAATTCAGCTTTGATTCATATTGCTTATGACATCAAAATCTCATTCTCTCAAGCTATTGAAAGTATGTTTATTCTGAACAGAACAGATTTAGCAAAGCACTCTGAGTAACATGCACAGTTTTCTTTGTATCTCTGCCCTGGGCTCAGATCTTTTGGTCCGTTTTCATTTTTTATGGTGATAAAACAATTTATTTATCTGATTACATTCCTGTACTGAAGAATAATAATTAGTGTGGATATTTCAATCCAAATGCTGAAAGGCTAAAGAATAAGATAAGAAATAAAAACTGGGATGCAATTACTGAGCGTGTACATCCTGGGCAATGTTTGTTAATGACTCCAGTAGCATAGTAGGATTCAAGGGCCCATAGTGGCACAAAACATAAAGTATGCCACTTAAATGTAAATCTATATTTGCACGTCACACTAACTCTTATTGCAGGCTTCTCTAGGATTCTGGCATGTCTTAAATGTTTTATGAAGTGAGACTGTAACCGTGACATAGGGGATTGCTGATGTTGAACTGTTAGCAAGGCATATTGAAAAGACAAAATGTTCTTGGAGTAGATGAGCTAAGACACTAAAAATGTATTAAATGAAGGATCTAAAATATTTTGTATAGCAAACACAGTTTTGTGCAATTCGAAAGGCCCAGCCTCTCTGTCTTCACAGAGGTATGTCAGGAGCTAGAAATTAGATAGAGTTGACCAGCAGCTTCTCAGTATGAGAGAAGTTCTTGTTCTTATGTATTTGGGCCCTACACCTCTGACCTTCTCTTCTCTTCTCTTGCAGTAGTGGAGCAACTGTCACTTTAAACTATGCCTAAGTGCATTTGATCCTAAGGATCACTGACACCTAAGAGCCAGAGAGAGAAGTTCAAGACGTGAATGAAGTAATGAGTAAACAGCTGTGCAAGAGAACAATCTGTCATGATTTTAAAGGAAAACAAGTTTGTTGAACGTGAACTTTACAAAATGGACATGGTGGATCAAATTAAGGGGAAGTAATCTGCAACTACAAAGGGCAGTGCAGGCAAAAAAGGTGACCTCTGCACATGGTTGAGGGAGGGGTCGGACCAAAGACCACTAATCTGAAGAGCCCAAGTGAGCAAGCAAAGTGGGGAGAATGTGATGTCAGCAGATTAGAAAGGTCAAAATAATACATAACTTCAAATCATGGCTTTTTATGTGGAAAGTAACATGACCAACCATGGACATTCATGATATGGATTTGTGTTCAGCTCTTTGGAGAAATGGGAGACCTAACGGCTTGCTCTGCCTCACCAAAAGGTTAGTCTTCAGCTTTTCAGGGTGGCTTTAAGCTAATATCTAAGGACTGGACAGTTACTAGCTGCAATCTAATAGGAGAAGTATAGCAAAAAAATGTTATCTGTTACTTGCCTGTTATTGGTCCCCATAAGCAGCGAGGATGTCCTCCTCCTTGACACTATATATATCTGGATCAATAAGATGGTGTCCACCTCAGACTGTGCTTTGAATATAACACAAGAAAAAATCAGTGGACACAACAAAATGAGAAACACAAGCATCTTGTCTTAGAGCATGTGCGTATCACAATCTTAAAATATTTTCACGGGAATGTGTTAGCTGAAGTTTACTGAAGATTATTCTTTATGGCTACTCTGATCTGCAGGACTGTGGTGTGATTTCTAGCTCCTGGACTGGGATGAGTGCTGGACCTGTGACACTTGTGAGATACATGGGTGGGCTCTCACTGTTGGAGACCGGGCCCCCACAGGGAGAGGTGTACCTCTGATCCACAAGCCTGGGTGCAGGTGTGCAGTGCCAATTGCCCAGCTATGCCATGTGCGAGAACCACAACAGAAAATGTTGTGTTGATGTAACATCGTGAGGATTGCTAAAGTTAATCACAAAAGATCAGGTGCCAGCCAGCACTTAACTGCTGGAAAAGCCACCATGAATTCAAAGACAGAGAAGAATCAGACTGAAAAAAAATCAATTTCTGTTTTATTATCTTCTGCAGTTTTTCTGTCTGGTTTCAAGGACGGTTGCTCCTTCCTTGCCTGGTCTCCTGACTGACAGGAGGCCAGCTCTCATGATGTTTACAGAGACAGTCTGGAGCCCAGATTTCTTTTTTTCACATGGACCTGTAGTAGTTTAAGCTTCTGTTTTCCCTGGCTGCTGCTGCGTGCTCCTGGAGCAGGGTTAGGAGATGAACAAGGACAGAGCTTCAGGCACTGCTGAGCAGAGGCTGCAGGCATTTCCAGGCAGCTTACACGAGGCCAACAGGCAGGATAAGGCTTGTCCACGCATGCACTTCTATCAGCTCTGCCACTGGGAATTGTCCTGAAAAGAAAAGGGATAATATACTGCAAATACGCCATGTTTCTTCACTTAAAAGTAAAGATGCAGTGCAGCAGTTCTGTAGTTTTGGCCAGAACTATGTGTTTTTATATCCCATCTTAAGATGGGATACCTTAAAAAAGGTATGGGTGTGCAAAGAAAATAGTATGTAGGCTTTAAATTGGAGTTGCTAAAATTAGAAACTTTAATCATAGTTTCTTCTACTTCACAGAAATTTGTAATATGTGTTTTCGCTATTTTTCTTAGGACCTTTATAAATTTTCTGTTTCTTTTTCTTTCTCTTTTCCCTTCTTTATTTTCTATGTCACAAAGTAATAAGTGCTCACTTTTTTTCTTTTATTTCTCACTTTCTCTCTTTCTTTTTCTTATGAGACAGAAGTGAAAATGGAGAAGATATGAAAAGCAAAGAATCCTTTGAACATCATGCTTTCTATTGAACCCAGGAGAATTAAAAAAAAAAGGGAGGGGGAAGCCTCTGAAAAAGTGTCAGTTCTGAGCTGTCACACAATCTTTCTTGAATGAAAAGACATATACCGACTTACTATATCTTCTTTTTGCAAAGCTGAAATTTGGGAGAGTGTGTTTGGACCCATTATGACTCAGGCAACTTGACAGTTTTCAAAGCTGTCGTCTCTCAAAGGTGCCTACCTCAACCTAATACACAATTTGTTCTTATTTTTGCAAAAGAACTAGAGAAATTTTAGATTATAAACTCAGTGACTTGCACCTTGTTCTTTTTCTATTCAAACAGCATCTATTGCTTCAAGTTTCTTCAACCTGACAGAACAAGTGAGTAACTTTTTTTTTTTATACATAAATAGGGAAAATGTGGGGTTTAACATTTCCATTTTCTTGTCCATAAGGCATGTAAAATCAACACATCTGTAGAAATGCAAATAATTTACATGTGAGGACAGCTGAAATTTAGCCTTTTCAGGCAGATTGTATTTATTCATCAGCATTCACATGTTGTCTTACCAACACATGTAGGCACTTCTATTTTTGAAAGCCTCGTTTATCACTTGTTGAATGTTTGAAGCTGAGCTGCTTTCTCAAAAAAATATTCCTTAGTTTGACAGATTCTTATGTTAACTAAAAAAGAAAAACTGCGACTCAACTTTCCGTCCCAGCTATGCAAGGAACCACATGTTTTCTGCATAAAAACTTCAAATGTACGGTAAGAATTTAGCTTTTCATTAGTTGGCTTATGGACTTTGGTTTCCTTCTAATTGTACCTTTATAACTCTTCATAAGCTTTTTACTGCCTTTATATTTTGTCTCTATTACAAAGAGCATTTAGGGTAGACAGTGAAAATAAGATTTATTTTTAATATCAGATTTATCAAATTTGTCAAACTTGCAATACATCCCTCCCACAAGGGCTAATGCTGTGCTGGAGGGGCTGTCCCAGCTGAGTTTTCTTTTACTCTCTTTCTAATTAGGGAGTTGGTTGCCACAGTTCAGTTACTGCCATAGTCTGGCTCCAGAATACAGTTGGATCCTGGTGCCCTGAAACAATCCTCTTTGGGTAACAGACAGCCCTTAGTCCCATTCAGAGGTGTTCTGCAGCAAAGGGAGTTTCTCCTGCTCTTCATCCCGCATCCCCTTCTTCGGATTATTTTGGGTAATGGCTCGAGATGCCCATCACCTTTTGTCTGAAAACAGGCTAGAACCAGCAGAGTGGCACATTTCAGATATTCAGTAGTATGTGTCAGTAGATACAGAAGTCACATATGAAGCACATTAGAATTAATATTGAAAGTTTCATGTTTAGGAAAAATGATGTAGTTACTCAATCTACACATTTTGTTTCCTGTTGATTTTATAATTAGCTGTTTTGTTCCTGAAAATAATTTCCTTTCCTTTTTTTTTTTTTCAGAAGTGCATGTATCTTCTTTAAGCAGCCAACATGCATATTTGTCTTGCAGACAAATGTGTTATATATTACATATTTCATCACTGAGTGGCTTCCAGAAACTAATTTCCATATCTAGTCTTCATGAATCAGCAGAACACCTCTATAAATCTTCACTCCCTATAAAGCATTTTTTTCAATGGAGGTGTATCCTCATTCTGATGTTCTATAATTAGCTTTGTCAGAATCACTGTGGCCCTTTTTTTCTTTAAAATACTAGCTTACTAAAAATTCAAACCACTATTTATAAGCAAGAGAGGGAGAATTCACGTATTATATTTAAAATCATTAAAAGATTAACGAGCCTTCATAACTGGAACATCCTGGCAGCAGAATAATTTCTTTGCAGCAGCCTGTATAATTAAGGAGTGAATGAATATTGGTAGAAATGCTGCACCTTGCTGTCTTCTCCCAGTAACTTGAGATGGATCACAGCTTACAAAACTGTATTTCCCTCTCCTGTAATGGCACACACAGGTGGGTCAATTGTAAGAAATCACAAACCACAGGGCTTAACTAGTCTACCTGAGTACTTACTTCCCTGACTGGTAGTCAGTCTTCATGCTGAAGAAATACTAGAGTATAGTATGTGCCCTAAAAACTTGGCTATGTTATTGTGGCTGAAGAAGGACAAATTCACCCTAAATCTCTTAATAGATGCCTCTTTGGGGTTTTTTTGTTGCTTTTATTTTAATATTTTTTTTTAGCTAGAATAGCTGTTCTTGTAAGAGTATGGTATAAACATTAATGTTTTTATAATTTATTGTTGCATGTGCAAGAAGAACGTACATGCAGTGGTCGTTCTCTTCAGCAAAACAGCCAAGCCAGTTGAAGAGTCATTGTTAAAACAAGCCTTATTGTCGTTTTCAGCAAAGGATTATGGTGTCTATACAAAAGTAGATATGCCTTTGGGTTTCTTCTTGAAGTACAGTTACTGGCATATGGAATAATAAAAGAAACATTCAATGGTTTAGGGCAAGACCAGCATCCTAAATAGACTTTGAATGACAAAAAAATTGGAGTGGGCACTTACATCCAGATGAGCCAGACTATACTTACCTTTGACAGTAAATGCACAGAATTACATCTGGCTGAGAAAATCCCTTTGAGCTGGAAGTAATTGGCAGGTGGAATAGTACTCAGGGGAGCACCATGCACTTGCTCTCTTCGTACTTGTCCTTTGACATCGTCTTGTGCCTGCTGCAGCTGGAGGGAGACTGTTGGGATCCCTTACCAGGCACAGACATCTGTGTATTTTTAGATCATATTCAAGAGAGGGTATCAGCTGTTACCTTCTACCAGTCTTCTCTTTGAGTCACTTCACTTGTTATTCTGGAATAATTGTGATGTCAGTTCTGGGTTAAATCAAATAGAAATGCTTCACCTGGTTGCATTTGCCATTCTCATTTTATCTTAGCATCCTCAGCTTTCTGTGGATCTTTTCCAAGCCTGTCCCACACTTTCCAAGATCTGCATAGTCTAGGAAAGGTATAACTGAAGTAACTGAAGGTCATATGGCTACTATACTTGCGTAATTAATCCTTTATCAGAACAGATGTGAGTCACAAATTAAAATAACATCTTAACTTGCCAAAAGGTTTGATGGTAGCCTCTCTGAAAACAGCCAGAACTGAGGGAAATATCTACAGTGAGCCTTTGCTTACTTAACTGTGAACTGGTGGAAGTGTTGTATGCCAATAACCTTATTAAAATCAATATGCATTTAATCAGATCTAATATCTGGGTGTGATCTGGCCTTTCTGACTAGATTCTAGGGAGATGAATGCAACTTTTCTTTGGCTGAAGCTGGCACAGTCAGAACCAGCTGATGCCTGGGCCCCACGGGTCCTCCCTTCACGTGCTGTGCGTTCTGAGAGCACTGAGGTGGTGTCTTGGTCCTCAAAGTAGCTAGTACTTATTCTAGTTTGGCTCCGCGTGGAATTGATATGGAAATATGGTTACCTTGAAAGAAACACTGGGTAGATCAACTGGAAAACATGCAGTAAGAGGTCAGATGGCCAACAAACTTACCATCTTCAGAAGATGCCACCCATCACCTAAAAAGACCAAAAATCCAGGAAACTCCAGCCCGGACTGTCTCACTTCAGTCCCTGCAAAAATGAAGTGAATCACTTGGGAATATGCTGCTAGTCACATGAAGGAGAAGGGTGACCAGGAAGAGTAGCAAGGGTAAACTGCATGTGACCTGGGTGCTTCTATGATAAAATGGTTGGATTTGTGGACAAGGAGAGAATAGCAGATGTCATTTAGCCCAACTTCAGCAAAAATAAATTGTAATGAACTGTAGTGGTACAAGTTAGATAGGAATTTTTTGAAGAGAAAAATAATACTAATGAAGTTTGAAAATGCCCACTAAGCCAGTGTAGGGGGAAAAAAACCCAAACAGAACAATTCAGTGTGGTGGCCTAGGAATCCAAAGCAAGCACAAACCATCTAACTTTGTCTAACTGAGAAGCATTAATGCGGCTTATGAAATCGTTCTGTATAGCTCATGGCTGGGTAGGGACCTTCTTCCATTTTGCCATTATTAATGCAGTTGTGTAAATTACATAAATTCACTGGTGATCTAGAAAAATCTTCTTAATATGTTCTCTGTGTATATAATATATCTATCTATCTCAGTGACACATCTATTCAGTAATTAATTTGTTATATGCTACAAAAAGGAAAAAACTACTGACAGGAACCAAACCAATACTGCCTTTCAATCCTTCCCACTAAGAAAATGGAAAACATCATTTTCATAGGTGTGATGGATTGTGGTGACACTTAATTTGCTTTAGTAAGCTTGAAGGGTTCAAACCATGTAACTAATAGGAATTCTAACGTTTCTTTCAGCTTTCATGAAAGGCTTACACTAATTGTACATGTCGGTTTTGGTGGTGACTACATACTGTGGTGGTAAGTTCTTCAGAAGTGCTGAGAGATAGATAAAGTTAGGGGAAACTGATGTATTTCATATTATGAGCAGCTGGATGAGCCCTGAACACCGTACCCAAGTGATTAATTTCTGAATGGTGGTGAAAAGAGAGGGAGATGCTTAAATAAATCAATGGTGATTTTAATAAACTGGGAGCTTCTAGGTACTAAATCTGTCTTCATCTGATCTGAATTGCAATTACCTGTCAAAAATTCATCCGTCACTGCAAGTTCCAGACAAACTTTCTGGCAGCAGATGTTTCAGGAAAGCTATTTCATATGGGAAATATATTGTTTGGTGTACGGCATTCCCAACAACAAAAAGCAAAGTAGAAAACATTTTGCAAGTAGCAGCAATAACTTCTGTCTCATACCTAAGCCTAGTTTATCGGTGAATATAATTTGTAAATGTGAATTTCCGACATAAATCATTCAGTGAAATGCTGTTCTTAATTCAGCTGATCTCATATGGATGTAGTAATTAATTGAATATTTGTGTACTTGTGAAAGCAGTGGTATTTCTAATAACTTTAAATTCAGCATTATTAAATCCTAGAAGGATGGTGCCTGCTTTTCTGAAAAAAATGTGGTGTACTTCCACCAGCCAGGCCATGGGAAGAGCTTCAAGAGATAGCCTATAAAAATGTGTCACACTCTTTCAGATCTGTATTCAGCAGATGTGGGGGGATCTCTGCAATCCATGTCCCTCTTATACCAAGACAAAAACTATATGAGGATGAAACTAACTTGGAGAGAGTAGTATCGTTAATTTAGGGTAGAATGCATTATGTAAGCATTCTAATTAGTCTCCAAACGTAATCCTGGGAAGTTCCTAAATAATGCAGGTTAAAACGTATCTACATATATGTCTGTTATAATGTGGAATGTCACAGATGACACATCTAAGCAACCTTAATTTCAACCTGCAATGAGATTATACAATGTAGATAACCTGTGATTTAAATATTTCCAGATCGTTTGTTGATTCTCAAAGACATGTTAGATTTTCCTCGTCTATACTGTGGCCCTTGCTTGTTTGAGATCTCAAAAGCTTACATGGTCAGGCATATCCACAGCTTCCCTTCTGAACTGGAGCTTGCTCTCCTACTGTTCTCTCATGATGAGAAAATAAATACTGAAGGTAAAAAAGCCAAAAACCAACCAAAAATCCAAAACACAGAAGAAATTGGGGTGGGGAAGAAATGTTTGCCTGCCACTGAATATGGGTTCATTGACTTCCTGTCATAAGAGAAAGGACTGAATGTGGACTATATGGAGGATTTAAATTCACAATACCTAAACTCCAGTTTTTCATTGACACCTATCCCACCATTTGATACATGACTGGTCCCTTCTCACGTGGCAAGAAGGCAAGGTAATGAACGTTTTTTTGCAGCCGTCAGTGAAATTGTCATATAGCACTGCTGTTTCTCATCTGAACATGGAGCTTGAAAATTACCTCTGAAGACAGGCTGGACATATGATTAGAAGATTGCTATCCCAACCAAATGATACCCCAAAAGCTGTTCTAGTGTCACCTCTATCAAAACCCTCCATTCTGTTTGCCAATTATAATAGGAGAATCTATCACTCTTTTCAATTTTCATTATATCAGGAATTTACTTTGCACAGTTTCTTCCTTTATGTAGTACTTTAAAATCATCTTTCATTAAATGCTGTTTCTAACATAATTGAGAGCAATTCACTTATAAAGTAACTGCTGACAGATGGATCCATTTATATCTTATACTTGATGTGCAGGGCTTCTTATCTTGTCACCCATGTCTGGTGTTTGAGAATTCATCTTTTGTATTAGTAGCTCGGAAAGCCTCATCTTGATACACTCTATCAAGTGTGTTAATTTGAGCTCTACTCTCATACCCCTATAAAACTGATGCCTGACAAACATTTGGAGAAAACATCTTGGTTTGTCTTTTACTTTGCAATGCGTCATTTTCAAAACGCCTCAAAACAAACGAATGCGTAAGTCCCTGTGGCCTCTTGCAACCCACGCTGAAATTAATAGAAGGACTCCTGCTAGCTGAAGAAGCTGTGAGTCAGCCCACGATTGCCTTAAATAGACTAATAGCTTAATATACTGGGGACATCAGCTGCTTTTACTGTGCTGTCCCCTCTTTGGTTAGAGATGCATTTTGCAACTCCCCTACTGCCATTTTTAGCCCTGTTGTCGCTTTTTCTCTCATTGGTCAGTGCATAATGTCACTGGGGTAATAGTGTATCTAGAATAGTACTATTAAGAAAATACTTATGTATTGCATGTGCACAATTCTCCCTGATTCCCTTTTAGTTATTCGTACAGCATTCGCTTGAAAGTACTGTAGGTACTCGGTGCAAATTGCTTCTCAGGTCTGTGACAAGAGATTGTGTCCTGTCCGAGGGGTTTACTGCCTTAGCACTGGTTCCCCATACCATCTGTCTGCTCCCCTCTGCCAAAGACACGGAGGAGAACCAAAGTGCAGGAAATAAACGGTCAGCCACCTGTAATGGCGTAATAGAATAACTGGGTGCTTGAAACTGGCACTCTGCACTAACCAGTGGAGAAGAGAAAGGCCATCTCTGGATAGCAAATGAGAGGCAAAAAGTGGAGAGTTCATTATAATGAACCTTTGATAAATAACTTTTGTCTAATGCGGTAGAGAAACTGGAGCCAGCAAAAGGAAAAAACACCGAGGTGAACAGCATGGAAAATGATCTTGGCAGGAAGCTTCATAATCAGCAGAGGGAAAGATAATTTGTATCGAGACCTGGGAAGAGCAAGAACTGTAAGTGGAGAGTGCAAGCCTAAAACCAAACCTTTCCTCTCTTTGCATTTATGAAAGATTGTTTTTTAGGAATATCAGAAGGAAAACTTACTTCCAGCCTTGGAGAACCAAGTGATAGAGGCTGAAGATGCCGTCGAGGTTGCACATATCCCAGTGGAGCTATCGACAGCAAGGCCAGGTAGAGCAGCACAGTGCCTATGACAGAGGGTCACAGGTTGGGATGGGTTTTTCTGGAGCTTTGGATCTATGAGTCCATGTTACAGCATCACAGGACAGGCGGAAGAAACTGCTCTGAAGCTGAATGGTGTGATGGAGGAGTTGTGTGCAACAAGTCAAGGTTTTCTTCTTCTCCTGGTGGGCTATTAACCTGCTTGTGCTAATGGTAAGAGTGCAATCCTGATCTATTTAGCCATCAGCTGGACCTGTGTTTCTCCAGGTTGTTTGATGAAGTTTTGTGAGATGACAGTGGATTCATTAGTTCAGAAATTGCCAGGGCTTAGTCTGGAGAGGGTGAGGTGCCAGCACCAGTCAAACAATGTGTAGCTCCTTGATTAGAAGCAAATCGTTTGAAGCTGGAATTCTTCCCAATTGGTGTTTTTAATTTAATTTTCGTGCAGAAAGATTATTGAAAAAACTGTTACAGCTACTATGGCTATGCATTCCTGCAGCTTTAAAAATGAAATTTCTTGTAAGTACAGCCTGCGTACATTTTAGGCCTGTATACATAATATATTTTAACATTGCTAAGGCATCTGTGACCTCAGCACAGAAATATCATAAGAGGGAACAGCAGAAGATTAAAACAGCCTCATTAAAATGTATTTTTCTAAGTTTGACAAAATAATGAGAACCGCCCCTTGATCCATTTTCCTGAAAGCAGTGATCAAATGTTTTAGAGGCCAGTTTCATTTTTTATTAAGAAGGATGGAAAATGTCTAATGTTATAACTATGAAGATACTGCACTCTTTTTTATTATGACTACGGAAATTTATTTGTGTGATAAAATTACCCTTCAACAGCTAAGGTCCTGACTATTGCATGTATACCCCTGATTCTTTTAGCTGTTGCTTCATATGTGTCTACCGTAGTGCATTTTAGGTGCATCAAAAAAACAAAATATCACAGACCCAGTACTGTGTGACCATATTTCTGTCATTTTTCATTGTACACTGTAAGCTTTCTTTTATTAAAGAGATGACTCTGATACTTGAGTAATTCAAAGGAATTGCAGCTATATCACCTCTTTAATCTATCCATTGTTATCTACAGAAAGCAATTTAATCCAGCTCTTCTCACCCCACAAAAAGAAAAGACAAAAGTCTCAGTTTACATTACATTAGGCTTTGAGTCTTCTTAAAGATAAATATTGTTCCCTGCAGGTTTGCATCAGGGATTAAGTGTCTTTGTTCTGAATAACTCTGGAAATAAATTAAGTGAAAGGAGGCACAGCCTTTAGCTCTTTTCCTGGGTCTTCATTTCAGACTCTTTAAGTTTTACAGAGCACTTTTGTTTCATCTATCCAGCGCTAGGCCACAGTAGTGGTGCTTTAAAAACTGAAATGTAAAGTGTTTTTAGAAAACATCTTTTTTTGCCCTTCCCCTTTCCAGTGTCTTAATATAAGACGAACACTTTTCTCAACAGTCACAGAATTTTGTGGCTGATGGACTATATTGCATGTGAACTTGACTGTTTTGCAGCAAAACGTAACAAAGTTCTCAGCTCTCTAGGAGATCCATCACATAATTTGAGATGAGACTGCTAATTCATAATCACCAGTGTGTTACTGATGCATGTAAAACTCAGTGAATGATTCTTACCATGCAGAATCTTCTACTTTTGGAAAATACTTTCAAAGCCCTACCTGACTCACTATTATGCAAATATCTCTGACCTACAACTTAATGCTGCCATTGCTGGATTTTGGTGCCAAATAACCTGTGGCCATTGCAAGCTCTTCTGCATCTACAACATCTGAAATAGTTTAATTACATTTCTGATCTGCATACAAGTTATAAATGCTTATTTCTAAGTGTAGAGGCCTGAAAATCCAGTTAAAATATTCCCTTTTTTCCTACACAAAAGATGAATGAATAATTATATAAAAACATTGCATTTATTTTTAGGACAGAGAGTAGTTTTGGCTCTGCTTTTAAAATCATTTGGCCTGGCAGATTATTGTGTGGTCTTTCCAGCTCTCCAGACTTTATCAGTAGCTAACCAAAGAGGAAAGGAAGGCACACTGTGAAGCAAGGAAACGTTCCCTTCTGTACTGCTTAACTAGAGCTGATAGCATTTTTTTCTTTACATATGTGATATTTTTATCATTATATTCTTGAGACTTCTCCAGAAATTGAGAAGGCAAAGGACTACTTCCAAATCTTTCACTCCAAGTTGGTTTTGACATGTCTTTCCTCTGCAGCTTTCCTTACTTTTAGGTGTTTTGTTTGAATTACCAGGTTTGCTTCACATTATGTCTGAGTAGGCTTTTGATGTTAACACTTCAGCACAAAAAATCCAAATTAAGACATTGTTCCACTTGACTTAAAGCGTTATGCCAGACTGTTGATACCTCAGCTGTAGAAATTAGGTGCTGATACTTATGCATTCTAAGAAAGATTTCAAACCAAATTGTGCTGTTGTTACAGAATGCGAGTCATACAGGAGAGTACAGCTGCTAAAATCCAGTAAAAAAAAAAAAAAAGGAATAAGAATTAGTTTGTGTGATTTAGCATCCTACTTGGAAACAGGAAATAGAATACTCTTTGGTTTTATGGTAGATGAAGAGAGTTGGTTTCTTGGTCTTTGAACGTATATATAGCTCTGATTTAGCATAGCAAAGTAATAACTAGCCCTGACTGTAGAAAAGAGTATTTATATGATATTCTTTCCTGGCTTTTAAAAATTGAAACTGTATCACTTCTACTGGAAGACTTTTCCTTATCAAGCCTGCAACCTGTCCTTTTTCTTTCACTATTTCACATCCACAGGCAAAAAGCACCAATGTTGGATCTGTCTCACTGCCAGGAGGGATTTGCACAAGTAGAAAGGGAAACGGACACTGATTTTTTTTGTTCCTTTTCCACATTTGCAGCTGCTGTCAGTGCACATGCCTGAAGCTTCTGTTTGGGTAAGACTTTAATTCCCTTCCTTTGTCAAGCAAAGCTACAGTTACGGACTTTCACCTAAAATAGATTAAAGTGCATTCAGCTGATCCCCTTCCAAACAAAACCTCCATCCACAGGAAGCGTGGGCAGATTTATCTGTGGCAAAAGGCCTGTGAGAGTCAATCTTCAGCAGACGCATGTGCTGGCAAAATTGACATCCAAAAGGAGTAGCCCTCGTTTTGTTTCCATATTCTGCTGGATACCAATGCATTTAATGAAAGTAACCAGATGTCCAAGTCTTGATAGCACTGTGGGTTTGGTTTTTTCTGTCTGCGCAGAGTAGCAGGCAAAGGGAGTATCAGAATGAGGTATTTCTTTCTCCTCACACTTATCCCTTCAGATTTTACAAAGACAGCACGCTAAGACAGAGCAGAAGGACTGAATAAATGCAAATATCACTGTGGCACATCTGGAAAAGAACACCTGTGTGTTTCTTTCCTTCAGTGTTGCAAACAGGTGGTAACTGCAGCTGTCTGAAAAACTTCATCTTATTCTCATGAAGAATTTTGAGATTTTTTTTAAACATCACTAAAGTGAGATTTTTCAATTGTGGATTGTTCTGATTTGCAACAAATGCCATTTGAAAGGGAAGAGACAGATGCTATTAAAAAAAAAAAAGTCCATGCAAACACGATTTTCTAAAAAAAACCCAAAACCGAATTAAAATGGGAGAATCCTACCATGCCCTGGCAGATAGAGTCTTCTAGCCATCATTTCCAACATCTCCATTGCCTGATATGCCACAAGAATTAAAAGTCTTCACAACTGGTGAGATTTTAATCCTTTATTTCCAGGTCATGGCAAATTAACTGCAAATGATTTTAATGGGAGAAACAGGACTGTCACACCATGAGTGGTGGCATGTCTTGGGGCTGGAGCTGTGTGGGGATCTCTGACCACCGTGAAGTGTGGATTAGTACTGAAATAATTCTTAAAATTCTTACAGCGATGCAGCCATATGGAGATAAATGGCTATAAATGCACCTTTAAGCAATAGTGGAAAATTTTAAGCTAAGAACTGAGTCATATGCAGTTGTGATAAAGCTCTGAACATGACCTGAAATTTGAAAACTGTGGCTTTTGGCTGCCTTTCAAGAAACGCGTTTTACTTTCACTCTACACTTCGTAATCCAAAATGAAAATACAAGTGAGATCGAAGGGTAACTGCTACGTGCCATGCTGCATTGATTGGGGAAGTATTTTACATAGTTCTGGCAATGCACAATGTGCCACAATCTTTTCATGCTTTTATTTATAAAAATCTTGCACAACGAGGTGGCTGTGGGTAGCTACTAAGACTAATGCCTGAGATAACTTTTTGCCTTGTACTTGGAAGAAAACAAGCCGGAATGGCAAGACTACTTCATGTAAATGGTGCCCTCACATAAGCTTACCCTTCCCTTTCCATTCTGTCTTCATTCCCTTTCCCTTTATTATCTGACTTTTATGTAAGACTCATTTTCATTTAAAAGTCACTAGTGTGAACATCAATGAAAAGCCCCTTGCAAACCTAAAGGGATAAATAAATAACACTAGTGATTAATACTTAATTGGTAGCCTTGTAGTTCTTGACATTAGTATTGACATTAAAAATGATTTCCTCTTAGACTTCAGTGGGACATAACAGATGACGTGTGTAAAATAGCAGCATGTGGGTACGTTTGTTTTGAGCTGCAGATGCAGTCGTTTGGTTTGCACTGGAAATTTTTGTTCCTGGAAGCTTTCAAACAGAATGTCCGTTACTCCTGTGTATCTAGACGTGTATCACAGAATGATTGAATGGATTCATTCAGAGATTCAGGCGATTCTCCTAAACATAACTGTCTCTCCCTGTGCTGTGTGCCCATTGTCACCCCTGATGTTTTTTTCCCTCAGCGCCTGCGCTGCCGGGCCTCACCGCTGCGTCTGAGTGTTGCTGTGGACATGCTGGTGATGGCAGCTTTCCCACCAGCAGCCAGGCTGCACGGCTGCTCTTTTCTCTCTCCTCTGGTATTTCCATTTCCTTTTCCTGCTCTTCAACTTCTGATCTGCACCACAATTGTGGAAAACATTTACAGAAAACAAACTCAGTAATTTTAGATGCCCACTCTATAAATGAGACAAGCTTTTAAGGACGGGGGACGAGCCTCTTTCAAAGCACCATCTTTGTTCCAATTACAAAGAAAAGCTTGTTTTAATTAACAAATGCTCTGCTGCAAATATGCTCAGCATCTCCAAAAATAAAAATGTGGAGGTAGCAGTTAAAATGAAGTACTAAACAAAATAAGCGCACACAAGTATTTCGTGAAAACCACCTGCTTTCGTATCCCTCTTGCATGCAAGTGAGTTTCCATTCATTGAGCTTCCTGTGCTAATGTTGAAATGGGTGAATCTTTAGCTTATTTTCTTCTCCCATCAAACAAACAAAAAAAATTGCTCCTTTTCATTCCAGTTCAAATTAATGGAAGTCTGGGGGTGGAAGAAACAGACATACAAACAAGATGTTAAATATTAAATTTTGTGGCAGATGGGTTTGGGTTTTTTGGGTTTTTTTTACAGCCACCTTTTGAAATCAGTATGTTATTTTGCCTTTTCTTTGTAAAAGAGTAACAGTGCTGAATCTTTATCATATTGATCGTTTTACAAGTTTTCGTCCAGGGTCCAAGATAATATACAGCATTGTTATTACATTATTATTTTTCATTTGTATCCTATTGATTTGCTGCCAGTAACTTACAGGTCAATTTGCAAAAAGATGGGGTATGATTTCTTTTTTTTCTAAAAGATTATGCCACAATAGGAATGCTTTTATAAGGCTATCAGATCTCTAGGTTTGTTTTTTCATCTCTCAGGAGTGCAACGCATTCACAGATTAGTGGCGTGGTTCCACTTGGATTTACACCCAGCGTATCCATGACTTTCATATAATTCATATGAATAAGTGGCTATACACAAGCCTACACAAATTGGAATTTTACTCGTGGGGAATGAGTCTTTTCTCACTTCTCCCTGTGTAACTCGGAAATAATATACAAACTCAGTCTAGTTACACAGATGTAAAAGAGATAGAATGGGAGACTATGGGTCTAATCACAACAAGCTACCAGGGTTTAACATCTCCAGATGACAGGTGCTAACTATATACATCAAAAATTCTTTTTGGCGCTGGCCAGGCCAGTGTCGGCACTGACAAAGCATGTCCTTTCTGCATGGGTAGGGATACCTGGCCCTGTCCCGAGGAGTTGTGGTACCATTCCAGAGTGTTAGTGTGGGTCCACCATTCAGCCCAGTTCAGAGCTTATGGGCACTATAGCCCTTTGAGCCTGACCTGCCACTGGAGAAGGGCTGAGGAGTCCCTGCCTCCTGGGTTCTCCCTTTGTATCTGTACCAGAAATGGTACCATCAGGAACACAACACGCAAATTTTCTGTATTTTCACCTAAATCCCTCTGACCAATGTATTGAAGACACTGAGGAAATCAAGGTTAGAAAAGTTTACCAGGTAATAGTAGTCCAGTTACTATCAACTTTGTACTTAGAAGGCCCACTTTTGAAAGAAAATAAGAAACTTTAACCAAATTTTCCTTGTTATTTTTGACTTACCATCATTAAACTTTAGCTACTAGGAATGCAAGGATTATAACAGTATGTAAAATGGCACAAGTACACATATTTTTTTTTTTTCTTAGTATAAAACTCCTACTACATAATTTACAAGGGCTTAGCATTTTAATTATTCAGTGCAAAAGATGTTAAATGCAGTAGACTGATGTCCATATATATGTCCTCGTGTACTATTATTTTTATCTGGAACACATCCAGGTAAATCAAATCCGCATAGAGGGACTGAAGGACAGCATGTTCTGTCTACAGGGTTATTTAATTTCCCTGGCATCTTTTCAACAGGAGCAAGTTGGACAAGAGAATTTTTTTTATAGCACAGAATACCTTTTTCTGCCTGTGAAAATATTCAGGTTTGGAAATTGTCGAATTTCTCACATTGGTTTGTGGTACAGAATTGGGTGTTGAAGATAAAGCATACTCTCACTAGCACATGTCACTTGTATAATCTTCCCAGATTGGGATATTTTATTCTAAATTGCAGATCATTCACTGAGCTCAAAAGTAAGACACAGTCATTTGTAATGTGTATCATGACAAGAAAAGAATCAAGTAGCTGAAGATGATGCCCATGTGTTGTAGGAATATTTCAAAGACTGTTTTCGTTTGCCTTCTCCTCTTACTCGCTTACGTTTTGTTTCACATCTTGACACCATTAGGATACAACTGGATCAGACAGGAGAGAAGTCAAATGAGATTTCATGCTTGAAATGGAGTTAGAGAGTTGCAAAATGTGCTGTCTGGCTATTCAGTGCCGGAGTTGTACAACAGTTCATATATATATATATATATATGTGTGTGTGCAGCTGAATGTTTCTTTTTATGTAACTGTGTTAATATTTGAGGGGAAAACGCCCATATTCCAAGATTGCCGGGTCGGCGCCCTATGAAGAGGGCGCGCACTTCCGTCCCGCTTGGGGGTGCGCGTCTGGGCACATCTCTAATTAAAAGTGCGCACTTCCGGTGCCCGTCCGTACGGACTTCCGGTCGCGCTGTGTAATTGAACTGCGCACTTCCGGCGCCCATCCGTACGGACTTCCGGTTGGCTCCACAGTAATTAAAAGTGCGCACTTCCGGTGCTCTTCCGTACGGACTTCCGGTCGGCGCCCCAGTAATTAAAATGGCGCACTTCCGGTGCTCTCTCTCACGACTTCCGGTCGGCACTCTATAATTAAAATGGCGCACTTCCGGTGCCTTCCCACACGGACTTTTGGTCGGCGCTCTATAATTAAAATGCGCAATTCTGGTGCCCGTCCGTACGCAATTCCGGTGAGCGCCCCAGTAATTGAATCTGCGCACTTCCTGTGCCCTTCCGTACGGAATTCGTGTCGGTGCTCCGTTATTATTAAACTTCGCCCTGCCGCCGCTCGTCCGTACGGACTTCCGGTGGGCGCCCCTGTAATTAAAAGTGCGCGCTTCCTGTGTCCGTCCGTCCGTACTTCCAGTCAGAGCCTCAGTAATTAAATCGCGCATTTTCGATGCCCTTTTGTACGGACTTCCCTTCGACGCCCCAGTAATGAAATGTCCGCGCTTCCGGTGCCCTCCCTGTAACGAAAATGGCGCATTTCCGGTGCCCTCCCGTACGGACTTCCAGTCGCCGCTCTATAATTAAAAGTTCGCAGTTCCGTTGCCCTTCCTTACGGACTCCGGTCGGCGCCCCAGTAATTAAAAGTGCGCGGTGCCAGTGCCCTCCTGCACGGACTTCCGGTCGCCGCTCTATGGTTAAAATGGCGCACTTCCGGTGCCCTTCCGTACGGACTTCCGGTCGGCGCCTCAGTAATGAAAATGGCGCACTTCCGGTGCCCTTCCGTACGGACTTCCGGTCGGCGCTCTATAATTAAAATGCGCAATTCTGGTGTCCGTACGGACTTCCGGTGAGCGCCCAGTAATTAAAACTGCGCACTTCCTGTGCCTTCTGTTCGGAATTCGTGTCGGTGCTCCGTTATTATTAAACTTCGCCCTGCCGGTGCCCGTCCGTACGGACTTCCGGTCGGCGCCCCTGTAATTAAAAGTGCGCACTTCCGGTGTCCTTCCGTACGTACTTCCAGTCAGCGCTTCGGTAATTAAATTGCGCATTTTCGATGCCCTTCCGTACGGACTTCCCTTCGACGCCCCAGTGATGAAAAGTCCGCGCTTACCGGTGCCCTCCCTTACGCACTTCTGGTCGGCGCCCCAGTAATTAAAATGCCGCCCTTCCGGTGCCCGTCCGTACGGACTTCCGGTCAGCGCTCTATGGTTAAAATGGCGCACTTCCGGTGCCCTTCGGTACGGACTTCCGGTCGGCGCCGCAGTAATTCTAAGTCCGCGCTTCCGGTGCGTTGTGCATCTGGCGTGGCTGCAGTTGCTTGCAGGAGCCGTTCAGCAACCAAGCGCTACAGCTTGCAATAGGATTTTTTTCGACATTGTGGCACTGTCTGTGTAACCTCTGGCTCTAAGACTAGAAAAGCACTCACTGTGGGTCTGCAGAAACCTCCAAGGCCTCGACTGCCTGCTTTTGGAAGTGTCTCCCCGGTCTTTCAGGGGGAAGAGGTTGTGAATGGTCCTTGATTCAACGCGTGCCACGTTCTCATTTCACCGCCAACTGAGAGCGTCCCTGCAGTTAGAGAAACTACAGATGATCCATGACTATTTCAGCATGGGTGTCTTGCAAGACAGCTGTTTTTGCTGGGATAACATCTGCTTTTTTCAACACAGTCACTTTTCTTCAGCAAATTAAAATGCTAGCTGAACTTAGTAGCTAAGTCTGTTCTGTTAGTGTCTGGTTTGTCATGCAGGATCTTTTCTTTGTTTTTCTTTTTTTTTTTTTTTTCTCAGCTAGAACATTCCCTACTCTCGCTGTTAATACTCCCTTCAGGAATATATGATCATGCTCTTCTTAAAATATTTATATCACTTGAAGTATCTGTAGCAAAAGAAGTCCTTTTTCTTCTTTTTCTCTCTTTTTAGGCAGATTGTCTTCCCAGGGATGATGTGAAACCATGTGAAGACTGATCTCACGAAGGACGACTCAATTCTGAAGCGAGTCCTAGTGCTTCTTTTTAACAAATAGCATTCCTGTTTCCTGTGGCTTTTCCTTTTTAATAAGGTCTAAACATGTTAAGTCATGCTGGCATAGTCACCATAGTTTTTCACCACCTAAAGACAGACACAGGGATCTTCAAAAATGTCTGAATTAGTTCAGAATGAGGCAAAAATGCACATATTTCTATATCTGAAGTACTCCACCGAAGGAAGCGTCAGATTTTCTATCTTTCACTGACTTCATATCAGGACTTGGTGCCTTGATGGATATGCATGTACTTAATACAAGATACCTGGATGAATTCCAGGGCCACACAGTGAGGTTATTTACTGTGTGTTCTACAGGTGGTGAGTCTAAACGATTTAATGATCTTATGCCCAGAAAATCTTTTACTCTACATAATACTCTTGACCTTTTCCTCTCTCACTCATTTATCTGCACTCAGAAAAAGCTGGCATGCAGCTTATTTTACTGATGGCATGCTGTGTGTCCTAGGATCATCATTAATGTGCTGTAATTCTTTATGCGGTCATTACAGAACTATTACAGACCTGAATTTTGGTCTTTGTATGGTCACTGGAAGAGTTTCACACAGGTGGTTGTTACCGTTACGCTGTCTTGCACTGTTTAGCAAACACTAGGCAGCAATTACAGAAAGGGTTACTTGCCGTCAAACCTGTACACAGTAAATTGGTGAAATATGTTTCAGAGGTATAATTCACCCATCCACCAGAGCACAATAAAACATCATCTTTATTTCTGATTTTATTGATTCTGTCTGCTCTCATCTGGTACCTGAACATTTTATCCGTTCATACTGGATTTTTTTCTAATGCAATAAAAAGAGTGGATGGGATTTTGCCCTTTATTTAAAATGTTTTGCCACATTTAGAGGTAAATAACAGCCACTTTTTGTGTTGTATTTTTTCAGGCTCATCAGACAAAGAAATGTTTTGGTACTAAGTATGCTCTATAGGATCCAATCCACATTTAATAGTAGGCGTCTCTTCCTAACCCCTTCTTTTTATTTTGCTCTTATCTGAACCTCTCTACTTGAAAAGCAATGTAAGTCTATTAAAAGGGGAGTGAAGGAACTGCATTTCCTTAGGGTAGGTTTGTCTATTGGATCAGTTGTCAGAGTCCCTGCCCCCAGGAAAACCTTCCCTTATGTCATTTCCTCTCCCTGTGTCCACATCACTTCACTTTGTCAACCTCTGCAATTACTATGGAAGTGGATATGTATGCCCTTATTCCTCTAGCTGACAGTTGCATTCCCAAGACAGCAGCAGCGTCCATTATGTCTGGGCCACTAAACACATCCCATTGTTCCTCCATCTGTTACCCAGCTTGTCAGAAGAGTGCTGCCAGCCCCACTGAAAGGTGGCAAAGGTGGTGCCCATCAGTTCATGCCCTACTTGGAAGGTTTCCAAAGTGGGGTAGTGCCCAAATGTACGTCTCGGCCCACAAACAGGAGTTGAGCATCAAGTTTTAGGTACTATGTCCTGTAGCTTACTAAGATACACCTCTGGGAGCTAGGCACCTGTGCTTCTTCATGTATATTAAAGGAAAAAGGGGGAGGAAGGTTCTGTTTCCTGGTGCCTACATAAATGGTGTTTAAACCATTTACATTAGTTGCTCAGTAAGCAGAGATCCTCACTTCCAAGCAGATACATCTTTTCAGAAACAAGCTGGTGCTCTGAGTACCAAAACAGACCATGGGAACTACAATAAAAAGCAGTGTGCTGCCGAAGGTAAAGGGAGAGAAGTCTGTCAAGGAGGGCGATGGAGCAAGAAGAGTGGGATTATAACAAGCAAAAGGTGGGGGGAAGAAGTGAAAAGTATAAGAAACTGGAAAAGACTTAAAGAGACATAATGCTGTTTACTGGGACAGAAACTGAGAGATGAGTGTATTACAAGGTGGTGTGATTAGCATTTTTTCAAGACACTGTAAAAAGTGACAAATTGAAGATTAACTGCATTGATTCACCTCTTTCTCACTCTGTGTACTTTTGTCATTCCATTAATGTAATAAAATCTACTGACCAGTCGTAGGCTGCAGCATTTTTTTTGTTGACCTTAAAATAAGGAATTTGAAGCATGCAGTTATTTCCCGGATAAAGGGTAAAATAAAGTATATAATTGAATGAATTTTTTTTTTTTTTCATGTGGTGAAGCAAAGCTCATGCATCATAGAAAGTCCAAAACAATTCAGTTCATATAATTTCAGCCTCTCTCTCAATTCAAAAATTGTGTTAAAATGAAAATCTTTATTCCTAATTCTCATTCAGTGGAGCTTAGATGAGCCTCAGATTTTAGGTATGCCCATAATGGGGGTTGTGGGAGTCATTTTCTTTGTGACATAGAAGTACCTGGAATGAGGAACAGTAGCAGTTTCAGGGTTTCTTTTTGCTTTCTTTCCTTTCCTTCTTTATGTCCTTCTATCCAACATGACAGAAATGCAATTGAAGTGCGTAGCAGAGAGGCAACCTACATTAGGTTAACAGGTGAGAAAAAAAAAAAAAAAAGCAATCTTTCAGGCTTTAGAGGAGCTAATACTAGTAGAAAAACTGTGCCTGCGATACAAAGGCGAAAGATAGCAAACGTCTTAAGATATGCTTTCACAAATCAACAAAGTAGATAAACTAGGAAAAAAAATAGAACAAAAAAGCTTTCCTCTGGACTGTGTCCCTAAGATGAGAAACTGGGAAAACCTGCAAGTGTAAAGTAAGTATGAGCTGGTTGTCAGTGTGATGTCAGCTTCCAACAGAAGAGAAATAACTCAGAAATCTTGGGATGACTTCTCTACTGCCTTGCACATTGTACAGTCTTTTAATCAGAACACAGAATAGTTTCCAGCCAGCCACAAAACAGTACATGTCAGACTATGCAAAAAGAGGACTTCTGCAGAAAAGGTGATTACCAGTAGTTAAGATATAAAACAAATACTAGACGGGGATTCATCTTTAATAATGCTCTTAGTTGCTCTCCTTTTTCCTTTCACATAACATATATTTTGACTTGTATTTTGCTTCAGCATGCTTTTCTAAGTCCTCAAAGGATCCATCTTGGGAGCAGGATTTGACCTGTAGATATTGACACGGGGATATGTCTATGCATGTATTCTCATATTCTATGATATGCATTGACAATAATAGCAGTTTTTCCATTTCATTTGTAAATGGTTTAGTGTTTGCATATTTGTATGACTTTATTATATAGTTAGCCTTCTGTAGTATATAATATTTATGCCACTTCTTTTAATCTAGGGATTTAAATGCTGTATGGCATATCGATAAACACGTTATACCAGTTAAACCTGTATACTGCTACATCATTCGTCAGAAATTAAAAAATGCCCAGTAATCCATGATGTGAGACTATTAATTTATCCGCAGAGGAAAAAGTACATGCACTGCTTGACTGATAAGCCAGTTTCTGTCTCTTGTGGTCAGAGGTAATTCCTTTTCCATATTAGCTGTATGTTGGACTTTGGGTTACAGATTTTAGGTAGCAGCTTTGTAATGTGGAGTATCCTCTAACAAGGATTGCACAGCCACTACCATCTTCAATTACCCTTTGACTGCATGTAAAACTGAATTCCAGTGGTAGTAACTATTGTCTTTTTCATTTCATTTTTCTTTTGTGCCCATGGAATTTGTTCCTTAGGACCTGTTCAGGGAAGGATATAAGTTTTACCTCTCTGTTTTTCTCTCTTTCTGTGGTGTATCACATAAAAAGGAGCTTGTTCACCTCTGCAAGCTGAACTACTAGGCCTACACTGACTGGTATAAGAGAGGAATCCAACAGAAAATGTTTAGTCTTCTGGCCACCTAGAAGAAACTTTTTACCCCAGTTTTTTTTGAGCAATACTTATGAAAACATTTTTATAAAATTCTCTTTTTAATTCTTAACCATGATCAGATACTTCAGGGTGATACAAAACTCCTCATTTCACCAGCCTCACTGTAATGTCTACACTGTGTTCCAACATTGGACTATCAAACCATAAATATAATTACAATTAATTATAATTGTTTCAAATTATAGCCGGTTATAGGACAGCCTGTTCCCTTTTCACTCAGACTCAGCAGTCTTTCTGGTTGCTTTGCCTTCCATGTAAGGAGGATACATGGGTCTGCAGGAATTTATTAGTCTAGAAATGGGGTAACTTCAGTTAACTAGCATATTTTTGAAAGGCAAAGTAGCCAAGTCCTATGCTTAATGATAGGCCCATATAAATGTCTTCCATAAACTGAAATGCATTGAAATGCTGCATTGATGTATATGAGCATTAACAACCACATTTGCATTCTCATATGCTCTCTCCTTGTTCTTCTAACCATAGAAAAATGCAAATCAATGGATTTTGTTATAGTTTTTTTTGTGTGCATATATATTTTTTTTATATGCTTACATAAAAAGGCTTGGACAGGTCTGAATATACTGTTGTTAAATTAGTCAGGATTTATCAAGTGCTCAGAAAGTAGACTGACCAAACATGGAGAAACATTGCGATTAACTATACAAGTCTCTATTTCAGATCAAACCAGGTTATTCTTCTGGACACACACTTTCTCTCACTGAAGATGCCTGGAAGCATAGCACAAGTAAATTAATTGCATGGCAACAGTTACAGCATTCTTTTAACAGTTCCTTTAATCATTTTCTCTTTAAGTTCAGGAGGACACAAAGGATCAACAAAGAGCAGAATAAATGAGAACATAAAGACGCAAGTTTATCTCTTTATACCTTTTTAATCAAGGACACATGACAGTGTTGCTGTTCTTACAGCAGTGCCTGTTGGCTTTGCAGCATCAAAACATTTTCTGGTTTTATTTCCTACCTTCACAGCAAGTCCGGTGTTTTGCTTGGAGATTTCAGCTTTTAATGAATTATAATCAGAATAGAGTTCATCTGAAGACTTTAACCTTTTCCTACTATAGCTGCAGTATTGGGCTAAATTAAATGAGGCAAAACTAAGCTCCAGTAAAGCCAGCCAAAGCTGGAGGTACTTGCCCACACTGAATGTTTAGTAAGTGAGCCTGCATGGTATTTCTATTAGTAGAGCTGCAGTTATGGAAATTTCTGTTCCAAAAGAAGGCATAGACTTCCATAAAGAGAATGAAAGAAAGAATGAACAAACAAAAGAAAGAACAAATGAAAGAAAGAAAGGTTAAAAAATAAAAGGCACCATTCATATGCCACTGTGGTAACCAAAGAGGTAAGTGACTGAAATACTGACAGAGAGAGAAGAGAGGAAGGTCACCCTCCCAAGGGAGAGCAACACCAGATGGCCACAAGCACAAATTAAGAATTCTGCAGATATGAATTTTACTCTCACCCTTTGATATTTTTTTAGCATAATTTGCACTGCAGTTTATTTTCATGGCCATTGGGAGGTTGGTAAAGGGCCAGATTGCTCTGAAGGGAAAATATTTTAATGTGTGCATACTGTGGGATATTCAGAGATACTGTTCACATTAAACCCACTCAGATCATTTATGTCTACTGGGATGACAACAACAATAAAAAAAGCCCACCTGAGGGTCTCTTACATTTGAGATGCAAATACCTCTTGCTTTCCTTGTGTAATTATGAAGCATGTACATAGGTCTCCTACATGTGGGCTGGACACCACTTGTGTTTTAATTTAACTATGCTTCTGTGTTGGATCAAACTTTTCAATGGCAAAGTGAGAACATTCTGGCTTTGAATGAGAAGAGGAAGAGACATTTCTTAACTGCGACTCGCTGTTTCAGAAATAAACAAATACGGACTGCACAGTCAATCCTGGCAAAAATAAAAATTTACCTTAATTGTGGTTATCAGGGAATATGAATAGATGTACATTTTAAATATTTGCATTTAAAGCACCAGAGAATACATTTTCCTCCCTACAGAAAGGTTAATGTGGTGTAAAAAATAGTTAGGTAAACTGTTTGCATTAATTCTGTATAATTGAACAACCAGTGTTCCAGATTTTGCTTCACTTCACAACCTTTTGAGTTTTTCTTCTGTTGTATTGCATTTATTTTCTGGACATATTCAATTTTGCTTTCACAGGAGATAAAAATAATAAAAGGAAGCTTATGGTAGAACAGCAGGAAATAAATATAACTGTCTATGAGAAATGACACTCACATATTTTTCATTGATCCTTGAAAAATTAGATGAGACTCAGACTTACTTTTGGATTTATCTACACTGGTTGTGCTAATGTGTTTGGGTGTTCCCAAAGTACCCTAAAAGAAACAAATGCTCTGGTTTGCCTCCTATTCGTGATAGGGGCAAAAAAAGAGAACAAAATGAAATATCTGACTCAATTGCTTAATAAACTGTAGAAGAAAGATGTTTTCTGCAGCATCATTAGTCATAAACAAAATTATTAAGATATTAAAAAACAAAACAAAACAAAAAACAACAACCCACCTTAGCAGCCTTTGCCAGAAATGGGATAGACATAGTAATCTTAAAACACTTATTTCTTCAGTCTTTCCTATCCCCAAAGACAACTAAATTAACACAAAAATCAGAGCGTTCGCACACCCTACAGCCAACGATGACAACCCTTATTGATTCAGTTTATTACAAACCCTGTCCTGAAGCAGAAAAAGCAGCTCTGCACTTATTTATTTAGTACTTCTACCTTTTGACTGAGGTTTGCTTTTGTCTTGCATGGTCCCATTGAAGACCAATGGAGAGCAGTAACAAGGCTTATAGCCTCGTAGATTCATAAAGGCATCCACAAAGACTGGCATGGTTTTTTACTCTTCCTACCTACTGCATCTCTGAGATGGCAGTATTCAGACTGGCTGGTCTGTTTACATATTTATTTCTAATTCTGCAGTTAGGGATTTGCCAGTTATCACATAGGACACAAATAACAATATTGATACTTTCTCCATGTTTGAGGTCTTATAGATGTAACTACAAGTTTTTATATTTACAAGCATTTCTTAATTTATGTTCATACTGTGCATTTTAGTTTATGAAACAGAGAAATGTTTGTCCGCTCTGTGAAGGACCCAAGTTCAAGTTTCTAAATGTCACGGTAATATTATAATATATGACGTTATTAAGAGTGATACTCCATCCCCTCTCTTAAATGTCATCATGCAATGCAGAGTGTCCTCCATTTGGAGAAGGGGACAGCAAAAGGGTCACTCAGAGTTACCTCTTCTGTGGTGTCTGTGACAGTTTGCAAATGTCTCTCCACTCTCCGGAGTGGAGAAGTGTGAATATAGAGATTTGTCATAAGGCTGCACCAGCTTTCAGTAGCCTTCAATAAAGACTCATCCCCTGCTCTTCTTCAGCAAGACTTTTGCAGTGCTTCCCACTTTGGCAGCATCTTCCTTTCCTTCTTGTGGCCTCCTCTGTCTTCCCAATCCTGGCTGCATTGTCTTCCTAGGAAAGTAAGGGAAGCTAGACGGGGACAGTTTCCTTTTATTAATGACAGTATAATATCCAAATATTAGTTAAGAAACCCACATTATGGGGCTGGTGCCCTGCCTATAGGTAACTCACTAGTAGTCAACAGAGCCAAAGTCGTCTACGAGCTCCTCTTCAGAGAAGGCACCACAGAGCTGCCTTCAAGACAGCTCAACTGGGTAGTGAGGGGGGGGGCTGTACCCTCCTTCTCAATAAGTGTCCCCCAGGGTGGGACTGACCCCGCTGTAATGCAGTTACCCATCCTGAGAGGGCCTGCAGTTCATAAACTAGCATTTCTGAAATCAAGAATCTCCAAAGTGTTTCTAACAACATACTTCATCACTTCTTGTCATTTTTTATTCAGTGCAAGTGAGACAATTTCTGAGATGGGCAATGAAAAGCAATACATAAAATCTAAGACAAATGATCATAAATGGCCCTGCTGAGAAACTAGATCATATGTAATTTAATGGAGGTAGGAGGTCATTCTAAACACATTAAATGTAACAGCACAAAGAAAACAGCTGAAGCAGATCTTTATGTCACTGTGATACTGAGACTGAACGACCACATACTTAACTTAAAAGTGAAAAAAAAAAGTGGGAGAAGTGGTTGGTAGGTATGAAGTTAGCCCTATTTAAGATTATACTTTAAAAAAATAGTAGTTATTTGGCATATATTTGAGAGACTAAGTCACAGTTGTCTGCAAACACCAGAGAGTGATGGCTATTTTAATTGAGAGTTGAAAAGATACACATGCATGTTTTAAGAGTAATGTTCCCACTGAATTTGTGTGCACGTTTTCAATCCCAAGGGGATTTTTTTTGTTTTAATGTAGTTTTTTCAGCAATGTTTGAAAATGTTTCCTACAAATGATCTCAGCATGCTTCCATATGCTACCATATTATTGTTATTTTAATTATGAAGAAAAATTGAAAGACCCACTGATAGTGGCATTTTATGAGGCAACAGCACATTTAAGGCTACTTGTTAAGTCAGCCATGTAAGACACAAGCAAAACTGCAGGCACTGTGTCTTCATCCACTGTCACTGCAGAAGCACTAAAAGCTCACTGGAGAGTTTTGCTTATATACTGTATGCACCATATACATAATCAAAGATATTAAAGCATAATGCCACATTTCAGGTGGGGTGTTCATCTTACTGACCTTTGGTTGTGTTGTGTTTGGAAACCAATGCTATTTGGGATTGTCATATAAGTTCATGTCCTCGAAATTTTGCAAGTTTCTAGAAGAAAGCAAGATCTGAATCTCTTCTTTGTAGCTCAAGCCCATGTAAACACTACTGTGTTAGCGTATATTACTAAGAAAGCACGAGAGAGAATATTTAAAGTTGCACTATGTACATTATGGTACCTAAAGTTTTCCTATGTGTGAATTTCTGCCTTAAGCAAGCAGCAGTGTGATGAAAACTGGTTGTTTAATTTCTGAATTTTAAGCTGGCACGCTATAATCAGTCTATCAATTTTCTCACAAAGTCACATTGAATTTATTTTTTCCAATACACTGAGAAGCGTGAGACTTGTGTGAGCCAGTGTGAGATGAGGTGCCAGAGAAAAAGTTCAAAATAACTCAGATGGAACAGCTTTAAGAGGGTCTCTTATTATCAACATCTAAAAAGATCAGATGTTTACTGCTTAAAATTTGCATTTGAATTTCTGTGTGAGACAGTGGAATGGGTTACATTTAATTTATCTCAGTGTCCACAGATAAGAAAATTCAAAAGTAATTTAAAACCTTGAAAGAACGTCAAAAGGAATATAGAACCTGCTAGTTTCCTCTAGTTAAAAAAATACCCTCTATCAATAATGAAAAAGAATTTTGACCTGTAATGATTTTAGCAAAATCTCTAGAAGTTAAAACAAACAAAAAATTATTTGATATTTCACAGATATAAGGAAGAAATTTTTTACAATTACAGTGGTGAACCACTGGCACAGGTTGCCCAGAGAGGTGGCAGATGCTCCATCCCTGGGAACATTCCAGGTCAGGTTGGATGGGGCTCGGAGCAACAAGAACTAGTGGGATATGTCCCTGCTCTCTGCAAGGGAGGGCTGGACTAGATGACCTTTACATGCCCCTTCCAACCCCAGCCATTCTATGACTCTGTGGTTCTATGAAATTCATTGGTGGCACCTTTCTTCTGAAGCACAGCAGGCTTTGCAAAGAGGAGAAAGATGTGAATGCCCAAGCAGGGAATGGCACAGACCATATTGAGTGGAGCCACATGGGCAGCCCGTGGTGCAGTTAGGGAGGCAAGAACTTGCTTGGTATTACTTAAGCAGTATTAAGATACTGACCATAAGTGTTTATTATTCATTTTAAGTTTAAAAATCCACCATAACTGATACCAATATCCATTATGCAAAATAACCACAGTATCTCCAGGCTTCAAAACAAAGATAAACAATGTTATTTTCCTTCACTTTTTTATACAATTATATATAAATAAGATTAATAATGCCTGCTGACATTTTCTTCCTTAAAAAGCTAGGCCAATATTATGCTACTAACATGATTTCAAAAGCAGAAGGAGATGAAACTGATAAATTAAAAGAGATGCCCAATCTTTGCATAGTTAACTTCCCATTACAGAAATCCCTGTATTTATCTATGTGCATCTTCTGCTGGTGTTATCTTGTGTTTGGTCTCATTCTAATCTCATTACCATAACCTAAATCTAACCTGTTCTGCCTCTCGCGCTAAAGCCTGCTGTCATCTTTTCTCATGGCATTAGCATGGGATGTATTTTTATCAAATAGATAATGGCAAGACAAATTTCATTCTGCTCTTTCTGCAATAAATAGTATGATCTTAAGTTCATCATTTTGGGAGCTGAAGCTGTGAAACAAGATGATACAATCCATGAGTAGCTTTCAAAATGATGAATACTGAATAGGAGGTTTGTTGCAGCTCCAAAATTCACAAGTTTTCAGAATTCAGGATCAATAAATAGCTGTGTTCTTTAGGAAAATGTATTTTGTCAGTAATGCTATTTTTGTGAGCCAAAAATATAGTTAATGAGGGACAAAAAAATAGACCACATGTTTGGCATGAGCCATTATATAGGCACTTGTTTAAAAAGCCAAACTTGGATATTCTTCTTGATAACTCTTTTTAATCTTTTTTTTTTTTTTTTTTTTTTTTTTTGCATCAACTGATAGTTTTATATGATTACCCATGTAGCACAAAGTTCAGTCTTCTCTCTGTGATGTTGATTTCTATGGAGTCTGACTACTCTTGTTAAGGGGAAATACCATTAAAGCAAGGAAATGAGGAAAAAAAAAAATCTCTTTGCCAATGTAAAGATCAATTGCTTATTAGCTATTAATTCTATTTCCAGAGCTTCCTTCATCTATAAGTAACTGATAACCACTGCATTAGATATTCTGTGTAATCTCAGCAGGGTCGCTTTTAGCCATACTCAGAAGATGGAAAAGCCCCTGGATTTCCCCAGTGTGCAGGCTTATCCTGACCAATCGTTTAGCCAAGGAACTGGCTGCTAATTGCTTTGGTCTTTATCAGATCTGAAAATGAAGCTGTTCTTGTTCAAGTCTTCACCTGCAGAAAATAGATACTGTTGTAAAATGTAACCAAAACAGAAATCACCACTTAAGCTTTCTTTGCCCTTTCTTAGCTTAGTCCATGGGGGTTAAAGTGCCTTATTCCTACTTTTTGCTGGTTTTGGAGCAACCTATGTGTCATTTTAGATGTTCATGCAATGTTACCTGCAATGAACTTTGGCATTTTATTAAGAGGAACTACAAGAACTGTACAAGCTATGCACAGTCCAGAAATGTGTGACTTGATTGCCTTCCCGCACAAAAACAGTTGCAAGAAGTTTGTATACTTGTCCAGAAATACTGGCCTTACTGGACATCATCTGTTCATTTGCAGTAAATCCAATATATCTTATACACACTGGGCTAACTGCCTATGAATTAGCTGGTATAGTAGATGCATATTTCTACTTGGGAAATCCTAAATGATAACATGAGCAGAGGAAGAAGGAGAGGAGGAAAAGACTTGTTTTCATCCTGGTTATCAGGCATAGATGATGCAAAACTTGCTAGCCACAGTGCCTTTTATAATAACTGTAAACAGGCACACTGACTCATGGGAAGTTGGGCTTGCTTTTATAGAGTCATAGAGAACCACAGAATGGTATGGGTTGGAAGGAACTCTAAAGATCATTTAGTTCCAATCCACCTGCCATGGGCAGGGACACCAACCCAAATACAAAGCAGACTCCTGGCTGTTATATTTTCACTGAAAGCCATTAGGTAATATCCTGGAGATTCAGTTTTAGTCTTGCTGTGACTCAGATGTGCTGGTTTCTAATTAGCCAGCAGCACTAAGTTGTACTTTTAGGACTGAAAACTTCCCTCAATACATAACATAAGCCAGTTGAGCACCTGCTCAAACCTTTTGAAATCAATTAAGGACTCAAATTCTTACGGTTTCAGAGTGGAGGAAGGCCGTGCTGGAGTCCACTGGCTATGCAGCTATAGCTGACTCATACTGTATTGAGGAATATGTCCTTCATGCAGTACATGTGTGGCTACCAAACCTTTAATATGAGCCTTAATACTTAGTACTTATTTTAAATCCACAGCATTGGTAAGAGGAATGTGTTTAGTACAATGCAGTTTTCACAGCAAGTGATCTTCCAGCATGGATGCTGGGTTTATTAGACAGCGTATCTCCAGCTTTAAGTAATTACCTACATCTGAACCATCGCAGTTATCAGGAAAAGATGAACTAGACAATTTGAGAATAAAAATGTTGTTTGGACACCATTTCACCAAGTATAGGGGTTGTAATAATCTGATCTAACAGGAACGAACGTGTAAGATTTAAGTCAAGATTTTCAGTCTGACAGTATCAGGTTGTATGAACCACAGTATCCCTGCCCACCTCCACTTTACCATCTGTGCCCCCTCCAGAGTGAGGTGTGTGAACATTCCCCTTAGTTCCCTAACCTGAAGTGCTACTCTAACCAACTCAAACAGCATTCTGGTTTGGCCCACAACCTTTCAGTTATTTCAGGACGAGGACAGATAAGCTCAGGGATAAACAAAGGTCTCATGGAAGACAAATATTTATATCATTACTACCAGATAAATGAAATAAACTTTTCATCTTCACAGTTTATATTTTCTTCTGCTTGCTTGTACTTTTGCTTTTTGATTTTTGCCAGTCTTGGCACAATTAACTTTCAATGTTTTCATCCTCTGCCTTTTCCAGGCTGCTTCTGGTTCAGCTCACTTAAGAGTTGTTAGTTTCAGCATGATCTTTTTTACTTTATATAGCATCCCTTTGCATTTACTATCACTCCTAATTGCCACATGAAGGCAAATTCCCATCTGTAAACAAGCAGGGATTTGTTACCGGGGCCAAGAGAAGCAATCACCTGTGTATACGTTTCCAAATGTCAGCTGATGTTTTATAAACCTTTGTTTTCACAGAGCTCACAGATCACTTGCAGTACAACATTTGGGGAGCTGGAAGCCTGTCTTAATGATCATTGCTCATGCACATGGTTCCTGGAAAATCATTCATGAATATTGAATCCAATTATTATGAACAGGTGCAACCAAGTAACTACATTTCATGCTCACTGAGATATCACAAACACTTAAATTTGATAAAGTTAATACACAAATATATACTCTGGTACACAACAATAACTTCATGTACATTTATGAGAATGCAAATATAATGATCACGATTCTCGGTTTTGAGGTTGTGATCAAGATTCATTTTCAGTAATTTTAAACAATTATTTCACCTCATTGCTTAATTCTTTCTACAGCTGAGAAGTCAATAAAGGGAGAAAGAACAGAATTTATTGTAATCCCTTCTTTGCTAAAAACTGAGGCTTATGTAGGTCACTGAGAGAAAGAAAGGAAAGGACTGGTTCATATATTAAAAAAAAAAAAAAATAAAATTTCAGGAGTTGTTCTGTGCTGAAATTGTCAATAGAAAAAAGCATTTGAGTGGGATCATATCCCAGGCTTCCTTTAGAACTGGACTAAGAGTCAACCATGGGCACATAACTGAGCATGTACATGTCTGGCTACAGAAACTTTACCAGCAATCATGGGTTAGAGCATACAGAAATAGATAACAGCTTTTGGGTGGCTAAAGCCAGACAGCAGAAAATTGGTACCATCAGTGTCCAGCTGGACCCACCAGGAACTTCTCAAGATTCAGCTTAAAATATTTTCCATCATTGCAGAAATTAAAAGATCAGTTCAGGGACATCAGCAAACTGCTTTCCTGATTCTTCTTTCCAAATTGTATTTCATTTGCCAGCTTTACCTTGCATACTTCTTCCTATGACATAGATATTCAAAAGGATGCATATCCCTTTTCAGATGGCCTCTACCAAACTTAACTTTCTGGGTGTCTTTCAGAATGACAGGCTTTCTTTTCAACTTAAAATCCTAGTAGCCCTTCTCTGAAAGTATTTTTGCTTGGCTTCCTCTTTCCTGAATGAGGCTGACCTGAACTGCACACCGACTCAAGCAGGGTGTTGTTCAGCACCATTAACACTTCTTGTTTTGGAAGCACAAATGGTGAGTTGCTGTCACTGCTCTTCTATGATTGCACATGGCATTCATGAGGGAAAGATGTCTTTATGAAAATTGGTCTCATTATTTTTATGCTTCACAGTTCCCACTAAAATTATTCTGACCAGAAATAAGACAGTTGAGCATCACTGCATAGAAACGGAAACATTCAGCAATACTGATAACCTTGTAGAACTTGTTGTTGCTGACCTGAGCCCTGGAGTGAAACTTATAATAATAACAGCAATAATAAGAACACTACTAATAATCTCTAATAATATTAGAAAATGCTTATTCCTATATTTGGGGAAAATGTCTATCGTGAATCTCCAAGTTACATCCTCAGTACTCACTTGGTTTCTGTATATAGTAATTCCTTATGCATTCCTCACAAGGCATCTTCATCAGTTCAATCTTCTGTCTGTTGGGCAATATTCTCCCTCATTATTTCCAAGGTGAGCACAGAGAACTTTGCAATTGGCCTTCACCGAGCTCCACTCACAGTATCGCAGTCCTTTCATTTTTTTTACTAGCTAGGAGAAAGATTAAAAAAAAAAAACAACGTGTTTTATGATCTAGGCAAGGACTGAAAGTGGCCTGAAGAGACGTATTTTGGATTAACTCTGGTTACAAAAAACCAAAGTCAATTAGGATTTCCTCAAAAAAAATTAACGGAGGAGATTATTAAACTTACTTAAATAGGCAGATTAACGCCTGCTTCTCAAGGTTTTAGCTTTGGCACTTCTCTAAGCAATGTGAAATGCTTATTTGTATGAGTATGAGTAATTGTGATAGACTGCATAGAAGAGTACTTGGAGGATGAAATCATCCCTCCATCCAAATCAACACCCACATCCAATTTTCAATTGACTTAGACAAGGACAGGAGTTCACTTTAGACTGTCAATACTGTCCCATTACCAGGAGGGTAACTCGGACTACCACCATTTGCCGTTCTAATATTTAGTGAGCATCTGCTGGACAGCTGTAAGATCACACCTTTTAAATTAAACTTTGTGGAACTGCTTAGAAGATGCTGTTCTTTATTTTACAGTTTACCATCTCTCCTAGAGAACATAATGCTATTACCCATATGTCATCTGTTTATTGTTCTGGAATAATGCAGACCAGAGGACTCACTCCCCACTGTGGTACTTAATATTCATGCTGCTGTAATATTATGCTACAGCAGTTGAAAATTGGAGTAGAATAGTGGTGAATGAAAAGATCCATACGTTACTGCAGCCTTCAGCACATCTTTTCTATCAATAGAGAGAAGCCAAGTCACAGATGGTTTTTACACTGTTAAAATTAATAATCATGGTACCATGTTAGTGTCATCTTAACACAATAAAAGTGAAACTATAAATTGTATTCAGCATTTTTACAGCATCTACAATGACTGCTTTTTGCAGCAGAAGGGTACAGCTCTCATAGTAACTCTTTTTGAACTGCATTCGTAAAGAATAATTGCAATTTGCTGTTTGTTTTCTTTAACATTATTTATGAAGTGGCATAGTCAATTTTTTCTGTATTACATTTTTAGATTGATCTTTTACAGAGTTAGATTACTCTTATACTTTTTAAATTCATCATAGTCTTTCTCAGCTTTCAAAGCAAACCTACTTGTTGTGGTTTAACTTTGGCCAATAACTAAACCCGATATAGCCACTCCCTGAGACACCCCACCATGGGGGAGAGAATCAGAAGGGTAAAAGCAAGAAAATCCATGTATACCCAGTATAGATGTTGGTGAAACATATCATTGTATATGTCAGCATTTACCTTTGTGTTCTGTGATGCATCAGATGTTTTCTCTTGGCTGAAGAAGCATGGGCACATTTCAAACTCAACACAGGCTTAGTCATTTTTCTGAATCAGGGCAAGATTATATCAAGGGTAGAAGCAGCTATGAAACACTGTTATTTCTAAAACCTTTAAAAGCATGTTAAATTTTGAGAGAAAATCCTTTTGATTTGGAGTTGACTCTTCCCACTCTTCTTCCTACTCAGGAATAAATCCTGCTGAGATGGTCTGCATTCCCAGCTCAGAAAATCGAGATGTTTTATCAGCTTATTTCAAAAATTAAAAAAAAATTGATTCAAGGTCCCTTCTGATCATGGCAAAAGGTAAGCATATTTAACAGCTGGACTCAATTTTCTTAAGGGTCTTTTCCAACCTCAATGATTCTATTATTCTATATTCCCATCTTGTTTGGCTGTTGAGGAACCCAGACATCCAGACCTGTGGGAACAAAGGGAACTTTTAAGAATGTTTATGTAAATTACAATTACTTTTTTCCCAACAGATGGACTATTTTCTTCTAAGCCTAGCCCAGTATTCAGTCTCTGGCAGTGGCCCCTAAGAGATGTCTAGAGAGTTTAAGGATACAACCACCTTAATGTGAGGACTGGCCTGGTCTCTCCCAGGCTACAGTCCTCTTTTTATTGGAAATTTGCTGGGCAAAGATTTCTGATTAGTAAGTATTGATCTGTTTCATTTTGTTTGGCTTCCCATGAATATCTGATTGATTGCTCTTTGACTTCATGTGAGCTTCCTGCATCAGCAGCAGCCAGTGTTGGTATGTTCAGTAGGTTAAGTACCTCTCCATTTTCAACATGTCCCATGATAATTTCATCTGGTAACCCTTAATTCTTGAGCTGTGGGAAACAGTGAACCATTGTTCCTAGAGAAGTTCCTGATCAACATTTGTGGGCTATTTAGTTTTTGTGTTCCTTATCAAAAACATCCTTGTTCTCAGTCTTCATATCTATATTAATTTTACTGTATTGAACGCACCAGCTAAACCTGCAATGCTACTATAGACATACACAGAATGTACTGAGTTTGTTCAGGATTTTTTTTTTCCACATATTTTAAAATTCCTTTGTCTATTATTCAGATACAGAAACACAAATTAGACAAATAAAATCTACTTTATTTTTTAAAACTCTTTTGACAGTAAGGTCCTTAAAAACCTGTTCTGGAGGGCACATTTACAGATTCAGTTAGGCAGTCAAGTTTATTGATAGAGTAATCCTAAGACTGTGAAAACTTGGCATCTGCCTTGATCCACCAATATTTTTCAGGTATCACATTGATTGGTTTTTACAGTCTGTTACAAGGGAAGCTTAAGCTGAGCTTTTCACAGACTCAGAAATGCTTATGGTGAGTATCCCCAATCACTTTTCAGGAGCATCCTATCAAATTCAGATGATAAAGATGAGATTAAGCTATTATGGATGTCATTTTTCTAAAACACTGATACTTTCATTTGTCAGTTATCACTGGCAAGAAGCAGGTTTGACCTTTAAGACAGGAATATGTAAGATGTTGTCAAAATGGATCAGAAACTCAAATAAAATAGATGTGATACAGCATTACCAAGACTGTACAGTGAGACTTCACTGCTCCTCATGATCCCCCAGAAGACCACTTTCTTCTAGAACCGTCAGTTACAAACACCAACACTTTATTTAAGTATATGTTGACAAATTTTAACATTCTTGCAAGGAAAGGGCTGACCACAAAACAATGACTGGTGTAGACAAAGCACTCTCTCCATGGAAGAGCGTCCTGACTTTCTGCAGTTTTGCCACTTTAATCTTGCAAGACTTCAGCTCTAGGACTACCAATTGTTGTCTGCCATACTAAGTTTGTAAAGTAAGTTAAATGAAGTGCAATTCTCAGATTTTCTCTCTATCCTTTTGTTCCATGCTATCATGGCTAAAATAAATTGCTTTATTTCTTTCCTTTCCATCTATGAAGACATGGAGGCAGTCTCAACTTTCAGTAGATTACAGGTAAGCATTCAGAGAATCACAGGATGGATGAGGTCAGAAGGCATCTCTGGAGGTCATCTTGTCCAGCCCCCCCAGCTCCAGCAGGGTCACCCAAGCAGGTTGCCCAGGACCATGTCCAGTTGGCTTCTGAATATCTCCACGGATGGAAACTCCACAACCTCTCTGGGCAACCTCTAGCAGTAAACTTGTTCTGCAATGTGGCTCTCGTTTCCCATTTCCAACATTGCATTGTGTTTGTTATTTGCTTCCTCAAAGAACACTTTGTTCTGAGATACCATATCCCTTTTCCTTTAGGTAATGGACAATGAAACACAGAAAATTAGTAACTGAAAAAAGCATACAAATAAACTTAGTTCTTCTTGGATGGGATCCTCATGTTGCTGGGCATGTAAATCCTACTGAATATCAGTGGGAGACAACCTTGCTTTTGCTCATCTTCTTAAAAGACATGAAAAAACTCTGCTTGCTACAGATATTGGGAAGATTAAATATACCCTCAGGTTTCTGTGGACATAATCCACAGAAATTTCTCCTGAAATTTCTTTGGCCAGATTGAGTTTCTATTTTTTTTATGCAGCGTAGTATTACCTCCTCATGTAGTATTTGATAAGTGCATGTATTTTAAAATTGTCTTACAGAATATTTCTAGGAAAAAAAATCTGTAAGAGATTGAAATGCCAGTGATGAGCTTTTATTTCATACTGTCACCCATTGTGATTAAATGCAACAATATAAGGCCTGGCATTATCTAGCCGAGTAATTGTATCCATCTTTTGAATTTGCTGAATGATCATTTACTGTTTCCTACTTCAGATGATCAAGCATTGTATTGATGAAGCTCATACAGGACTGGTTCAAAATCATACTGAAATTCAATGACAAATCTGAAAATTGAACGGCTGTCTTGCAAGCACCGATCATACGCCTTATCAACAAGATCCTCATCTAATCAAACAGTGCTCCAAACACAATCCTCTACCCAGGAATAAAATATGAGCCCCACTCCTGGAGAGGGTCAACCCTCAGCTCAGATGTAGTTATTAATTTCTGTAATTGAATGAAAGACTCGGGGATCGATTGTCACCTATCCTCAGATTCATAGTTCCCGTGAATGTCGGAGCTACTGACAAATAAATTCAACTTCTGACATTGATTACGCTTCCTTAGTGAACACTGTATCGCAAGAGTACATAACCACTCCCCATTTCTCTGCCTGCCTGCCACTGCAGGCCTATGCCTATGCAGGCATAGGCCACTTCTGTGCCTATGCCGAGCAGAGAAGATGTAGGATGTAGTTTTCTGAGCAAGCATGTCCATCAAACAGAGGATTCATCTTCATCCTCGATGTATCACAGTGATGAGGTGAAGATGGTCACTGCAGCACTACTGCACTTGTTTAGAGACAGTCAGCCTTTGCCTGTTCAAATGGCTTCAGTCGTTTTGCCACTCCTATCTACAGACAAAATCTAGTGTCAGAGTTCACAATAATAGCTGGAAGAATAACCTGCCCATTTTGTGTTTACCCGGATTCCTTCCATGAGCCACTGCAACAGCAGTGCCCTAGGTCCACGCTTTTCCAGTTTGTGATGATTGCAGATATTTAAAAAATAATTTAGAATATAGCAATATGTTCCTTCCAAGCCTGTGTCTATAAAACATTTCTTTTATATGCAGTAGTAGCACCAAACAAAACTCTTGACCCAGCCACGGCTGGGAAAATTATTATTAACATGAAGTAACAATTTCCATCAAGGTTTTTTAAAGGTAAGCATCTTAAAGCTTCATCCTTGAAAACTTTGCCTTCACACATACCATTTCTCATGAATGCTACAGCCATCCTCTACAAGCACATCCCTTCCCAATGCCCGCTAGAAAAATGAAATATGTACCGTCCCTGGACTACGCGGGGCCCCAGATGCCGGGCTGCCCGCCGGTGGTGCAGGATGGCTGCCAGGCCATCTGCCCGATGCCGGGCCCGGGGAGGGCTCTGCGGCTTGTCCTCTGGCTCACT
>WUAM01000236.1:0-39628 GCA_024336885.1 Actenoides hombroni | reverse complement strand
GCAGGCAGGCCCACAGCCAGCACCTGATGTCACTCTTCCCTTCAAGTGGCAGCACGGGGTAGGCTGGAAATGATGCACAGAAATGGAAGATCACAGCACGTTAATACCCGAGGATTTCAGGGAGCAATGCAAGGACGTCTGCTTACACTCATTTGCATATTGAACATCTATATGCTCTCCTACATGTCTATGAAAGAATTACTGTGCATGCTGCTGATATCTTCAGCTCCCAACCTGCGTTCCCAGCTGTCATCACGTGCCACAATTTCTAGTGCTTTCAGTTGACATAGTGCAAAAAACAGCACTACTGTGCTCCCATCCAGTGTCCAGAACTTCATCCACACTGTATTCACCCACCACTATTGGTATTTTGCCACCAGGGCTGGTCCAGCCATGCCTATAACAAAACCAGCCAGTTTTAACCATAGCTATTTACAAGTTAAAACTCATGAGTGCCATTATTTGTTTTTCTCATATTCATGTCTTTGTTAAAATATAAACCCTAAGGTCATTGCACTCTTTTCATTACTCAGTCAAAAAATACGTACTACTATGATTGCAGCTTTCAAAATAAGTTTCTTTCTTCAATTTACTCCTTCAGATTTCCCACAAAACAAACAAAAACAAACAAACACCTCAACATACGAAATAATTCTAATTAGATTACTATCAGAGAATTTAATTTCACTTTTCCTAATAAAGCCTAACAGTTTCAGTAGAACACGTTCAGTCATTTTTTAAATTTTTTTTGTGCCCCTTGCTTGCTTCATGACTTGCCTCTTCACTTTTTTATGCTCAATTTTATATTTCAGATTTTAAGCTGAAGTAAAATCCTTCTCTCTGAAGAAGATTTTCTCATCAAGTGAGCCATATATATTTTCTAATAAGGATAAAAAGCCCAGCCTGACAGAACAAATACCTCAAGACATCTTCTGTACGTGACTGTCTGTTTAAAAATATTAAAGCTCTAAAAGTTGAATTGTTTGCAGGTTTAACTGAACTGAGAGAATAAGGGATGTTGTGATAAGATAAAATGATGACTCAGGTCTCCATGTAGCATACAATTTTATAGGATTTCTTCAGTAACCCATGTCCTTAGTGGTCTTTGACATTGAATTTTTGCTATGTCAGGACACCTTTACTTTAGCTTAATTGTTCAGAAAATCTTGTCCTACTTCACAGAATATTTTATTTATTCTCCATTATGAAGTGCAAGTTTTGGATTATTTGGTGGGTTTTTTTATAACATTAGTGCAGGTCTTCCAATGATCCTGCTGGATAGATTCTCAGCTGGTACCTTCATCCCTTTATTTGGCAGTTCCCATGTCTAAACAACTGATAGCTCATTTGGTAAAACACTGTGGGTTTACCATTAAATAAGCTCTTTTTTTTTTGTTTGTTTTTAGCTAGAATTTAAAATTTTTAGTTAGCGTGGTGGAATCTGTCCTTTAATAGATACTTCATACTTTAGCATAATGGTTGGAAGTGGACCTTTTGTTCAAACTGTTTATGCTTATTTCTGTTGACCCCTTTGTCCCTATATTTACAGCAAATAAATATGGTATTAGGTTTACGTATAAATTAATGTAGCATAAAGCTAATCATTATATCTTCAGAAAAAGTCCCCTATAATATCATAAAATTTCTTCTTAAAGCAAGGAAAGTTTATTCCACTTGGTAATTTTATTGTGTGTGCTAGGTGGAAATACCAAACTGTGAAAAGGCTCATTTTAGCAGAGATAACTCACAAAAGTTATTCTGAGGAATGGGGTGGAATGAATCATATTCATATGTGTATGTGCTGGATGGCAAAAATCAATGCTTTCTCTTAGCAAAGACACTCTCGGGGATAGAGAAATCAGAGCTGCGAAAAACCTAACAAATTTTGCCTGACAGATTTTTCAGGCAAACTACACCACTGGTGCACTGGGAGTACACTGCGGATGTCAGTCCCCACACTAGTAGGAGCAGTCCGTTTCACAGCAGCTCATTTGAGATCCCCAGGGATGCCAATAACCCCACTGTACTCCCCCACTCTAGTGCACTGACCCAGCTGGAAAGTGCAAAGCATGTTGGGATGGTAAAGAGCAGGAGTCCAGAGGAGGATGCAGGACACATCCTGCAGAAATAGGCATACACTATCAAAAGCAAACCTGAAAATGGAGAGAAATATAGAAAAGCAGGTGTGAAAGGAAAGAAAAATGAATCATGGCATTCCAGAAAGGGGATAAAAAACAGGCTCTCTTGTGTCCCCATCCTATAAAGATTTTATCTCTGCAGCCCAAGTCAACACTGATACCTGTTTGACAACAATGGTGTTGCAGGTATTCACTGTAGTCTCACCACCTTTAAGCGAGTATAATGATGTGTGGGCTCATGAAGCCCAACTATTGGTGGTGCTTCATGGTCCCCTCTTAAGACATCCCTAACTCACTGAATATTTAACAATACTCACTGAACAATGACCGTGCCAAGAGCAGTGTAGATCCCTGCAGGCCTCAGCCACAAAACATGGCCATTGTGTCTGTGTGTCCAGCCTTCAACAGCCCCCAAGGAACAGGCAAGAATTCATATTTCTGTCTGGAAAATGGTCTCTCCCTAGAGCAAGCAGAGGCCTTTTCTTGCCCACCATCACTGACATTTATACCCCTGCTTCTTTATTTGTCATCACCAATAATGGCACCATTGCAGCTCAGGAAAGAGCAGAAAAGATGAACCACTAACATGGTGCAGACAGCTACTGAACTACATCTAGGCCTTGTTAGTAAAAATTGTGATCTAAACGTCAGAGTCTAATGCAGCGCCATCTGACTGCAAGGGATTGTAGCCCATACAGCAAAAATAGGGGGAAATTGTTGCAGCACGATGGCTGCTAGGCCAATACTACCGGTAGGAAAAGAATAAATGAAATTGGAAAATTACATATTTAACATGTGGTTAGCTTGCAATAATAATCATTTGGGGGCAACATCTGAATTCGCCTATTCCTGTCGGGTCATTAATTACCTGAGTCAATCTGTTTATCTGAGTGGGAGTCTGACTGGTCATTGGGATTTAGGGGTTTACAAACCATAGATGAGACAAAAAGATTCCTCCCATCAGCAGCTTGTTACAGTGCCATGATAGGGCATTTGCACAGAGAATACACTGCAGAATAAGGCAGCAAGTAACCACCCAGCTTTTAGCCAGTGAGCCTCTTCTGTTTCTGTGCTGTGGATCAGGAAGCAATGCTGCTTTAAGTTTAAAAAAAAAAAAGAAAAAGCAGCAACCTAAGGGCAGGGAGTTGCTATAAACACAAAAAAACCTCATACTTCTAAAGGCAAACTTGCCTATTTTTCATTTTTCAAAATAAACAGGCAAGCCTCTCTCCTTCGTCCTTATCAGAAGTGCTAACCTTTGTTCTGCTAAACAGGATCAAGACAGTATTGATTCTACCCTGAGAATAACATAGCTGAAAATTAGATGGTTTACACAGACACCAAAATATATAGCAATAATGAAGTTGGAATAGCAAGGGTGAGCCTTAAGCTAGATTTGATCCATACCATGAAATCATCAAGTTTTATAACCTCAGGAGGCTTGGACCTCTTCATTATTTGGACAGAAGACTTCACAAAAAGCTGCAGGAGCTGAAGCAGCAGTAGAGGTGCTTCAGCTGGAGATCAATACACCAGCATGCTGTTCAGTGCCTGGGTGTCCTTTGTTGCTGGAGGTAAGTTTTGGAAGGGCTTGAACAATTAACACCATTTCCAGTCTCACAGCAAGTGCATCCACGCATCCCACCAATGCTCAGAGCCTACAGTTTTAAGAAGATTCCAGGAATTAAACAACCTGGTGATGACACCAACCGGGAAGCTCTTCTTAAATTTCCATGGCTCTTGCAGAACTGTAGAAGTCCATTAGAGTCCCTCGCCTCTCGCCACTCCTACACATACATCCTATTCATCCCCTCCTGCAAAGTTTAAGAGTCTTAGTCTACTTAGTCTTTGTTTACACAGAAGTCTACTGCAGTTTTGGCTACCTTTGTCACACCTATCTATACCTTCTTTTCTTCAAAATGGAACAGTTGGAATACCAGAATTGCATGCAGCACTCATTATATGGGAGCATCATTTATCAGCACCAGTTTTGTCTGCTATTTTCTCATCCTTCCTGCTTCCTTCAAGCAGGTGAGGAGAGTTCAAGTGGTTTAAACACTTGTGTTCATGTCTCTAAAATACTTATTGTTGCTGAGGTCTAAACGCATGTATTTTAGATGAGATCCCACATTACACTTCTTTCTCCTTACTAGATAAATCATTAGGGAACCAATTGATGAGTGAACTTACATCATTTATACCTTTTTTTACGTAAAGTCTAGATGCTGGATTGCAGTAAAGTACCTGTAAGCGTGCTGCGCTCGCTGCAGGCACTGATGCTGTTTATCTGCTCTTTGCAGGCTGTGCTGTACTCAAGGTGACTCTCAGAGATACCTATATGCATAAATATTACACTAACCACCATACCTCAAGATATACATAATACATTACTTAGTCAAAGCAGCAGCAAGAGGCAATGCATTACACAAGTTACTGACATGGAAAGAGACTCGGGGCTCTTACGAGCACTGAGAGTGCTTAGCTGGGGTGTGCTCCTGACAGGAAGCATCACTCAGCTTCATGCAGAAGTGAGCTTAGATGCTTGCCCCAGAAATTGGAATGTCTTTCTTCACAAAAATACATCAGCCATAGAGTTTCTCTACGTTCTCAGGGAGTGATTCAATATTTGAAGAAAAAGGCTTGATGCTGCTCACAATGAGCCCGATGAATATTTTGCTACTGGATGGAGACAAGATAGAGCACTATTTCTTGTACTTTCCTCTAAATAGTAAATCAAACCAATCTTTTTAATGAAACACACATAATCCACTTCCCACAGCTCTTGTAGGGTGTTTTTAGACACTCAGCCATGGATCACTTACTCTGTAAGGTACTTGGGAAGGGCCTACAGTGCTGTGCCCAGGTTTACTCCCTGAAACTCTCAGACCAAGGCTGTACTCATCTCAGGGGCCCTCCACTGCCAGCCTGGTGCCACATCGGAAAGTCTGTCAAGAAACTATTTGGATGCTTCTTAATACTATTTACCTGCTAGAAACAAAGATGAGAAAACAAATACTGTTGGAACGTAAAAGGCCATCAGGCCACAAGGAAAGAATTACTGTGTTTTCTCTATTTCAAGTGAAAACTAAATAAATTGTAAGAAACAGGGCCAGACAGCCACCTAACAGAAGCCAGCTCTGGGTCCTTGTGTACATGATGAACACATATGCCTGCTGATGCATTAGGAGAAGAAAATAGTGCAAGAAGTGGATACTCCTAGAGCAGGACGCACCTTGCCATTTTTGTATGCATGGCCAAGATGCAGAGGAATAATTCACCAAGGATGATGAGCAGGATTTGTCCCACTTGGTGACTTTTCCATTGTAAATGCCAAAGATGCATCAATCTGGACTGGTTTTTACCTTTAATTTCCCAAGAAAGCACTTTCAAAAAAGAAGATGAGGCAACTGTGAAAAAAATTGCCACTTGTTTCTGTTAGTGAGAGAACACCCACCATTCACAGGTACAGTAAATGTCTGCTTTCATTCAGAGCTATAATGAGCCTGTATTTCTCCCAGTTTATAACACTGCGTGCAATGCTAGACTAAAGAAACAGCTTTCCCACTCCCCTTCCAGAAACAGATACCAGCTGGCACACATGGAAAAGTACACAGTGATGCCTCATCCTTTCCATTATTTAAATATTACATCTTTATTTAAAAAAAAAACCAACAAAAAACAACAACACCCAACCTCACCCCAAAACCTTATGACTAGACACACTCTTTTCTTTCCAAACACAGCAAAAGTATGTGCATTTTCTTCTGAGAGAAGATCATGGCCATTATGGTTGAAAAATATTTTCTAATTTCCCAGATTTTACATCTACAATAACTTACTGAGTGTGGGGAGGCTACTCTCCCTTTTTTCTAGCCTGTCTTTGTGCATTGCGCACAAGACCTTCTCACCTTTTCAGAGAAGTTGCTGAACTTGAAAATGTGGCTGCTGCTGCCCTCTCACTAGAGCTGGTATTTTGGAACAAACACAGCTTAGGATTGTCTTTAATCAAAAAGCAATAAAGTGTCTTAAAGTTTGTAATAATAAGACTCTGTCACTCACTTTTGTAGCTGAACTTTTAAATTAATGTCGTATTTTAGAAAATGACATGGTAAGAGTGACTCCAGTTTCTCCAAGCACATGGTTAGAAGCAATCACCATTTGCGTTTCAGAAATGCTCAAGGTTTTCTACAGCTTTCAGCCACTGTTTTGTTAAATGTCATTTCTCTCTAGCTGTCAAGCACTTTGCTGTTTTCAAAAACCAATCAAGTTATTAAGGAGCCTTAACAAGGCCTTCAGGACATGACAGTCAGTCTCTCTCTTTTTTATTTTCTTTTTAAATACCAGAGGCTGTTTTAATTCATTGCATTTTCATTGTAGATGTTTGCTTTTTTTCTCAGTTACACCTGTAAAAACCCCAAACTTACCTGGATTCCAGGAGAAAATGTGTTAAAAATGTCTCAGCACCATATACTACAAATGGGAAGGTGAGAGTGTGAGATTTGTTAAAGAAAATTTATGTACTTGAAATTTGCTTGAATCACAGTTGTGTAATGGGAACTTCCCTAATTTAGGAAAACGTACATGTAAATTTTCCAGTTAGTTAGCTTCCAAGTCATGAAAAATCACTGACTACCCACCACCACCACCACCTAATCTCAGATGCTAATCATCCCAAACACAGGAAAAGTTTGTCAGCTGGAGTGACCCTCGAGATAAACTGCGAACACATGGGCAATATCTTTCCTCATGATTTTGATGGATTTTAAAGACATTTAATAGATCACAGCTTAAAAGAAGGAAACATGAAGAAAGCAGATAACTTCATGCAACAGTAAGGGCCAGTTTGACCCCTGTTTGTGTGGACAGAGCTAAGCACGAGATGACTGCTGTGCTGACAGCATTTCTGAATCAACTGCCTTTTGTCTCCTTTGGAAGAAAGTTCTCCTCAACGACATACTTACATCATTAAAGGAAAGTACAAGATCTAAAAGCACTTAGACAATAACTTTCAGAAACTGCTTCTGTTTTTCTACCTCATACAATATGAGTATTAATGAGCATAAATTTATTTATGTATTTTTTGCTGCAAATCAGTAACTCCTGGGTATAATACATATAAATCTATAACTACTTTTCCATTGAGAACATCCAGCATATTAAGGTTACGTCTACACTTAATAAACTCCAGCAATATAATTATGCTTATGATTTAGTAAGCATGCAAAAGTGCAAGGAGGAAAATTGGTGAACACATACTAAGAATGCCAGAAGAACCTGGGAATAAAACCAGTAGTTCCATTATCCTGAAAAATGAATAATGGTAAAAATATTTTTTCTTCAAACAATGTAGAATACATCCTAAGTGCTAATGTAGCTGAATATTTTGCTCTGACATGCATCTCCTTGCCCCATTAACATGCATATATCACTAGAAGAACGGAACTCAAAATCCTTGGAAATTTATAAAATGGAAGCATCAACTGCGTTAAAAAAAAGGTATTCTAGTAATGACAAACTGCACCTATATTATTTTATTAATTGATGTTTAATGTACAACAGAATGCAGTTCTGAAACTGATAGATTGCTGGATTGTTATCTCCCTTAATTTCTTTTTATTAAATTAAAAACACCACTCTGCCTAAATACTACTATAGGTACGGAGAAGGCATTTGATTTATAATGTTTCTAAATAGATGGCGATGATGAATTACCACTTCAGAAGATTAGAAGATTATTGGGTTGTGGGTTCTCTTTCCTATTTATTCACTTTTAAAGGTATGATTCCAAGAAGAAAATCCCTGTACATGTTGCTGCTTTTACAAGAAAGGTGATGTGTGGTGATACTGTAAATCATGCTTATCTCCTTGTTGCTAGGGGCAAACAAGTAGTATATTGGTCATCCTCCATTGGAAACCTCACGAGGAAGTCAATTCCCTTGGGTAGGTGTAGCAGGGCAGTCCTTAATCCAGGCCAATATGATGTATTTGTGGCAAGGGAGGAATTGGAATTTAAAATGAGGATGATGCAAAGAGGCGAGGAAGAATAACTGATCAGCAGGTGTGTGCTGTTAACATTCAGCTTCAAAATACCATTAAAGAAATTTGCACATATGTGCAGAAATGCGTGGGCATGTTTTTGTGTGTACAGGACTGAGCAGGCACATATGAGAAGAAATAGGTGGAAAGGACCTCAGCCCTGAGCTTTGGAAGTTTATCTTTAGAAATCTCATCCATTCCCAAAGACTGTTAAAGTACGTTCAATAACAGAGATTTCAAAGCTTTCTTAAGCAATCATTCCAGTGCTTTTGTGCACAAGTCTGTGCTAACACACATACAAAGATGTTATCTGTACGTTTGCTGGAAATAAATATTTTAAACAATTCAAGTACTTGTTTTTTAAAATAGTTCTATTAAAAGATTCATAAATTAAAAGACTGAACTCCATTTTTCAAGCCGGCAGTATTCTTCCAAAATGAATTTTTAATATCTATAATGGCATGTTTTCCTATGGATTAATAAAACCACAACCAAGGGCAACCATTACTATCAACATGAGTCCTGGGCATCGGACAGCTAATTAATAGCAGATCGCTCTTCTCTTGATTACAGAGTTTTTAAATGTGAAGATCTCCATAATTGAATGTCATGCGGAATATTATGCAAAACATCACACTTTTTTACAAGATCAGCAGGAGCTGAGTGCCATCGGAAAGGATGTGACAGTACAGAGTCTGAGAAGCTATAATGTTTACCCATTGAAAGTCTACAAATGCAAATCACAGTAGGACTCAAAATGGAGCCCTGGGGGAATCAGAGAATAACTGAAGCCCAGCTGGAATGAAAAATCCTCTGGAGCAACAAATTCAATATGCCAGGATGGAAAAAAAATAAAATCTGATTCAAATAAAGCCTTGCAAGCAGATTGGCAAAAACAGTAGCAAAAGTTATGCTCAGCGATGAAAACCAAAATAAAAGGGAGTGTTATCGTGATGAGAACGGAGACCTGAAACAAGATTAATCTAGTGGCATTCTCATGAATTAAAGCTAGGATACTGTCATCTTCAAAAACATGTGTGTTAACAAATACTCCAGTCTCCTGTTGTCCATGTAGAACTAAGCTTTCTGTGCATATTCTTAATGAAATATGTGTAATATCCACTTACCAATCAGTTTCCAGTTAAAATGCAATTTCCAAATAACACAATCCTCCTAACCAAATTTCCAAGCGAGCCCTTGGCATTCTACTTTATGAGCAGTTCTGCCATCCATCAATTGTTCTGCTGTCAGGTCTAGGGCTGTGTTGAGCAGATGGCCATGGATGCTGCTTGAATTCAGACTGTCAGTTTCTGCACAAGTAGAAGAGACAGGAATAAACATTTCCACCTAGAGCACATTTAAAATTCACCCACAAGATGTCACTGTTGCTCCAGAGAAATTCAACAGTTAGGGATTTTTCTGGGCATAAATTGAGACTGGGAGTGGGGGATTGACTCCAGTGGGGTTGCTCAGAGGTTTGAGTGGTGTCACCATCTCATAGCTCCATCATTGTGCCAGTCCACTCACTGGCTTCACCACACTGTGATGTCAGGGAGCTGTAACCAGCAGGGACCATCAGAAAATCTCACTGGAAGGACAGTGGGAAACTTCCCCACACTTACAAGGACATCAGGCCTTTGGAGACATTGTGCAGGTGAGGCCCTTGTTTGTTTGGGGCCAAGAAGGTCCCATGGTGCTGTCATAGGAATATGGGGTGCCTCAGAGCCTCGATATTACCTGGACCATGCCCTCCACTTGAAGGTATGAGGGCAAAGTCTGGATCCCATTCACATCAGCATGAGGTTTGATCACTGTTCCTCACTTTCCTGAATAATACATGTACCCGTATCTTTAAAGAAAACAAATAGCAGAGAGGAAGAGCAGCTATACTAGCTGATATTTCTCTGAGTAAGACCTTCACAGAACCAATACAAAGAGAATCACAGCTTGAATAAAAGTCATTGGGTTTTAGGCCATGTGCTGCAATGGCACTCCTGGGTTTGCTATAAATCCCAAGCTCAAGCCAAAATTGCAGAATAAATGGGTAACACTGTGTATGGTAGAGCAGTTCTCAGTACATGCACTTAACTCTATTTTCATGTGAATGTACTAAAAATTCTCCAGAACTGTGTCAGTGCCTGTGTCCAGATATATGCGCATTTACGGGGCACATGAGACTTCCACTAAATAAATTATGTGATCTCTTCTGGGCTAAGGAGTCCCTGCAGCTTATTCATACCATGCCAATGAATCACCGCTATGTTGCACAGGGAGCTGTACAGCAGAGATATCAGGCCCTCTTTTACTTAGTGTGGACTTGGTAATAAAGTTGCCCCACTGCTCGCTGCCAAGCGTCCCAGTCACATATCACACCAGCTCTGGGCAAGATGGCAATTCTATTTTCTTATACCAGGTTATAGCCATTTATCATTCTCTGCATCCGTGGAGGTGGCCAGAGTCTGCATCTCAGCCAGCACCTTGAGCATCTCTGCTACATTATGGGCAGGCAAGAGAAAGGAGAAGAAAATGGCTGACAGCTGCCAGTCAGGAATTGCAGGTGTGGGCAGCATGCAAGTGCACAAACGGAGATGGAATGGAGCTAACGGAGACGGTATTTTTGGAGGAGAATGGTTTGCCTGAACAGACAGATTAATGCATGCCTAATATTCACCTCCAGTTCCCAGAGCTCTTAACATCCTCAGTCTCTCCCAGCATTAAAGACAGAAGTACTGTTCAGAAAAAGGGACCATTTCCTTTGCTGTGCTGGAAAACATAGCCTGTAGAGACTGGAATACCTTTCTTCCAGCAGCCTCATTTATTTCAATCCAACTGCATCTGAGGCAGGGAAGGGGTGGCACCAAGCCCATCTTCCCCTTGATCCTGGTACATGGCAATTTCCCGCACCCTTAGGACACATCACAATGGCTGTCACAGCCCACCCGTGTTCTTGCCAGGTGCACGCAGAAAAAAGGCAAAATGAAAGAATAGCAAGCTAGGTTTCATTTAAAGGAAGCAATTACTTGTTAAACAGAGGAAAAAGCCAGTCACAGACTGCAGCAGGAGCTTGGGAGGGATGTGAGTAGATTGGGCATGTCTTCAGAAGGCAGTGCCGAAATCACCACCATGAACATGGGTATTCCTCCCTCACAGGAATCAAATCCACCCTCTCTGGGGACCTCTGGCAGAGTGGACTGAAAGGGGAGCCTCATTTTTTATTTCCTCAAATGTGGAACAATTGGGTAACTCCATTTGAATAAATTAGGTTATCATTTCTGTACACAAAAGACCCACTAAATAGTGAGCTTTCCTGGAAGATGGGCCTGCTATATTCATGAAACACAAAAGCTGCTCAACAGCTACCTGAAAGACATGGTAATCTTATCTTCCACTCTTCTAAAAGAAAGAATGACCCATGGATATCACAACATGAATTGCCTTTCTCCTGTTCATCATCCAGGGGAAGTCTTTAGCCATCATTTTACAGAAGCATTTCACAGTATTTCAGAGTTCATTTTCCCCCAGGTGCTCTCCACCGTGCTTGATATTAATTATTTCTGATAGTTAACATTTACTGAAAGGTATTGTAATAACCCTCCCAGCCATAGGGAAAGGAGCTAATACCTCAGGTAAACAAAAAGGGCTTTTCCCTGTGGAAAAACAGCTACACAATATGTGAAACAGTGATTTCAGCGTGAGCTGGCTGCTCCGCAATAGCACTGACCCCAGAGAGAACAGTGGGGTAGCTGCAAGAAGCATGAGCCATCACCTCCTTCACGATGCGCTGAGATCTGACACAGGAAGACAAAGCAAAGCCATCAGAAGTTCATTCTGTGTAACTGCCTCCTTGTATAATCCTCCAAGTGTTAGAGAGATCATAAATCTGAATAGAAATATTTTTATTATGCCCAACTTGTAGCAATACAGCAGAGAAACATCTCAGTGCCAGGCTTTCCCTAACCACAGTGACGGTCCCCTTGTACAAATAAACAAAAATCAAGATAACTGCATGGCTCTTTATTGTCTCAGAATCCCTTACATTTACTCATTCTTTCATCAAAACTTTTCCCACCCCCTTTACCTTCCTTGTGTTTATGTCTGTTGGGATTGCTTGCTCTAGGAAATCCGAGAGGGACCTGGAGAGGAAAAAGGCTCTACACTCGTTTCTGTGAGTTTAAGAATGTCTATTCTAAATCACAGCAAAAATCTGCCCAGGACACTGTCTCTGAAAATAGATAATAGCAAAGTGTAGGGACTCAGATCAAACATAGCCACATTTCTCTTCTGTGCTCGCCTAGTTTCTAGTAGTGTGAGGCTGAAGGATTTCATAAAGCAAAGATGTGATCTTTGAATTTAGGAAATGAGGAAATGGATATTTCCTTCATGTATTTATCTAATCCCTTTTTCATCCTTATGAAAAATAAGTGGTATCAGCAACTCTTTTGTGACATTATTTTCCAGCTTAACTCCATGTTGTGTCAAGAAGTCATCCTTAGCTTCATTTGCTTGTCCTTTCTCTGAAAGGACAGGAGCTCGGTTTCCTCCACTCTGGGCACCCTCTAGTTCTTTTACTTGGGAGCTCATAGGGCATAGAGGGAAACCCATTGGACATGGAGTTCCCACTTCAGCTGTAGCAAGAGGGAATAGCAAGAGCAAGAGTCCTGGTGATACCATGTTCCTGATCCCAGGCATTCAGCAGGGATGGAAGCATGTGAAAGAGTCAGCGTGTTAAGAGTTGGAGATGAAGGAAAGGGGCAAACCCTATGAATTATCATTTTGTCTGTCACTTTTTTAGTTCTGTTGGTGGTAGGTAGGACAAGCCAAAGTTAATCATTCCAATGGTACAGGAAAAATGAGCAATAGCTGTTTATAAGCAATTCATTCAGCAGAGCTACTAAAGGGTTTGTTGATACCCATTTTAAAGAAGTTTGCGATGATGTGATTTTTAAATTGTTACTAATGACCTACAATGTCTTTGCATGAGTGTATATATTATTTATAGTGTGGATGGAGCTTAATCCCAGGTATGAAATGGATAATTGATGCATAAGTAAGTACTAAATTATGAAGTCACCATTTATTCTGGCTTAAGCATCATGGACTGAGAACATTACACTGAGATGTTTCTTAAAGAGGTAATTCCCTTTGAATCTGGTTGACTGCACTTTCCTGAATTGAAAAGCACACTTCATTATCATCCTGCCAATATTCACCAATATTCAAGTACCTGCAAAACAAGTTACCTAAGCTTAAGTAACTTTAACCTACTTAGATACTTAGTTCCACGGCGTATTGTGAAAATGGGTTTATTCTGCTGGTGATAGATAGCATAAGCCACAGTTGTTAATTCTCACAATGCAGGGCAGACAAAACCCAACAGACTAGTGTTTATATACAATAAATTATTGTGAAATGGGTAGGCTTTTTAGTGGCATCATATAACCTGCCCTGAAATGCTTATAGTCGGTGTGGTTTTGTTCAGCTTTTTTCCTTGCTGTCTGAAAGGTACAGAGAAAATACTTGATTTATGGCCCATGAAAATGTGAGTGGAGATTAACATAATAGGAACATATTAAGCTCTTCCAGACTACTATTAATTGACTTGCTAGCATTATTTTGATCAGATGCATGACCTAAAATTGGTATACATGCTTTCCCATCATTTATAATGCCTCACATTCTATTCTAATATTCATAACAAAACCAAATAAACTGAAGAGCAAAACAACAACTAGTCACATCAGCTAGCTGCTTCTGACTAACTGGTACCAAATTATGAAAAATGCTTCTTTCTCCTTTGATTCCAATAGTCCTATTTATGATGGAAGATTCCATGCAGAGAGACCAAGTCCCACAATTTTACCCTTAGCCACTGACGTGTGATCAAGGTACCATTTCAGGCTCCGTGAGGGATCACTACCCCTAAAACAAATGCAGCAGACCACAGTTCAGAGAGTCACAGTTTCCAAAAAGCACTATTGACTGTGAGGGCCAGCATCTCACACACACACGCATGGCCTCAAACAGTGCCGTGCCCAAACAAAACCACAATCTGGGAGATGGTTTGGTGTGGAGGAGCAGGCTGGGACAAATCAGTGGCTCCAGAGTACGCAGGCTCTCCTTACACAGCTCAGTGCTGTGGGGCTTGAAAAACCAAGTCAGAGCAAATTTATTTATTTTTAAAAATACTCTAACACTGGTATAATTTTTCTGGGGAATTTTGTCATTCACTTGAGGCAGCAAGGGGTCTCTTATTTGAGTCCAACAAAGCAAGCCCCTGCTGTTCTGTGGTGTGCCTCATGCTTTTCTATGACTCAAACCATGTGCTGTCATCCTCTGTCCTGACTTGCTTTCTGGACCCAAGCAATATTTAGTGGTATGTTATTTATTTTGTTTAAAAGAGCAAGCAACCACAGTTCAGAAATGAAAGTATCTCAGATTATTCACAAATTATTCTAGGAGTGTCTATAATGAATGAAAAAAAAATTATTGTTCCCAATTCCTTATACGTGATATCCACAAACGCATTACAAATTAGCACTACAAAATCCTGACCCTCAGTAGGAACTAATGACTCCCAGTTATTTTCTCTGCCCAGCAATCTTAAAAATGGATATTCTGAAGAACAAACAATTGTGATTTCAATTCAATGATGCTTGAAAAATGCCTAAGATTATCCAGCTGAAAGTGAACTTTTGTTCTCCTTAAAGTAATAATGCCACATGAGGTCAAAGCTGCTGTCAAATGCAGAATTCTCAGAGACTTCAATATTTATAATTTCTGATAGGATAACTGAACTACAGTTCAGTCAGACTGGGGGTTACATCGAGATTAATTTAGCTCACAGTGTTCAGAAAAATGACAGTTTTCAGCATGAGAGACACGTGCATACTATTTTCCCACTAACTTGGGGTTAATTTAAATAATAGAGGATGCACCTCACAGAGGCTTTTGCAGCACGATGGGAGTGAGGTTTAAGCAGCTCAGAATATGTGGGACCAACTCCATCTAACATCCAAAATCAAATTAATGAGCCATGTTAAGAGTCGTGCCTTATTAATTCATGGAGTATTTCACATCTCTAGGGGGAGCTTCAGCTATACTACATGGCTAGTGCTGTTTGGGACCATGGGAGTGCCTGGAAAGGACATGAGGAGGAAGAGGAGGAAGCAGCAGCTCTGAACAAGGGGCACACTGTGCTCCTCTTCACTTGGACCAAGGAAACCACTTGATTGTTGAGAGAGTTATTGTAGACAACTAATCCTATTTTATTTTTGTTTTTCCTTATAGTTTTACAAAAAGTATGTTTAGATTTAAATTTACAGCAGCTTGCAGTCCCAGCCTGCTATTAGAGATGGTTTATATTCCAGTTACTCCAAACCCACGCAGTAGGTTACTGGGTTGCAGCTGAGACACTGAAGTCCCACCAACAGCTCTTGCTTGTGTTCTGTGTTAGTAACACAGATATTGCTCATGACTTGGTTTATAACACAAAAACAAATAGAGAAAGAACCCTGTCATTAAGACAGTGCTGAGTTGCCTCAGCTCATCAGAAAATTCAGGCCCAGTTGTCACATCAATATACAGGTTTTTGACTTGATACTATAAGTGTCACAAAAGGTTGGAAAGAGAATTAGTGCTCTTCTTCTGTTGGTCAGAAAGATATATGTGAACAAGGTATTTAATCATCTCCTTTATTTGAGCTGGCCCAGCAGGAATTTTGCCCATATACCTAAACTGGAGTTGTGTTTAAAATTGGGCTACTTGAATAAATCTCAACCCAGGTAAATCTCAGGAGAGTCAAAAATCAGCAGAATTTCGGCTTTAGTCTGGAACAGAAAAAAAAGGCAACCTGGCTTTCATTTGAAGTTTCAGCACTTGCTAAGTATTTTACTTGGGATGCTCCTAAACAATCTGAACCCTCAAATAACACTATTACCAGGGCAATAAAATGGAATTTTTGTAGATTGTTTAGGATCCCCAGAGAATACATGGCAGGGGGAAGGGGGGTGAAGCCTGGCGAATTGAAGTATAAAGTGAAATTGGAATTGAGGCAGTTAGGGAACATTGCTGAGCTGAATGGCAGTTCAAAGAACCCTCACTAAGTGATGTATAAAAACTTCATTACAGTTTTATTTTAGGCTTGGCTGCACAAAGAAGTATGCGCTAATAAACTGAATCATCAAAAATAAATTGTTTCTATGTTCATTTCTTTTGAATTAATATCTGTAAGCTCAGTTTCATCACATTCATTTAAGCTTGTGTTCTGATGTTACACATGACAACATGTTTTGAAGAACTGTATCCTGTTTGTAGAATTGGGCTGCTTAGTTTTCTGCAATGAAAATGTGGGTTTTTTTCCCAGAACAGCAGTTATCTACAATGACAGTTTTTAATTAGGGACAACCCTTTATGTACAGAAAAGTGTACAGTGTTCAGTATTAAAGCTGCAGTGGGAAATTTTGAAAGGACACTAAGGAATCTAGACACACAATGCCATTAGCTGAAATATTGAAGAACACTGCTGAATTCCCTTATAAAAAACCAAAATTTACTGGCTACTGTTACTTACACTTTGGTAATGGGTAGAGGATGCAACTAAGGCAAGCTGTGTTTAACCAGCCCTCTTACAGCCAAAAGAGATGAAAAGATGAACACCACAAACTGGAAGATACTTCAGCATCATCTGCATGTACAATCTACAGTCAAGAGTTACTGCTCTCATAAGGTGAGACTGGGAGGAAGGCACTTTGCTCCTCATCCTTTTCTTTCATTTCACTGTGCAGTCAGCAAATCACACAAGAGCTGTCACAAAAGATGTTTAGGCTCTGTTTTGAACCTCCCTGGACTCAGCCCTCTGTGCCAGCTGGCCCCACATAACAGACTTTGCAAAGCAACCTGGAGGAGTTGAAAATGGCAAAGCCATGTTGGCTTTATGGCTCCACCTGCTTCAGCTCACTAAATCCAAATTGCAGTTGCAGATCATGAACTTTATTAAAGCAACACATTTTTGTTGGTCAAGGACAGTTATAAGCAGCTTTTTGTTAGAATTTCATAGCAGGTTAAACAAGCAATAGCTATTACAAATGCTTCTGTAAAACAAAAGCAAACAAACAAAAATCAACATTTTTACCAGAGAGGAAAACCCTGCGTTCATTTCATCTCTCAGGTAAAGGAATTAAAATATTTAAGTGCTAACTTCAGATGAAAGCTTGTTATTTTTCTTTCAGAGTGGAAACATACTAGTGATCCAAACAGTATGACTGGGCTTTTACTGGTTATGTATTTTAATCTAATAGAAGGTATTCTCTCTCTTCACAACCCCTACCTCTTTACAGCCTCACACCATCAGGTATTCTCACTATTACTCTACACAACACAACCTTTGGAGTGAGAAGCAGCTTTTTGAAATTAGTACAGTTTCCGAAGTCAGTGGCAATAGAGCCTTTGGACAACAATACTGTTTTCTAAGTAAAATTGATGATTTTTTAGTCATAATAAGATTACATACTTCCAGCATATCTCATAGAGACTGATCAGATGATAATTTTGCCTGTCCTAGCATAACAAACTTCCACCAGCAAGGACATAATTTAAATTACAGAAAGCCTCCACAGTGCTACAGTTAATTTCCTGTCCAGGAATTGCACTCGACAGCCCTTTCTCACTTCCACACTACGTGGTGAGATACACTTAATGAGCAACGGCGAGGTCTAATTCTGATTGCTTCTCTTTGGAAGGATAGAAGCATCTACACAAAGCTGATTGAAATTTCATGTAGTCAGCAACGTTGAGACAATACACTAAAGTCTGAAGATGGTGGTCCTGAGGCTGGTATGTTGCCCATCTAACCCTGTCAGTGAGATCTAAGCATGCCTGTGTCCAAGGCTGTTGATGAGGAAAATAAACTACACACGTATGCATAAATGGTCCACTGTGGCAGTGCAGTATGAGACTTGACTGAACTGGAACAAAGTGCCTTCAGTACATTTCTATGATAAGTATCTCCCTTGGACTGCTGCAATTATCAACGGGCTTGATTAAGGGATTGATTTGAATGCAAACAGCATAATTGACCCAGGAGAGAAGATGAATGGATATGGCCAATGCAGCCTTTAAATAAGTGTATTACAAATAGATGGTAGCATAGGGAAATGTCACCAGTCACAATTTATTATTTTGCCATTCTCCCTCAAATGAAAAAGAGATTTGCTTTTGTTGCGTACAGCATATATACAATTCTCCAGCATATCATGCCTTTTCACATAGTCTTCAAAAGTTTTAAATAGGTCATTTTATTTAGGACATCCATAAAGTCATGATATATATTAGTTGGGACATAAAAAAGAAAAAAATTGTAATGAACATTTAGCCAGAAGCCATTTTATAAACAACAATAAACCAGAGGATTATTGCAATAATACTTCAGCTTGTTGCCACTTTCTACTGTGGGGGCAAAAATGAAACAAAGAGCTGGAACTTTTTGAACTACAGATATCTGATTTCTGAAGCATTCAAAGGGTATTAAACTTTCCACACAGTGTATTTATCAAATATCTGGGACATCTATTATTTACTACAGTTTCATCCCTGTAGGGACTTAAATTAACAGCAATTAGTATTTCTTTTCTGCTTTTCATCTTCAAATTGCCCTCCACATAACATCTAACACATCTTCTTAAACCTTTGTGAGACAGGAAAGTGAGGGGGTTTTTTGTCATGTCCCATCTTAGAGATGGAGAAACTCAAATGTGAGGAAGAAACTTACGGAAGTCAAGCTCCATGTGTCTACGCAATATCAGACTTGGGTCTAGCTGGATCCCACTGATGGATTAAGTGGAAAACACCTTGTCCTCCAGACCTCTGCCCTGAAGCACCTTCCTCAGTTCTCACACTAAAGGACGGGTCTGGCTGCAAAATGTGAAATTTTCAAAAACAAATTTCAGAAGAGTATAAATGGAAGTGTTTCTCAGCTACATTGCATAAACATCATGTGGTCAGCCTAAAAATATGTAATGTCCTTATGTATTCACTTCCACACTTTGGAGGGATTACTACTTAGAAATCAATTCCTTGCTGTCACTTGGCAACTTTAGCTTTTGCATCACTGCTAGTATTTTGGAAACTTCTAATGGTTGCCCACAAATATTTACTCTTATGTATCTCAATGAAGGCATAGTCTCAAGAATAAAAATTGCAACAAGAAGCACACTGTAAAGAGAGTTACTAAACAAAAGAAATTACAGCACCTCTTGGTTTTGTTTATAAGAACACCTCACAAAGGCTAGCCCCTAACCTATTCTTCTAAGTAAACTAAATAATGAATTTGGTTAATGTACAGAAGAATAAGTAAGCTAATACAATTACTGAAATTACAACATCTATCTTGCATCCTAAAATTGCTGATGATGGATGAGTGACACTCTCTGAAAGGTAAGGAGATTAATAACGTTGCTTTCATTTGTCCTGGAGCACGAGGGGAGTCTGCTCATTTCCCACTATGCACTGATCTACTCTTCAAGATAATACTGCAAAGATTTGCATTTTTCTCATCTCAAACTCAAATAACTCCTATAATCACAAAGAAAATAAATGTTTTTTTTTCCACAAAAGAAATGGAGTTCTTTGCATTACCTTGAAGTTGATCAAGTGGTGTGAAAAATATATTCTTCTCTCTTTGCATCATGGCTGCTTGGTATGTAATGGTACTGTTTCCATTTCTGGTGCAAGGAGTCACTCCATTCTTAGTGTCACTTAATCCATTGCCTTTACACAGTGAAAAATAAATCTCTAAACCACTGTGATTTTACTCTGTATCAAACCAAAACAGAATGAGTTTTAGGAAAAAAAAGTCACTTAGCTTTGAAAGCAAAAAGCCCTCAGAACTGAAACCCCACACTTGGCAATTCTTTTTCCTTGCTGTCGCCTCAACTCTGCACACTTATTAGAAATAATGCAATTATAGGCTAAAGGCATCTTTAATCTAGTCAAAAAAAATTCAGATAGACAGCTGGCTGTGCTGCTTGGCACCTCACAAACACTTGTGAAGTTGAAGACTTGCTTCTCCCTCCCAGTAACCCAGAGCGATTACTCGCCACCAGCCCACTGAGCGAGCACAGGGTGCCACGCAGCAACTCCACCAGCAAAACAAAAATGCATGATATGAAATCTGAATGTATCTCTGGTTTGGAGGGGAGCATATTCTCTCCCCAGACTGGATGGCTGCATTATTGGGAAAGCTAGGATTGAATATTTTGGAAAGATTGTCTTCCATTTTTGACCCTTAAGCACAGGTACTTAAAGTCACCGATTTTTTTTTTTACTATTAGGTATTGCTAGATTTACTTCTTATTAATCAATACTTTAGGCAGTCTGAAAGATTCCATCTGTTTATGGCAATTTCAACCCAAAAGAAAAATCACATGACTAATACTGAATGCAAGTTAAAACAACATCAGTCACACAGTAAACTGAAAGGACAGGAAAAGACTTTTCACACTATGAAATGGCTACTTTAAGAGCATGCTAGAAAATATTCACACTGTTTAGAAACTAAACTACAGGCATTGAAGTAATGTAATTCTTCATTTGAACAAGAAGTATGGCTCTCCAGATACAATTATATTTTAAAAAAAGATACAAATAGAAGTTACTTTGAAAGAACATCTCATCTCAAATTTCATACAAAGATGTGAGTTATGAAAATGTGGTAAGTGATACTAAGAATCCTTATGCATCCCAAGACAGTAGTAATCATGCTACATGTTTCAAATACCTGAATTTCTATCTAGTTTCAAAGAGGAGGCAAAGAGATGTGAGTAGGCAGTACAGCAAAATAAATTAAGCTTATAACAAAATATATTTTTCTTTTATAGAACTGTCTGCAGAATTTTGCCGTCTTTAAAACAGCAAAACAGAAACAATTCCCTCCTGAAAAAGGTGGGAAAAAAAATTTAATTAATTAAAGTTCGTTAAGTCCAATTATTTCCTGGACTCCAAGGCTGCAGCCAGTACAAGGTTTGTGTCTGTGAATGAAATGAAATGAAATGAAATGAAATGAAATGAAATGAAATGAAATGAAATGAAATGAAATGAAAGTCAGCCCATAATTCCCTTGCTCATATTTTCCAAAGCTGCCTTGTCCAGTGAGTCCCCAGTTTCAAAAAACTCCATTTGCCAGCCAGTCATAGTTACTGAAGTGCCTCTTTGGATGTGGAAATCAAGTGTACAAAGACAGACAAGTATGGTCCTTGTGAGCAACCACTGAAAATAAAAAGTGTGGCTCTGTTAATGTACCTAGTGATGAGAGGGAGTGACAGCATAGTAGTAATACAGTCTCTAAAAACTGGGCTGAAAGAAATGTCTTTTCTACTGTATAATATGGTTAGGTATTACCTGAAGTATCAACTGGAATCCAGAACTTTCCCTTGTGTCAGTAGATCCCTCTAACTACAGAGTCATTAATTCTCACTGTTCTAATAAATGTTCACATATTTTATATAATCTGGAGTGGATTCATCAAAAACAGAAAGAACCCTTGCCATTATTACCTGTAGTCATCTCAGCAGAGGCTTCCTCAATTTTTTGTAAGGAAAAACCCAAGCACTCCAATAAAGATACTGGGGTATGTTTTAAGTTTTGTGAATATTCGATATAGTAATTGATTTAACAAGATCTATAATTAAATCAGCTATCAATAGTCTGTAGAGTTACAGATTAGCTGCCAGCTTGCAGATGTATTTCTAACACAACACTGTTCCTTGAAGAGCAGCTGTCTCCTAACATGGTAAGAGGGGACAGAAAAGGTGAGAAAAATCAAACTCCCATCACTGGTATGGTCTATAGTGCCTGAAATCCTACTGCCCACCTAAATAAACCAGCAAAATAGTAAGTACAGGAACCCTTAAGTGGACTAGTTAAGCAGCCATTTAAAAGAAATTCAGTTTGAAGCACTTAATGTTGATTTTTCAAGCTAGAGCCCTTGATTGTTATGATTAAGAGAACTCTGCCCAGGTTTCTCAGGCCATTTACTATCACGTAACAGGGATAAAATTGAGCAAGGGGAATGCAAATCACAGTGGTAAGAACACTTTACAGCATAAAGCTATGCAGAAAGAAGTCAACCCACCCCCCTTCATGCAACATCTAGCAGCAATGGTAATATACCAGCTCAATACCCAACAGCAGCTGAAAAATATGGATACCCTGAACAATTCCACTGCCTTGAGCTAAGCTACATGAAATCAAATGCAATTCAAACACAAGGAGATGAGAAAATCTGAAGCTCTAGTGGTTTTACTTTCTGATCTAGCTCAGCGTGAAAAGGTACACAAGAATGTTTAATCACCATCTGCCCTCAGTTATGCTTGTACCAGGACAGACCTGCTTAGCCTGAGGGTCCTCACCTGCACTGCACTTTCCCATCTCTTAATGTGGGTTTGGTGTTTCATGACAAGGTGAACTCTGCAAATAATGTATCTTGGATGCACTCAGCTTCCTCTTCAGATTGCTACTTCTTTGCTTGCTTTTTTCTCTCGACTTTTTTCCTCCTTTTGTCTCTTTCAATCATTTGAAGACTCAGAGTTTGAAATATAAAATATTTATTATGTGCATATTCAGAAGAATAAACTAAAGATGCTTTGGGGCTAGAGATGTTGGCTAGTCTCGGATAATGACAGTCATGTTTTCAAGTGAAACACTTCATGTATTGAAGCAGCCACCAATACCCAGGTGCTCTGCTCCTGCAAGTATTTTATCCCATTTGGATCTCTAGGTGCCCTAAACAGGCTTAATTGACCTTACATTACCTTTCATCTCCTTCATTTTCCAATGTGTTTCAGATGAATAAATAATACAGAGTAAGAGGTAAATGCACATGGGCAAAGTTGACAGCTGTCAAGCTTACCACCACCAACATACATTCATGTTCTACATCTCTTCATCCATCTTTTTTATGCATTACTCTTGATAACTGACTTTTGTAGTAAACGTGTTAAGAATGGATCTGAAAAGGCCACTGCAGGGAAAAAAATAAGAAATAGTCAAATGCGAAACAACTTTTTAAAACCTGCATATTCCATATTTAAATTAGGTGTCCAATTAAAAAAAGGCAAAAAATTTAAAACAGAGAATCCAAAATATACTAATATCCCTTGCTAAGCTCTTAGTTGAAACACCAGCCTAATGCTTTCATTAACAATATGAGTGACATTTGTTATAATAGCAATAAAGCCTTATAATTACTAAGGAGAGCTTTATAAATATGTGAGATGCCTTGAAAAGATGTGGCCTTTGATGACAGGGTGCTCCCACAACAAGGTTGTAGATGTGGTTGGATAGTTCAGAAATCCGGATTTGGATCTGGAGATTATCAATCACACTTCGATTTTACTTAACAGTGTTAAAAGTATTCAGAGAGATAGGTTAGGCTATTCTAAAATTGAATAGATTACACACTTCTAGGATTCTCTGTGTGTGCGCAGATGGACTATTACTAACAAATTGTTTTTCTCTGCCACTCTGTCCATCACAAATACCCATTTGTGCATCACCACATCTAAAGGAAAGAGTTGAGAAGAGCAAGGCATAATGTATCAAGGATCAGGCAAGCAAGGAAGACACAAGTATCTTGCCAACACATGGTGAAGCAGGGACTCAAAATTGCACTCTCTGTGGTTGCTCAGCCCCTTCTTTGTGCCCCCCCCCCGGGAGTGAGGGTGGCTCTGCCACATCCCCTTCCCTGAGCAGCAGATGCAGAAGGCAAGTGGGGCTTTCAGGAGGAGAGGGAGGTCAGCTCTGCCACGGACTGAGGGTGGTGGTCCTTTGTGACGGAAAAAGGCAGCTGGGAGGGTGGTGGTCCTTTGTGACGGAAAAAGGCAGCTGGGAGGGTGGTAGGTGTTCATACCCCACTGATTTGGAAACAGAAAAAGCCCCTGGGGAAGGAGCGACTCTTAAAGTCTCTCACAGGACCTTGCCCTCATCATCCCACTCACCTTCTACTTTACACAGGCTCTCAAGTCCATTGACCCTGCTGCAAACTTCTAATTCTGCTCAAAATACTTTAAAATGTCAGTGACTTGGCTCCCATGAACCCCCAGGATGCTACCAACCTTTGGCTGCCACACCTAAATTCTTGCTGATAACTCAGTGCTCTGATGCTTTCACCAGCACTGTAAACCTGAATCTCAAAGAGTTAACGGGGCAATGCTATTGTTACTTATCATGCTGCTGTGAAATCTTGAACTAGCCACTCACACATATACTTGCTTTTCCTTCATGTTCACTTTCCTTCTCTTTACAATGCTTCTTGTATATTTAAATATACCCCTGCACACTCCTCAGCCACCTTTGGGGACAGCTTACTGAACTTCATGATCTGTGGTCTGACTTCAGTGGGAGCTTGTATATGGTGTGGTTTTCAAACCAGTGCCTCTCCCACACATTTTATAGGATAATATTTTTCACAGGGTCAGTGTAGTTAACTGAGGCAGAATTTACATTGGCTCTCATGTGCATTATGGTTTCATACACATTTACTGGGCCAAGGTGGGCACTGACATTATTGGAACAGATGCTGTTAGGGTCTCAGGTCTTGGTGCAGAAGTATATCCACTAATGAGTTCTAGCTCTGTTTCAACTGCTCTTCAAGGAACAAAAATAGGAAAAATGTGGAGGTAAACAGGTGACTTTCAAAGAGAAACAATTTTTAAAAATAGTTTGACAGTTCCATAGAAATATTTCCTGAGCCTCTACCCGTGCTTACTAATCACATATTCGATATCAACCTTCATGATGGTCCAGTGGAAGCATTTGTCAATGAATCTGTTTCTATTCATATGCTTTTCAAATGTTTAGGGCACTTTCATTTGTACTGGACATGACATGATGTTAGTGTAGCATTTTCCTTCCTTACAGCTTTGTGATATTATTAGTGACAAGAAGAAAGGCATGCTGTGTGCATAGGAACAGCTTTTCAAAGGCAAATAACCCAGCTGCTGTGCCTGATTTTTATTTCATAAAGGGCATCAGTTAATGGTTAATTATAAAACAAAAATAATGCAAGACAGCCCAAAGCATCTGCCTTTCCAAAAGCTGTTATGGTGAAGGCAAAATGTCTGCCTTCCCACTGTGAACTGCATTAGGCAGAAAGAGAGTGGTGACTGCATCTTCCAAGTAACCAGGACTGAAGGTCATGGCTGACTTCCCTAGTGTTCCCCCAGCCTCAACCCTCCCCATATTCTCCACTTGAACCTCTGGAAGCTGCAAACATATATAAAAAAAACCAAACAGTTTCCCAAAGCTATAGCTTCTTTATACTTAAGTAGTTCAAAGATTTTTAGAACAAGCTTTAGATAGACAAAATGTGTCTTCACAGAACCCCAGCTACAGAGTTGAGGCTTTTTGATAGTTAAACACCCACATCCCTACAAACGACATCTACATGCTTGTCCCATCTCTTTGCCCCACTTGCCAGTCCCCTGACAGTTGCCTTTAAGTGAGATGAGACCTTTCACTTGTAAGTTCACAAAATTCTGTGCTGAGTTTTCACAGACTTTTTTCAATGGCTTCAGAAAATTCCATTCTCTACTACTTTGGCTTCAGAAAATTCCATTCTCTACTACTTTGGCTTCCGCACCTAAGAGACTGGAATATGGATGCCTGGAGAGCCATCACTGAAAGCAGCCATAGCAAAAAACATTTTTGAAATCCTACAGCTGGAAATGGGACTAAAGAACAAAGTTTTATCAAATCTTTTCTGATTTATTCTATTTTGCCAGCAGATTAATACCCTAAAAACTGCCAGCCCTATTTTAAGAGCATGCTGTTGCACAATGCCTTAAGCTGCTACATAAAATAAGCTTACCAGCTGAAAAAGATGATTCATGGATACTGCACAGGTCATCTCTGATGAGCCAGGTGACCATATTAATTATAGTAGGAAAAAAAAAAAAAGAAGACAGAGGAAAAAATAATACATACAGCTCAGTGGTGAACAGCATAAAGAAGCAGTTATATCCAGAAGAAAATCTGTCAAAAAGAAAATAAGCTTATGCCCCACTTCAGATGTGAAGCAAAGCAGTATTTCTTTTTAATGACAAGAATGAAGCAATGCAATGAGATTTACTTTGAGTAATAAGTATTAGCTATCATCACCAAATGGCTTCAGGTAAATAGTTCAATATAGCATCAACTTTTTGTATTTGATTTTGCATTTAACTGTGTGAAACAGCCTGAAATAACCAGAAATTTCTGCAGGATATTAATTCAGTGTTTTACCTATGGAAATCACAGCTGCTTATTGCAGTGAAACTGCTTCTTTAGTATCACCTAATACTGATCATTAGTCTGATATACAGACAATGAGATGAAGTTATCTGGATTCATCTGTTGTTCCGAGTGGCTTCTGGCTCCACCAGGGCCAGTGGGTGGTCATTGGCTCCATGTGGGCATAGCCCCTGAGGGTACCTGGGGCTGGTACCCAAGGCATGGGTCCATCATCCCTCAGTAGCAGCCTGATGATGTACTGCAGAGCATCTCCCCTGATGCTGGATGCCTGGGTTTGGGCAAATTAACCTAGCTTTCTATCTTTCTGACACCACTGAAGCTACTGTGTAGCATCTTTGCTATCAACTTGCCAGTTAGCTGGGAGCTACTTCAGAGTTTGGAAAGCCAATATCTTTTTTTAGCCATCTTATTCTGTTGCTTTCTCTTTTTATTCCTGATCTAAAGTCCATAGAAACCACTGCATGGTGGTTTCGTTTTTTTTCTGGGGGGTGCTGTGACCTAGTTCTATTTTCTCTAATGAAATGTTATTTGCCAGTATCACTGTGAGTTCACTACGCACCAAAATCAATCCCAAGTTCTTTAAGTTCCTAAAAGTTCTCCTTTTTCCTTCTATTCTTAAGGCAGTTTTCAACTAACTACTGCAACATATTACTGTAGTGAACGGTTTAGCAGGCTTCAGGGATGAATGGGATCTATCTACAGATAGTAAGAGCCTTTACAGTTAACTCTTTAACTATCATTAAACAGCTTTAGAAAGAACATAAAATCTTATACCACAGATCTGGAGTCTGGGTAAGAAAGGTTTGAAAGAAATTCATACCCTTGAAAGGCGAATCTGCAATTGCCTACTGCAGAATTCCTGTAGGTCTTCCCAAAACACCTAATTCTAGTGGATCTTGTAGCCTAGATCAGTCACTGAGCTCATCATCTTGCTCAGGCATTTTTTCTTTTGCTGTATTTGCAGCCTGCTCATTTTCTTTGTCTGCTAACTTGCATGTTCACTTTTGTTTTCATTTTCTTTGGTAGTTTTCTGAAGAGCAGACTTCACTCATTTTATTATTTCTAATATTAAACACAACTATAAGATTTAAGCCAGAAAAATACAAGTTAAAGGAGTAATTTCCAATGTAATTTATTGATATCCTTCCCAAAGTGGGGTTGTACTAACTAATGGTTAAGAATAAAGGTAAATTTGTTTGATATAGCTATCATATTTTAAAGCTAAGAAAAATTAATTATACTGTAATTATCAGGTTCAAAGTCGATGACTGCTGGTTCTTTGATACACCTGCTAAGTTCTGCAACATACCACCGTTCACCCTTAACATGTCACTAAAATTACAAACTTAAGGACAACGAACTGGCAATAAAGTCACTTTAACTTTGGTTAAATGTCCCAGAAAGAATTAACTGGACAGTGTTCTAGTCTTCATTTTTAGTAGTTCAATCAGTTAATGCTGCCATTTTTACTTCTGGCTTAATTTTTTTTACTAATCTCAACATTTTGTAGATTGTTCATTACTTACAGTTTGAGACTTTTTTTGGCTTTCTTTCCTTTATCCATCTCCTTTGGAGTAGTCCCCATACACACTGTGGGTGCATGACACGGCAGCATCTCTTCAGCCCCTGCAGATGCCAACAGGGCTGTGGCCACTTTCTGGGCCTGAGCCAATTTCTTGGCACAGCATTGCACCAGTCCATGCAGAGGTGCCCTATGAAACTCTATCTATTCAGTGAGTGTTTTGGATGAGGTTTCTTTTTGCCTTTTTTTGGTATCTCTGAGTTTGATACTGACTCTGGATCTGAGAGTTGTTTGACCACAATAAAGTGCTTGTGTGTTAGACTAAAGCAGAGAATAGAATCTAATCTAATATCTTTTATGCCCTAACATCTTTAGTCTGCAAACCTGAGTAGTCCTATTCCCAGAATACAGAGTTTTTAATCTTCTGTACACTGAGCACAATAACAAGTGTTCTTAATACTACTTACAGACAGAGGGGTTTGGGAGGGTGCACTTGACCTCACAGTGTCACAGACATGTTTATCCTGGAAATCATTCAGCAGTTGTGATTATTTCTTAATTATGAGGTTCCCTCCTCAGTCTTCATTTTTGGCTCAGACTCTCCAGTGGCTGTAACACAGATTGAACATGGTTTACCATTTTAAAGAGAAAAACAAAATCTATAAACGCTTTGAGTTTTCCCCAACACTCAGTTAATTCTAGAAATACTGATCAGCATTTGAAGTGGTCTTCAAAACAAAACTGCAATTCTTTTCAAGTTACATTAATATTGGATAGACTTGCAAAACTTGTTAGCGATGCTCTTCTCTTTTATATGCCTTTGATTTTACTGTGCAGCTTGAATAACAGAGCAGCAGCCTGCCCAGTCTCTCTTCTGTGTCACAGTTGAGTTAAAAGTGCTGGCAACAGGATGACATATCCTAGACAAAGAGAAAGACAGGTGAGATTTGAGGTGGCTTCATAGAACCCTGATGAAAGAGGAAATAGGAGGAATGGGCATGTTGGCATGGGGCAAAAGGGGGAAAGGGCATGTCCACAGGGATCCTGGAGTTGAGCAAAAATGAAAGCACCAACAGAGCTTTAAACGTGTAAGAGAGAAGACTCACAGGAATAACAGCAGTTCAGCCAGAGCCCTCAGCAGCCATAGCTTCAGAAACACAAGGGTGTGCATCCGTGGATCAGGGCAACATGCAACTGCCCTGTCCCATGATCTCAGTCTCACTAACTTAGTGAACACCACCATCTACATCACATGAAGTGAAAAATGGCACATTTCCAAAGATGTTCTTTGGGCACCTCATAATATCACAGTTCTCTCACAGGTGAATATTAAAATTTTAGCCACCACCAGACGTTTGCCACATGTTTCATGAAACTAGTAAATCTAAGCTCCCTCTCCAAATACAGCTTTCAGAAAGTTGAACATATTGTTACAAGTCAATGGCGCCAATTTCTTAATCAAAAAATGAGAATAAAAATTATGGCTAGCTAGTGTGTCCCAGCTCTCTCCCCATCCATGCTACTGAGGTATTCCTGCCCTGTCTACCACTGGCCACAATGCTGAACTTAGCTGCAACTGATATTCATATTATTTCCTCATGTATCATATGTCCTTCTACAGACGTATCCAGAATGGAGCGACAATGTAGTCCATAAATAAAACTGATAATAGTTCAGTAGCATGATAGTTTGACATTCCACAAATGAAAAAAAAAAAGGATGAACAACTGAAAACAGTTGTTTGAATTTACTTTTTTAAAAAAATATAATTAATTACACGTGTCAATACATTAGCTACAATTCTGGGCTAGCAATTAGACAACTAATTATAGAGAAAATGTAACTGAAGGCTTGAACAGATGACCACCTGTCTGCTAGTCATCCCAGGTGTTCATGTGCTCTCTTGGTTGTTTGTTTAGGTTCATAAAAACACATCTGTTCACAGAACCCAGAAACAACTACAAAATGTAATACACATGAGTACAAACTCAGCCCTCCCACAAGCAGGGTTGTTTTTTTTCCTTTCTCCTGTCACTGCTGTCAGCCCCAGAAACAGAACTTGTACCCACCAAAGCATATATACTTCAACACCCATGCTGAAACGCTGCTCTTGTCACTGGGTCTTAAACATGTGGCCAGTGCTCTGCTCAGTAAGTCCTAGATCAGATTGGGGTTTAATTGCTTTTCGTAAAATAGGGCAGAAGTATAACTTAGAGAACATTTTTTTTTTCATTCTTCAAAGTAGAACTACCTGTCAGAAACACAGACAATTTAAAAAAGAAAAAACAAATCCCCAAAATCAGATTTTCAGTATTCTTACCATTCTGGAATGTACGATACTTAATGCCCAGAAATACATTTTAAACAGTCTGGACATATGCAGTGCATACTGTCAGTGGAGTGTACATGGGATTACATTGCTTATAAAAACCTGCAATGAAACATCAGTATCTTTGCCCGGTTTTCCTATGTCCTTTAGCAACCTTCAGAGGCAAGCCACTGCCCTACTACCTCCATGTTTAAATATTGATTTTAAATGTCAGAATCAGCCTCTTTTTCTTAGAGTTCTACTCATTTTCTTCTTGTTACGGAACCATTTTCCTGGTGGAAAAAAATGGAATACTCCCTTAGACTAGAATGTGCCATTTCTTCTGGATTACTGCAGTTCTTTTAATATCCGCTGTTTTACCTCACTAAATACAGTATTTGGGAAGGGATTTTTTTCAGTAATTTATTCCCTTGAGAGAAGTATACAGCAACTAAACTAATTAGGCATGAGTCTAAGTAAACATGAAAATACTAATATGCTTCCAAGTGTCTGCACCTAATGAATTAGGTTTTGTTTTATATTTATCTTTTAGGCTGTATGAAAGTCTCCCATGTGAGCACTTCATTTCCTTTCGATGTTCAATACCATCTCACCTTCTATAGCTTCTGTCTAAGTCAGGATGGGAGAGGTTGCCCCAGCCTGTGCAGCAACACATGTTGGACTGGCCACTGATAAGCTGGACAAAAAGGGATCTGGACTGAGGAAATTAAAAAAAAAACAACAAAAAGTGTAATTTGGAAAAATACTCATCTTCATGTAACTGTTCATAAAGACTTCAAGTTAAAAGTGAAAATAAATTTTGCTCTAAACATCAGGTTTATTTTTAAAATAAACCTAGATCTCTGGACTTTACTATATGATAATAGATAGTATTTGCATCTTTAAGACTATCCTGTAGCTGCATTAACACTGCAATGCCCTAAATACTGAAGTTTAAAACTTCTGTAGTTTTTAAAAGGTTACCTTCTGGTTCATGGACACATATTTTTGGTCTTCAAAATCTTTTGTGTCTTTTCTTCTTCTAGCAGCTGACACCAAAACCCCTTCCCATGGTCAAATCTGAAGGTAGTAATGTCACACATAAAAAAGGGACACTTTCCAGTTCACATACTAATAGGTTATTAGGAATGGGGCGACATTCATGGCTTTGACACCTCTTCCATCTCATTATCTCTCACATACTCAACGACAATTTCACACAGGGAAGATGCAGTAACCTGCTGTAACTTACATCTTAGTTCTGTTTGACTCCCTTACATTTAATGTTTAGTAAAACATTTATGACAACTCCTTTCTTTACCTAATGAGCAAGAAGGTAACCTGCTAAGCTGTGAGCCATTGTTTGCTCCAGAGTTACACAACACTTCTTGTTGATGGAAGACTATTTTCCTCATGTAGCAAAACTTATAAATCTGATTCTGCCACTTTTAAGAAGCAGCAGGTAGAACAGCAACCCTGTCACATCTTTCAAGTATAGTAATTCTATTACTTTCTCAGTATTAATGAATGCAACTTGCCCATATTGGGTCCTTGATGCTAAATAAGGCTATTTGGGCAACAACTGTGCGAGACTAAGAGGTTATCACTCTACTTTCTGCTGATCCCATCACCAATTTCATCACTACTGGAGGTTACAGACTTCTCCAAGTTGTCAACTAATGGCATGTGTAATTGCTTCTAACCCAGTTCTGTCTAAATAAATCCAACAGCTAAAACACCTCTAATAACAGGGTTATCTAATGCAGCTCAGTTTGGCAGAACTGGCTTATGGAGAGGTCACATATGCAGTTACCCTGACAGATCAGAGAGGCTGGTAATTTGAGGGAAGGGGTGATGACCAGCTGAAGATGAGGTGTGGAACGGTGGGAGAACTTCAACACAAGTTAACTGAATCCAGCACGGCAATCCAATAGTAGTGTTACTGCGCTCTCTCACCTTTACCTTTCAGACAGATACACAGTACATACATGGTTTAACAAAGCACTGTTTAGTGGACATCAGACTTCATCAGCTGCTTCATTCTCATGTTTTGGGGTTTTTTTAGATCTTGGAATATGAACTGAGAGAATGCAATTACAGTACTATTAGTGAAATCATAGCTGCTTTAAAGAATAACCTGGATTCTGAAAAGAAAAGGTCTCTTGATACTTTCAGAAGGAGAATGTTCTTTCTTAATCTAGCACTTTTTCAGTCTTAGTTTACACTGATAGTTTGCTGGACATTTAGTGACGGGAAACAAACTGGAAATTAACAATTTCAGACAGGTTCTAGGTACCCAAGAAGAACCTGAAGTTCAGTATTCATGAATTACAAAAAACCTTGCAGTTAGAGGAATGGGGGTTGAGAGTTTCTGAGTCACCATCGTAAGGATCTGATGGCTGCAAGTTACCATCAGCTTCAGCCCCCCGCAACTTCTCCCATGCTGAATGCTGCCTGAAAACATTTTCGTATACATCTTTTTTTTTTTTTTCTGCAAAATAATCATCCTATAAATCACACAAAGACATAATTATAATGCAGAGAAATTCCACCAAACTTTTGAACTTCATCCATTTCCATAATTGCATTATTTCTCAGTTGCTGCCCATCTATAATTACTAGCTGTGAAAAGGAAAGAATACCTTTAACAAATTTAGCACATACCTGGTTAAGCAGACACAGTTACAGCTTTAACAGAACACAAAGAGAGAGGCAGTGGATGAGGAATGCCAGTGTGATACATATCCAAGGAGTGTGTGTGTGTGTGGATGTTATTTGGCCTCCTTGTGCCTGTCCTAAGCATTTTTGTCTGTTTTCCAATCAGATGTATCAGTGATGACTATAAAGTCAATGCAATTCCAGAACCTGGCCCTCCATTCAGCCAGACACAGGGGGTTCCTGCATCCCAGTTCACACCTACTGAGCACGTTGTTTAAGGCTTGCTGAAGATTCAGGAGGAAATCATTGAATCAATTTACATTTAATGACTGCTTCAAGGTTAGTTTTACCACTTTTCAAACTAGAAAATTAACTATAAATTCTCTCTTCACAATTCACAAGGAAACTTTTCCCTAGAAGATAACATTTACCACACTGATAGAGGCCATGGTGGCAATCCTGACGCAGGGTCAGACATGATAACTTGTAACTAAAAAAAACAGCTGGGGTTTTACTGGAAGGCAGCTGCAGGAGGGGAGCTGCCAGCTACAACAAACTGATCAAATTATTGCAGCAACACTGCTTTGAAGTTCTCATTTGAGGCTTTTACCGTGCCTGAGGTTTTCCCACCTTCCCGGGCACGCGAGCTCCCGCTGCTTCGTAAGCAAAGCTTCCAGCAACCAGTATTAAAATTGGAGGTTTGGGGTTTTTTTGACACTTCTTCCATTGAGTGTACAAAGTTTTAAGTGAAAGAGATGGGATTGAGTAGTGTCACAGATCCACTCCATTACTTCCTACTTCCTGGTCCCTCAGGAATGCCCATGAGGCCTCAAGGGCCATCTGGTATCCAATGCACGCATCCCCACAGACAGAAAAAGCAGGTATTTTTATGTTATTGTAACGAGGTTTTTTAAGTGCTTTTTATCTAACACTTGGCATTGCAGGTTCCTGACAGTCATGGAGTCTGAAAAAAAAGCATTATGTGTAGGTCTCCCATAAAACAGCATCTGCTCATCCCATTTGGACTGACACTTTCATTATTTATTAAAAAAAAAAAAACCAAAAAAAAAAACCTTAATAGAAAGCCCTGCAGAGAAGCTGTCAAGATAAATTTATGACAAAGGTAGCTGCTTCTGCAGGTTGGTTTTCAAATTGCTGACTAGAAATGTGACTGACAAGTGTGTCACACATGTGACAGAAAAAGAGCTTGTTCTGAGGAAATCAGTATGTTTATAATTGATCTGAGGTTCATGAAATGGGAAGGCAGGGATTCTTTGCTGTTTCCAGAGCATTTATAGGCCATGTTTCAGAAAATTACTTTCCTGGGAAAATTTCTCTTAAGGGCACCATTAAAGCATAAGTTTAAGTCCCCCTGAGATTTCAGCAATATTGAAGGCCGAGTACAGATTTAAATGCTGTGTTAAAAGGGTTGATTTTATGATAGACTTTCAAAATCCACTATTTAGGGAATATGCATTTAAATAGGAGTTACACCCCTAAGCTGTGCAGACTTTGCAAGCAATAATGAAGTGCTAGCATGCAGACACTTCTGAATCACAAAGTTCAAAAAACTTCCTCTTAAGTTTGTTTACATCCTTTTGTCTCAAGGCTTTTCCCCAACACTCATTTTAACAGAAATTAGTAGATTACTGTATTTTATCAACACCTGGAGTTCTGCCTTTGATTTTAAAATGAAAAAAGAAAAGGTCCTGAAAAAAGATGGGCTATTTCAATATATGAATTGAGAAAGTTGTTTGTGTCTTGAAAGTGGTATGTAACAGTAACTTCAATGTGTACTAATTTGCCCTATAATATAATTACTTGGAATAGAAAAATGCGTTTTTTCTTGTTTCCAAGAGGAGTCACTAAGTCTGAAGAATTTTCTTAAAGAAATCAAAATTGCCCTTATAACAATGTCTGTGTATTTTTGGATTATTTGATTGTCTAACAACACTTGTACTTTCAAAACCTTTGTTTTCACAAGTTTCCTCATTTCATCAACACATGTTTTCTCCAAAGCCTTTCAAGAAACTCCATTATAATCAGAATTTGGATTTAAAATGAAAGTATGTAGTGAAAAGGGTAGAACAGATGGAGGAGTAAAATAAACCCCAACAAAATGAAAGTTCTTTCAGATGTTGCTTAAACATAATAAAGCCACTACAACCACAACAAGGTTTTTCTTTTCCCAGTGCTCTCTTTCCTTTCCCTTTAATTTTTTTTGCAGTAATTCCCAGTGTTGCTGCCATAACTTCAGCTGTTTGGATGTGAAAAATATTGGAACAGCCAGCATAGGTGATGCAGGATGCCAGTTGTGATGTGCATTGATTATAGTTGCTAAGAGCAGGTTTTACCACCAGACTACTTCTGATATTAGTTTCTTTAGTCACTGTTACTTTTATTATATATTCAAATTCCATTACTAGGAGTATTTGCTCTATCTAGCCTTAGATGTCTGACATGGCTGCCTAAATTCAGAGGCTAGTCTCATTAGGCATTATAATAGTGAGTGGAGGGAGACAGACTCCTTCACAATCTGAGAGTTAATTTCCACACCCATCATCAATAATGCTCATACATGCTGTCTAATGTCAGGAAGACAGCACAACCATTTATTTGGGACCTTAATTTCCTCTTCTAGACACCAAAAGGAGAGGAAGATCAGTTTCAGAAAGCACAGAAGGAGAAGCCTCATTTGTTGACCTGAGCATTCATACAAAGCCAGTAATCTGCACTAGAAGTAGGTACACTAGATGGGCACAAATTTTCATGTGAATTATTTGGGGCAATTGTACATGAAAAAGCAGTCAAACATAGATGGTGAATTTGGAAAACTGGACCTTCAATAAGCTTACAGGATCCAGGCCTCATTTCTCACCTGAAAGTGGAGAATGCCAGACAACCACCTTCCCATGTGAGCACAGTACCACCCAGGCTCAAGGCATGCCTTCTGCAGGACCTGTATCTCCCCTGGGATTGCAGTCCTGCTGTGACCACTTCAGGGTAGGTATGTTTCAGGGATGCTGGATCCTCAAGCATACTCTGGTGCTGCTGGAAAATCATTTTTAAATTCTAACACATTGTTGGAGTGTTGTAACAGTACCAAAACCATGCTAAGTGTATTCAGTGGGTGATATTAACAAAAGCAACTGTTCCAGATATAGCACAGTAGGTGTCATACTGCACTCTTTTCATAGTTTAACTGGGGGGGGGGGGGGTAACTACAATGACTGGTAGTAGTAAGAGGCTACATCATTATACATGATACCAGGAGTATGCCTGACCTGACGGATCAGTGAGAACAGTGATAATCTTGGTCTTGGTGGCCAGAGCAGGTGCTCATTTTGGAGCTTGCTGAGAACAGAACTAATTGGCACTTTTCTCAAAGACGAAATGACTTGCTGCATTGACTGGAATGGGGAAAAAATCCACATACCTGGACAAGTGAGAGATAGAAATATGGATTAAAAAGCAGAGTTATTCTAATCCTGAAACTATTAACTATAAATATTTAAAATTATTTATTATAGGTAGAATGTATCTCCAGGACATAATTATCTGTGCATGTAAGTGATGAACATTTAACTGAAATTAGACTGTAAGGATCTAAACACACTGGGACTGCATCTATAGAAAAAGCTTCAAGCAAACTCATGTTCCCAGAATCACACAGAATTGCTCAGGTTGGAAGAGACCTTCAAGATCATCAAGCCCAACCTCAGCCTAACCCTACTACCCTAACTCTAATAACCCACTGCTAAACCATGTTCCCGAGCATGACATCCAAACAATTTTTAAACACACTCAGGGATGGTGACTCAACCACTTCCCTGGGGAGCCTGTTTCATTGCTTAACAACCCTTTCTGTAAAGAAGTTTTTTCCTGACAAAGGTGGGAGAAGCCTTAATACCCTCCTGACCATGTTCAGGTGTTCCCATAGCAACCAACCTCTCACCAACCCTTGTGTTCTTCCTGCAACACAGAATATCATCCTCCTCCTTCACCAAGACACAAGACTGTAAGACCTTGCTAGCACATTCCTCTCCCACAAGCACTGCTATGTCACACTCAGGCTCCTTTCTAGTGACCCTGGTTTCAACCCTGCCCACCTTCATACCTAGTTTAAAGCTCTGTCAATGAGCCCTGCTAACTCCCATCCTAAAACTCTTTTACCCCTGTGGGATAGGATATTCCCACCTGTTGCCAGCAGGCCTGGTCTCTTGTAAATCAAGATGAATATGTACCAAAGCACATTTATTCTTTTGAGTCCATTTTTGGGTATCTGTTGCCAGTTATTAGGAATTTTGGAACTGAAAATTGAAGCTTTAACTAAAATATTTTAAGGCAAAGCAGCATGCACTATAGATGTTATAGAGACACAGTGAAGAAAGCATCAAAGTTCCTGTGTATGTGTCACTACACATTTCACCTTAAGATCACTGATTTTCCCAGACTGCCTCAGCAGATCTCCGATATGACACCACTGAATTAAGGCTCTTCAGCCTCTGCTCCTGAGACAAACCAACAAGATTCAACACAGCAATGTCTGCTGCAAGTGGAGCAGAGGGTAAGAGCAGAAGACAAAGAAATAGGATAAGCAGGTACAGAACTGTAACATCAGGACAGCAGGAAAGAGGCAGGGATTTGGTAATGGAAATAAAACAATACTATGTGGAAATACTGTTAGCAGACAGAAGGATGAAGCAGTTGTTGAGTAGGCACAGGTTGTCGTAAGACTTCAGGCCTTAGATGACATGGGTGACCATGGGTGGGTAACTTTGCCCAATCATCTAGTTTCACAGGCTCCTGCACTAAGCTTTAATTGACCTGTATTTGTAAATAAAGGGGAAAGAAGGTGTAACTCTTATCTCCAGTGAAAATGCACCTGTTTACATTTCAGTTAAATTTGGAACTCAGTTTCCTTTCATTTTTCCTGTTCTTGGTAATCATCCCTCTCCCATCCTGGGTGAAGATAGAGTAAAATGCCTTACTGAGAAGAAGGGGAAGAAAAAAAAAAATTATTTTTTTTTTTCAAATACTTAAGAATTAACTCAAATGTAAAAGAAGAGAAGGTATTTTAGGTATTCTTTTCCAAACTGTGTTTCAGAGAGAGCTGACCTATGTGTTCATCTAGTCAATCATCTCTAACTGGTCTAGAAAACATATGTTCATTTGATGTGCATCATGCATTGTAACAACGTGATTCAGGTAGAGTACACTCTCTAAAAAGAAAATTATAATTGAAAAGCATTCTTTTAAAGTGCACGTTTCCTTTGGGTATACCTGCTATCCTTTTAAACCATTCTCTAGTCTCCCATCCCAGTGCTTTTGTGGCTAGCAGATTAAAACTCCACTACTGAGAGAATGTAATGAAGCTTTTTATTATGAACTTTTATGGCATTACTTCATCATTATATCAGTACCAAAGAAGAACGTTAACAGCCATTTAACTAAAACACTTGTATGTTTCTGCATACTGTAGTTGTTATGGGAATACAAAAAAGACCCCTCTGTCACACTTCAACCTGAATTTCTTGCCTTACTGATGAAAAGCCACCTGTGATCCTAAGTCTGTGATGTATTATAGGCTTTTGTGCAGGACTGAAAATGGAGAAAAAAGGGGGAAAACCCAACCAAACGACCCCCTAAAAAAACAACAGAAAACCTCCAAACTTACTTAATTTTTCTCAGTTTAAAATTGTGGTGCGTACCCTGATGCCACACACAGATGAGACTTAACGGCTTTTATTTTTTCTTGTCCTTTATGGACAAATCAATGCTATTGTGTGAAGCATACTCTACTTACCCACTGTGTACAGTGTACTGAAGAATAGTTGCCATTATTTGGATGTACTGCTCTGGTATGATCTCTAGTACATCATATTGTGCGTGGAGTGTACAGTGGCAGCTATTAAATCAGTATCTACTTCACTGATGAGAGACTTCCCACTGAAATAAGCTGACTTGGCTTTCAGGGCATTGTCCCAGCCCCACAATGTGACATCCTGTGCTTACTCAAGTCTTGTTCTGTGGAGAAGTGACCAGTTTAAGGGGAAGGATTATCACTTCTATCAGCACTACACTGCAATAAAAACTGTGTTCAAGTAAGGGTGGCTGCATACTGCATATTTAAACCAGTATTATTTTAGGTGGAGCAACTTGAGTGTTCCTACTCTTGTTGGACTTTGGTGTTTTCTGGGAGATTTCCTCCCAGAACATGAATCCAGCTTTTTGAAGCCACTTTCGGAAGGAGACCCCGCCTGAGTGCGGGACGAGGCTCTCCCCCCTGCCTAGCCTGTGGCCCCTTCCCCGACCATGCGTGTCCAGGCTCCTGGCTCTTCGTTCCCGGCCTCCAGCGCTCCTGGACGTCTGCCACGACGCCGGAAGCAGTCTGCCCAAGAAGATGAGGAGGCTGAAGGTGGCGGCGGGAGGCAGGCCCTGCCTATGTGGCAGGCCAGGCAATAAGGCCAAACCCCTCTGGGGGTCCCGGGCTGAAGGGGTGGCCGGTATCGCTCCGGGTGGCCCGGACGCCCAGCTCGGCTGCCCGGCAGACACGGCAACTCGCCGCCGGCCCCGCCGCTCTCCCACGGCCCAGCCCCTCCCCGTCCAGAGTCTCTGCCCCAGCCCCACCCTCTCCCCGCCTCCGGCCGCCGCTATTGGCGGGGCGCTGCGCAGGAGCGGCCA
>WUAM01000233.1:1682280-1692365 GCA_024336885.1 Actenoides hombroni | reverse complement strand
CCGGGGGGGGCGGCGGGAGGAAGCGCGCGGGCGGGGGGGCGCAGGGGCGGGAAGAGCGGATAAAGGTGCTAAGGGGGGGGCTCGCTGTGGGGAGGTCCCCTCCCCAATCCAAGCCGGAGCGGGTGAATGGAATCTGCATGACAAGACAGCACGTCCCGCTGGGAGCGGACAAAGCGCGGCTCAGACGGCGCTGGCCACGGCCTTTGTTGGGGGGATACATGGGAAAGTTGCTTCCAGCGGGGGGCAGAGCCTGGGTAAACACCGCCCCCCCCACCGGCCTCCGCCTGCCAGGCCCCGACTGCGACTGGGGGGACTGGGGGGACTGGGGGGATGGGGGTGCACTGGCGGGACTGGGGTGGACTGGGAGGACTGGGATGGACGAGGAGTGCTGATGGATATTGGAGCAGACTGGGGAGACTGGGATGGATTGGGAGGTACTGGGGCAGACTGGAAGGACTGGGAGGACTGGGGGGGTTGGGATAAACTGGGGTGAGCTGAGGGTGCTGGGACAGACTGTAGGCAGTGAGATAGACTGGGGAGACTGGGACAGGCTGGGGGATTGGAGGTGCTGGAGTATACTGGGGCAGACTGGGATGGACTGGGAGCTACGGGGGCAGACTGGAAGGACTGGGGTAAACTGGAAGCTACTGGGACAGATGAGGGAACACTGGGAGAGACTGGCAGACTGGGATAGACAGGGAGGTGCTGGGGTAGACGGGCAGACTAGGCCATACTGGGACAGGCGGGGGAACTGGGACAGACTGCGGCAGGATGGGAGCTACTGGGACACTGGCACGGAGGGGGGGGACTGGTCCAGCCTGGGAATAATGAGCTACTCTGGAGGTGCGGGACTGGTCTGGTAGGACTAGGGGCGGACTGGGGATACTGGGCTACACTGGGAACGTGAGGCTGCAACAGGGGACTGGTGTAACAGACTGGAGTGTGGGGGTGCTGGGCACACTGGTGCAGACTGGTGGTACTGGTGCAGGGGGCTGTGGGCCCCACGGCCGCGCACCCCCCCCCCGCCCTTGAGCTACCCTTCATGGTTGCCATGGTGACTAAGCCGGACCCTGGGGGGCTGGGAGGAGAGCGGGGGGGCGGGTGGGGGGGGTGTGTCCTTTTGCCTCCAACATACTTGAAAAAGCTTTTCTTGTTGTGCAAGAAAGGAAAGTGACAGCACATCTTCACAGTGTGTGCCTTCTGCTGCTGGAACCTGACTGGATGACTTGGGGATGATGGAGTATGCTCATGCACAGCAGCATGAGACTGGCTTAGAGCTTTTACTATTTGCTGTATGTATTTTGAGAGTCATCTACAAACCACTGGCTGTACAGGGCTATGTTGCATCCTACAGACTCATACCTGAACTAACAGTATTTTTATAAGTGATCTGTGGAAGTACAATATGCCTGACATACTTCCACTCCCCCCCTGTTTGGAAACATTCTTGAAAAGCTTCATATTATTTGATATTTACCTGGTTTCACTCAATGTTTTTGCAATTTCTAACTGGCATTTATTTACAGAACAGAGAGCAAGAAGTACTTTTGACAAGCACATGTAGTGACTGGTTTCAGAAAGATGAGGCAGGGCTCGCCTTACAGACATTTTTAGGCTTAATTAGGAAAGGTTGTGGGGAAGGAATAGCTGCACCTACATTTTTCTGTTTCCCACTGGTTTTAGCTGCTATAGTGTTAGACACTTTTTTTGTGTACGCAGACAAGTTTGACCTACTATCTATAGGCACCATGGTACAGCCCACTGGAGTCTGCTCCCAGCTTTCACCTGGGCTGTTCTTCCTTGGAAGTATACAACTTGAGGCTGTGGAGCACCCCAAGCAGTTGTGTGGTTAACCTTCGGTTAAAGCAACAGATGCTGTACCATCGTCAGGGGTTTGTTTATGAAACAGGTTTGATATAGATGTAGATATAGTTGCCTCTTTAACCTGTGTCTAGGAAAGTTGGTCCTCCTGATTCATTTTATTGTGACAAACAGGTTGTTGGAAGAGGTTAAAACAGCCTTTGAACAGGGCTCTTGCCTTCTCATACAGCTTTTTCTTAATTTCTCTTTGTTTACTCCTGTCTCTGCAGGTGTACAAGACAAAAAAAGAGGGAAAGTTCCAGAAGATTCATCTGTCTCTGAGAAGTGAGATATTGTTATCATAAGCAGAAACAAAAAAAAAACCCACAAAAAAAAGATGAAGCCTCTTGTACAGCCTTCCTGCTCCCCTCCATCTACCAGAAAGACATTTTTTTACATGCAGAAAACTATTTTCTAGCAGAAATAACTAAGAGATGTGACTCATCACTTGCAATCCTTCAAAACCAGAAGCTGCTCCTGTAGGCTGTGAGTTGACTAAAATCTGTACACTGGAAAGCAAGTTTGCATTTCCCCAGAAGTGTTTGGAAGTGATCTTGCTGAGCTCTCCAATATTATATATTTCCTTGCATCCAAGGTTTTTTCCAGGATTGCACAAAGCAGGCAGTTTATGAGCACCTTTATTTCACCTTTTGGAAATGAATTACTTCTGGGTTATTTTCAAGTTTTTTGGTAGTCAGAATAGCAGATTACTCATCTGTTGTCATTAAACAGATTTTAGGAATGGCTGAAATCCCAGGAGCTCATGTATTAAGAATATATAACAAGTTGGTTCTTTTGCTTCCTTGTGCTTTGACAGTGCATTGTGTCTCTGAATGGTTTTAAAATGCCAGGAACAGATCAGATGCCCAGAAGACCATCATGTCAAGCTGTGCTTGTGTGTTTGTTGTTGTTCTTTTCTATATAGGCAGGCTTCAGAAATAAGCAGCAAAGGTGTCTAGGGTGAACTCCAGATGTATGTATGCATCTTCCCAGCAGAGTGGCCACTTACACATAATGCAATTGCTTGTAGTTAAAATGGATATGTATGTCTTCACTCTGTAATGAAATACATGAATAGCCATATCTGATTGTGGCATTATCCCCAGTATTGCCTTCTATGAAGTACTAACAAATTGACAGACAAGGTGTTGTCTTATAATAGTGTATTTTTAATGAATAATTAAATGAGTTTTCCTCAAAACCTTTGGGTTCAAGTGTCACATATTTTCCCTACCACCATTACTGCTGTTGTTCTAGGTGAAAGCTGAGATCCTCATATAACCCTAAATCTATGAAAGCAGAGCTTTTAAGAAAACTGTGGAGCAATGTAAGACTCTGAGAAATCCAACAGAGCTTGTGGCAGCACAACCCCCATGTGCTGGCTGCCACAACACTGCAGCACTTTTTGAGTAGTTAGGTGCCAGAATGAACTGAGCCCCACTGAGGGTCAGTCAGCTCATGAGAGGTATGCCAGTGCCCAAGGAGACATGTGAGAAGATGTCATTTGCAAGCAACCTTGCCTGTAGTCAGGCTCAGGCCGCGACCATCACGGTCATCCCTGTCCTGCCTCAGGTGCTGAAATCCCTTTGGGGAAGGAATGGCAATGCACTGCTAGTGACCCAGTGCACGAAGTTCTCAGGTATTCGGCAGGAAAAGGGCTGACCTGCCATCCCAAACCCTTACTGAGAAAGGCAAAGGTGAAAGGGAGAGGGGAGCCATGAACCGTTCTTTGACACTTCTTGCTCTGAATTTTGCATGCTGGATTATGCACATTAAGGAAATCCTTGCTGCTGTCAAAAACCCTTAAGGCTTTATCCCAAAGATGAGGTTTGCAACAGGGTCAAGAAATTTCCTTTCTCATGCCTTTCTGTCATAGTGGTCTGGTGATAATACTGTAATGATACTATTAGATAGACGTCAGCAGAGCCTTCTGGGCTCTCAGGACCTGGAGATTACTTCTCAATCCTGGAATATGCCTCTGTCTCTGGGATATGACTCTTGTGTCTAGCAACATTGCAGGCATGTTCTAAGAAAATATTCCTCTGCCTGGAGACAGAGAAGGTAGTGCTTGGCTCATACCTATAACTATTCAATAATCACTGGGTCTTTGTGAATTTTTTGTCTCAGCTTAATTTCATTGTTGTGAAAGTGCTCACATCTACATGCCTGAGGAGATACACAGGTAGGCAGAAGCTAAATTCCACCTGTTTGGTTAGAACCATTTAGCTTCTGGAGTTTCTCATTTGGCTCCTTTGCATTGTGGTTGCAAAATTCGGGAAAGACTGAATCCCCTGATCGTTGAGATCCTCAACATGTGTGCACCCAAAACAGCTTTTCCAGAAGTGCTGAGCCTCAAAGTTATTGCTTATTTTAAGGAATGGTCCATGATACACCAAAATAAAACATTTCTATGGAAGAAAAAACATGAAGGAGTAAAAATTCTGTGCTCACAAACCATATTAGCATACTGTCCTGAAGACTGCTCAAGGGAAAACACGATTTCAGCTTGAATTTTGGAGTTTACACAAAGAATGGCTCTAGTTACTCCAAGATGTTTTTATAAAAATACATGTTTAACTTAAATAGCTGTTATTTTATGCATCTCTAGCTTAATAGGAGTGAGTTATAGGTACACTAGAAAGGTACTAATAATTTTTTTTTGATCAGTGTTAATCTTATTACAGAGTAAGATGAGCTACCTGCTGTTCTGGACTCACCAGGAGTGCAGAGCAAATTTTAAGTGCCTGCCTAAGTAATCCTCTCTATGCTGATAATTTGATTGATATGTTCTGGGCTGTTTTGTTTATGAGACATACATAGTATTGCAAATACAAAAGACTGCCAGAGGGAGTGGTAAAATTGCCCTGGAATTACAGTCCTTCAAAATTCTAATAGTTAATGTGACTGCTCATTTCTTCGGAAATGTTTTGGGCGTGATAAAGCCTTATGTGCGTATTTTCAGTGTGTATAAAAGACAGAATCTGGATGAGGGGAAAAGGGTGCAGCTCCCCTGGTTTTGGCTTAGGGTGCCCAAGACATGACAGGGCATGTCCTGCTATTTTCTTTTCTGATAGATGTGAACTTGAAACCCAAGCCTTCAAAATGCAGGGAGCAGGGAGAGGAATGTTTCCAAAGATAAGCAAAATATATTTGTACTACTACAGTTAAACCTGTTGAGTGTGCTATGCTTAATGTACCCCCAAAAGTTATCACAGCCCTAGTGTAGAATATGGCTGGGATCTGGAGCCCTCTATGATCTCTGGCCACTTCTGCATTAATCACTTTCCTGATAGCAGCTCACGCACACACAGGATGACTAAGGTCAGCAAGCTCTGCTTTTGTATCTTCCGCTTTTGAATGCCTGAGATGGGATTCCTTGCTTCTAGCCACCAGGCACATAGGAAAGCCTACATCTCAGATGAAACCAGCATGAGCTGCAGCCCACCAGTCAGCAAGGGACCAATCTTTGAACAACTTGTCACATCTCTCCTTGGGCAGAGAAGCTGATGGAATCTCTGTTAGGGGGACCTTGCTAGCACAGGGAGCTACCGTGAAGGAGCTCTGGGCTGCCACCACCACCTCTCTCCCCTTACCACTTCACCTCTCTCTTTGCACAGTGTGTGCTGGCTCCTGTCAACCAGCAGTGCCAAGCTCTACCATGGCTGCCAAACACAGGTGGGACAGTTCAGTGCTCCCCCCTGCACAAAGATGAGCTTGGGGCCTAGAAGAGAGAAACAAGTTGAAGCTTAATCCAGCTGTGATAGAAGGGATGTTGGCTGGTTCCTGAAAGAAGGGGATAAAGCTTATCTGCTTTGTAGCCAAGGGGTGTCTGCATTTTGCAGCTGCAGCTCTCTCCTGGTGAAGGAGCTGGTTTCCTTCTTGTTCCTGGTGGACTGAGAAATAGCGAGTCTGGTGGGGCTTTCTTCTCCTTCCTACAGGCCAGCAGACTGTGCCACAGCTTTTAGATGCTGATGCTACTTTGCATCAGCAGTATAGCTGTCACCTGGAGATTCAACATCACAGTCATTCCACATGAACTCCACCTTAAATCAGCCTGAATGTTGAAGTTGGGGCAGGATATGGCAGCTCCTTGCTAAGCTGGGTATTTTTCTGCATATACATGACACCATAGCGTGCTTCTGGTTTCAGGGTGGAGTTCAGAACATGGTTTCTGATTAGTAAAGCCTTTGTACCCTGCTATCTCAGATCTACTAAATAAATATTCAACACAGAGGTCTTTTGGTTTAGTAGGGGTGAGCTGCACAAGGTCTTTGTCCTGCAGCTGACCCTTAACCTTACACCTCTCACATCTCTGGGATCTGGACAAGCAGAGGTCAAATCTGTGACCTCAAAAGTTTTTGTACACCTGAGATGTGGGTTTGGCTGAAGAGGAAAACAAGTCAGGGAAGCCAATCAGGTGCAATGTTCCTGCTGCATCCCTTCCACTGAAATGTTTTGCACTAGGACGGTATATACACTTAATTAATTTGGTAGTAAAAAGGACTCAATTTAAAATATGTGAAGCTACCTTTTTTTTTTCTATCCTGTGCCTGACAGTAAGCAAATGATTCAAACAGATCCAGGTCCTGCCATTCCAGGCAGTGGAAGAAGCAGGGATCCAAAGTTGACTCCTCATGAAAATTACTTTTTTTCTGAGAGCAGTTGCAGGAAAGCTCCCAGCAGCTGTCGCTATCCAATGGATTTGAAAATTATTTTACCCATGAAGTGACTGAGCCAATAGCTTCATTTTATCAGTCTGTGAGCACTTTTTCAAACTTAAAATGTGTTTCTTCTCTCAGCTGTGAGAATAGTATGACAATACTGTATCTATGGTGACATAACTCAGAAAGTTCCCACAGAAGCTGTAGTTGTTACAAGCAAAAACTTATTTTTGTCCTTTGGTTTGCAGTGGAGTCATTCTAGGTATGATTAAATGTGTTTGTCTTTTAAAATAGGTGAAATCCACAGCCTTTACCCACTAGCAGAGATTCCTAGCTATTCCTAGCTCACATGGTGCTAACAGCTAGTTAAGGAAATAAAGGTGACAAAAGTGAGAAACTGATAGAAAAAACCCACAGTTGAATGGTCTCTTCAGGAGGAAGGTGGTTCTGAGTCTTCTCAAAATCTTTTGTGAAGGTTTCTCTGAAATGCTGATCAAGGGTACCCCATCCAGTAACTACTGGTATGAACTCCATGATGAGGTACAGAAAGAACCAGGTAACAGAGGTAGTCTCTTCTCTAAACCTTTATTGCGCTCTAAGAACAATTCTGGATATATTTTTTTAAAAGTAAGACCAAAGTTTTCATATATCTCACTTGGAAAAGGCATTTCTTGGTTCAGATCTAATCATATATGGCATTCACTAGTTATATGAGCTACTCATGGATTTGTCAGTATAATGCTTTTATCTAAGAAATCAGCAAAACACTGAAACTCAATGCTTTTAGAGAAACGTGCAGAGAAACAATGTCTGAAGTTCCCACCTAATACTTCATTGCCACAAAATGAACTTGAAATGTGTGGAGGTATGGGGTCATTCTGAGAAAGATGAGTCAGTTTTTGTTCTGAAACTCTGCAGTGAGCAGTGAACTGAAAGTGCCCTGGGAGTTTGAGCATGTTAGTTTCCATACCAGATCTTTAGCCAACCCCAAGCAAAGAGCAACCACATGTTTGTCTGTGTGTGTGTAAGCTCCACACCTGTAGTAATCTGAAAGGAAGCAGCATCTAGTCCCCGCTGAAGCAGCCAGATGCTCCAGGCTATGCGGTGCCCTAGGGATTAGCGTCCTGCTATTCATTTGGGCCTTTTTGGAGTGACAGCTGGAGTCGTGCTTTGGCTGCAGAGCCTTGGCAGGCATGCTCTAGGTATTACTCACCATACGGCTTTGTCAGGATGTCAGCTTAAAGCACACCCAACCGAAGGATAAAGCCATGTTTCTTTTCTGAGTGTAACACATTCCAGTAGCTCACTTTTTGTCCCAAGATAACAAAAGCATCAATGCTCTTTTTTTCTAATTAGTGAAACTATGTTTACAAGGCACTGTCAGTCCATTTCCGTTGTGTTACCTGTTTTATTGTCCGGTCAACAATACATGAACTTTCTAACTATAGGGACTTACAAAAGATGGATTTCTCTTCTAGTTTTCCCATATGACAAAATCTTTTTGCTGGTGCCAGTATGAAATGATAAGTGGGCGTACTTAGTTACAATAACAGGGTATTCAGAACAGCAGGCAGCAGGCACAATACTGACATCCTGATTGGGCGTGGCAGGTTGGGGCAACACCAAAGCATCACATTGAGTAAAAAAAAAAGAAGAAAAAAAGAGTTTCTGTCTGCAAATGATGATGTTTTAGGAAGGGAAATCTTTTTGCAAAAGTTTTTGAGCATTACTTTTGCAGATAAACTGATGGAATTACGGATTTCACATGTGAACGGCAAAGTGGGTGGAAAACTGTATGGACCACCAGGTTCAAAGATAATGGTCCATCAGTCAACGAGTAGCTGGCAGACAGTTACAAATGCCATTTCTCAGGGGTCAATACCAGGCCAATATCTTTTAACATCTTTATCAACAACCTAGAAGAGGGGATGTAGGGCACTGGGGATGGTACCCCACTAAGGAAGCAGCTGGAGGGTAGTGCAACCCTTCAGAGGGACCTTAACAGAGTGCAGAAATGGGATGCCAGGAACCTCCTGGAGCACAGCCTCGACAAATGATGTGTTCTGCCCATGGCTGGGAGGAGTCCAGCAGTGGTGTAGGATGAGACCCAGGCTCTGGAGAGCAGCTCTGCGATTCTGGTGGCCAGCAAGCAATGTAGGCATCAGCTAGGAGTCCTGTGGCCTCAGTGGCTGACCAGATCCTGGGTGTTCATTGCAAGCAAGTGGAGGCAAGGGCTTCTCCACAGCTGCATGACATCAGGTAGTGTCCAAAACTAAGGCCAAATTTGGGGCATTCAGTCTAAGAGAAGTTTTGAGAAAACAGAGACAAAACTTCCCCATGAGCATGGTGCAGCCCTGGAACAGGGTCCAGAGAGGTGGTGGGATCTCCATGCTTGGAACTAGCTCTGTGGTGAGCCCTGCTTGGAACAGCTGGTTGGGCCATCCAGAAATGTCTTTCAATCTATATTTTTCTGAGTTTCTTTAATTACATTTCACAGGACTCTTGTAGCAGTTTCTTACTCCATGTCGGGGAGGCCTGTGCCAAGATTAGATGGTGATTTACCAACAGGAAATCATATGCTTTGACAACAGGGTGATGGCAACAAGGTCCCAGAACACAGTTGTGCCTTTTCTCTTTGTGATACCTCAAAAAACTCAAACCAAGGAGAAACAATGCTGAAGTAAGCAGAGTTCTGGGGAAACACTATCACCCTGAAGTAACCCCTAGATCCTAGAGATTACAAAAGATCTGCCCAAATATCACCTTACCATCACCAATCAAGAGGGGCCCAGAAGACTTTATGAGAACTCGGTATCTGACATCCCTCACCCACTGTGTCACTCCAAATGATCCTGGACAGATTGCTTGCACATAAACCTCTCCATGACTGTGAACACCTAGGTGTGAGGGGGTAGGGGAAATCTGTGAATGAGTAAGAGCAAATGAAACCAGCTTTTCTTAACATTAAAGCAGACTTCCTGCTCCTTAAGCACTGACACAGATCAACCATTTGCAGCAGTGCTGAGAACACCCACTCCCAAGAAATAACAAAGCACTGAGTCCTTGATAAAGGTGAACTAGGGATTCCTGTGGGTATCTCCACACATTTTGACAATACAGAGATCAACAGGAGGTCAATGGTGTAAAAAATGTATAGCATTTGTCTAATCTGGCAGAATCATAGAATCATAGAATGGTAGGGGTTGGAAGGGTCCTCTGCAGATCATTGAGTCCAATGCCCCTGCCAGGGCAGGCCACACAGGAACAGATCTGGGCAGGTCTTGAAAGTCTCCAGAGAAGGAGACTCCACAACCTCTCTGGGCAGCCTGTTCCAGGCTCTGTCACTCTCATGGTGAAGTTTTTCCTCATGTTGATGTGGAACTTCCTGTGTTTCACCTTGCTACCATTACCTCTTGTCCTATCAAAGGCCAACACTGAAAAGAAACTGGCCCCTTCTACTTGACACCCACCCTTCAGATATTTGTTAACATTAATAAAATCCCCTTTCCGTTTTGTCTTTTCCAGGCTAAACAGCCCCAGGGCTCTCAGTCTTTCCTCCTAAGA
>WUAM01000233.1:1653734-1665800 GCA_024336885.1 Actenoides hombroni | reverse complement strand
CTTCCTTCCTTCCTTCCTTCCTTCCTTCCTTCCTTCCTTCCTTCCTTCCTTCCCTCCTTCCTTCCTTCCTTCCTTCCGGGACTTTGCTTTGGTGTTTAGCTGTCCACACAGGAGCTGGGCAGCTGAGAAAGGTCTTGTCTTGCTCCACCAAGCAGGAAGACAAGCAAGCTCCAAGCCTCAGGCTCCCAGCAGATTTGATGTTGGACTAGCTCCTGCATCTCTGCCTCACACAGCAGGACAAGGTGTCTGCTGGGTTAGCCCCATGAAAAGCTGGGTACTGCCAGGAACACACCTACTGAACCTCCCACAAAGGGAGAGGATGCCTGGTCATTGCAGCAGGGTCTGGCAGCCCCTCCAGAGAGGGAGCAAGACCAAGCTCCAAAGACACTGCTGCCCAAGAAGATACTGCCTGGTAGCTAGACCAGGCCAAATGCCTCCACCTATCACACAGGGCTACTGCCCCTACAAGGAGTCTGAGCAATAATCCAGCAAGAATTTGATGAGGAGCTAAATCCCAGTTACCAAATATGGGTTGCATCGGGCCAGCGTGTGGGTGCAAACCCTCTTTATGCTCCATTTGCCCTCGTTCTGGCACTGACCCCACCGTGAGATCATTGGGAAGGAGCTTTGTGCACAGCAGCCCCGCGAGATACGCTCCCCTCCACACCCAGGCACAGCCCTGGAGCCTCATGCAGTGCTGAAATACCATGAAATCATGTGGTGGAGAGGTGAGGCAACACCATCTGACTGCCATGCAAGCTACATGGTGCCTGGGGCTAGTCAACCAGGTCTGGGACACAAAAGCCAGCTGTGGTCTGTCCCTCAAGCAAGCACCATGGGGAAAGGCTGAGCTCTGTGATGGAAGAAGCTGGGACAAGCATCAGATGTGGACCGAGTTTTATTTTGGACTTGCTAGCTGGACTTAAAACAGCAACATGAGCTAACATTGCTTTCCTGGCCACAGCAACAAAACCATTTGCCCAAGTGGCGTTGGAGGAAAGAGCACACAGCAGCACACACCTCTTGATGCCATACTGATAAGGGCAGTGGTGGCTCTGGAGTTAGGTCAGTTTCTACACTGACAATAGCTGTGCCAAGCAGCTGAAGGTAACAGAGAGATGAGAGAGGACCCTTAAGCCCCAGCATGCTGCAGTGAAAACTCTTTTCCCCATAACCAACCATCCAGCTCGCCCTGTAGCAGCAGTGAGTCTTGGTGCTGCAGGTGCCTGGCAGAACGCACCAGGACACAAATACAGTCCTGCTGCCAACAGAGCCCTCCCCTGGGGTCCCTCGCTCTTGGGAGTTGCTCCTTCCAGCCCAGCCACAAAAGGCCACTGCTTCAGTCCAGATGAACACCCAGGGAGCATCCCCTGTGACACTGCCCCACCCCAGGACTGAGGGGTCATGGTACTGCCAGAGCTGACATGAGGCACTCAGCTTTTCAGGCTGTAGCAGACTGTAGGTTTCAGGCTGTGCTGGGAGGACATTCCTCTGGCACCATACTCCTTGTAGGGCTAATCTGCCAGGGAATGCACTCACACGCACGGCAGCCCCACGCAAGCAGTCTGCACAGCCTCACCTGACCTAAGCCCCATGAGAAACCTGAGGAACCTCTCACAAAGTCCTGGGTAATCTTACAGCTCCAGAAAGCCTTGTCCCATTTCTTGCTGCTGGAGACCCCTTTGTAGCTCAAATCTGCCCACAGCAATGTCTAAAGAGTGGTGATACACCAATTGTCCCTGCTGAAGCCCTGCTGCAAGGACTCCAGCATTTCACCACCGGCCAGCTATAAACACAAAAGGATCTACCAGGTCTCACTTCATCCATTAGGGCCAACTGGTTTTCTACCCTGCTGACTTGCAGAACAGGGCCTGCATCTAATGAAAGGCTGCAGCACTCCTGCTTAATGTTCCGACCATTTCAGAAATAACTTCCTTTAAAACTTCTTAGTGTTTCATGCTTTGTAGCATATGATCTTTTGTAAGTGATTGCCTCATTTGAGCACAAGTTGTCTACAAGTGCTGCATCTCTATTAACAAACAGGTGAGGGAAAAGCTGGGATGGAAATGTGTCCTCTTCTCTGTGACTCCGTGATGCTTTTGCTTGTTGGTGTTACCACACCAACATCTTTATCTTACGAGGTGAAATGTTTTAACTAATAATGGAAAAATTCCCTTCTCTAATGCACACTCTGGAGGCAAGCTCTCCTGAGCTACTAATCTGCAACCAGTTGATGTGTCTGCAAAGATTTCAAGTGGAGAAAGCAAGCTAAAGTAGTTAAAACACTTGCCAAAGAATGCAGAGAAAAACTATTTCTATGTCTACTGTGGCTTCAAGAACTCCGACCTCCCTTTCTCCAGCCCAGATATTTAGGCTGGGCTTGTGCTTTCACCCCAACTACCATGTTGCCCTTCCTAAAGAAATCTGCTTGCAAATAACCTTAAAACTTTGTCAAAACTCCAATGCTGCTCTGTTTGGACTTGGCCAGTGTAACCCCTGCTAAAAAATGCATAAAATATTTCAAAGTCAAACTTTAAAGGGACAGACATTGTTTTATTTGTGTTTAATTAAAAATAATAATAATTGTTTTCCAGTCCCATGGTAATTAGCAATCCAATCTACAGCTCCCATGGGAAAGAGCCTCTGTTTCTGGAACAAGTGTGCTCAAATATTGACTTGCTCTAGACATTGCCAAGGTTTAGAGTATAGCAATTTGTTGGGAGGGGGTTTCCAACTTCTACTCCGCAGCAGTTAAACTGTCGTGCTCCAAACCACAGAGTTTTACTACGGCCTCCATTTCCCTTTGTTTTACCTGAACTTCTCATCCCAGTCTGCAAAACCTATGCCAGAATGAGTCATTCCTGCAGGATTAGCTCTTATTTTTCAACTCCACTGTCAGTGTTGCCCAGACTAGTTCTAAGGAGAAAAAATTGACACTCCCCATTCAGTAAAGCTGTGTAACAAGTGACTGAAAGAAATTACCTCCAGTGCTCATCTATTTACAGTGAACCAGCAAGGACCGCCCCATCTTATGGGTTAACCAAGCCCTCTGGACAGCACAGAGTTGCTGACAGCACTGGGCTGGCAGCCCCAGCAAAGGGGAGGCACCAATGCCCCCCTCCTGACAGTCATCCCCCTTGCTGCTGTGGTCCATGCAGGGAAGTTGACTTGCTCCTCACCCTGGAGGGGTGGTCACAGGGATCACCTGCAAGGACCCTCAAGAAGGATGAGGGACACCATGTACAGCCTGTGGGGTGCACCACCCTGGCTTTCAATGTACAAGCATTGGGAGCCTGGGTTAAGCCCGTCTCTGGTCCTTCTGCCTTTGGGGTGGAGGGACCTTCTAGATGCCTCCTCTCTCAGCTGACTGCTGATGTCAGTCCTGTGCCTCTTGTGTTTGGCACACAGCTCAGGTCAGAAAGTCTTCCACTCTTGGACTTACTTGCTAGAAGCAGATCTTAGCCCGTCCCACCCTTATAGACCTTTTCTTATGGTCACATCTAAATAAACGCTTGTTATGGGAAAAAAAAAATATTTTCTTTTGTATTTTCATATTTAATTTTCCCTTGATCTTTTTTTTTTTTAAGTAAAAAAGACACTGTCAGATAGCAAAATTGCATTGTCTCACAGCAGAATAAAGGGAAACTCAAAGGTCTCAGAAAGATGCCACTCTCCTTCCCTTTTCTCATCCAAAACATGATGCTGTAAATGATTGTTTTAATAACTTTGGGAAGATCTTTTTTTCTAATAATGGTTCAGAATGGTGACAAATATGTGATTTGCATATGAAGACCAAAACTGCATAAGCAAAACTACCAGAGGCTGGCTGGGAGAAATAAGATCTGAGCACCTGGCATTGTGAGAAGTCATTTTGCTTGTGTTCATGGGTCATTTTCCTGTATTACTGACAGGACTTAAGCTGACTTGACAGAAACTCCTGAAATCATGTTTCTCCCACAGGAACAGAATCAACTACAGACATAACATGGTTTCTGGTCCAGCAAAAGCTCAAAGCCAAGTTAGATCAGTCTGCTCAGGGCCATGACCAGCCAAGTTTAAAAAGTCCAAAGGAGAGATATCTCACCATCCCTTTGGAAACTTGTCCCATGGCATAGATTTCACAGATGAGATATGGACTGGTCACAGAACAAGTTAGACCAGACTGTGCAAAATGAAGGGAGATTTCTGAGACTTTTTGCTGTCCCTGGAAGTGCACACAGTAGAGTGTACATTTTTTATAGCAGCATGAAAACCTAAAACCACTTATTTCGATCCAGATTACCATGACCTACAAGCTTTTGGAGACATGTATGGCATTACGTAAAAGCTGGGCAGATGCTCATCTAGTGTAAATCCCCACAACTCTGTTTTAACTTAGCAAGATTCCAGCTATTCATACCCTTTGCAGTCTTGTTAAAGAAAAGTTTTGAATTAGAGAAATAACCTGTTTCCTCAACTAGGGCTAGACATTTTGCTACAGGCTCAAGCAAAACTCCAGCAGATTTCTGTAGGTACTTGTAAATAGGGCATTGCTTGGTAATTACCATGGTGATTGCTAAAGGGTCAGAGAGTGGCGATGAGAACAAAAAGGCTGAGGGAAAAAAAACAGGAGCTCTTTGTAGAAGTATTCAGATTTTGTCTGCCAGTGCCAGTAAGCTCAAACTACGCCCACTGGACATTTTGTTTTCTAAATAAAGGCTATTTACATCCCTCACACATGGAATTACAGCAGTTAGTAGTGCTGGCTCTTACCAATCCCTCGTCAGTGTCTACCTGACAGCTGAATTCACTGCTGACAATTCACCCTATAGCCAGGTGTGATTTACCATTCAGCGGTGCCTTATGCATCGCACAGGCACGTGCACATGTACACATGTCCCATTTTAAGCACAACGTTCCTTGCCCCGGTAAGGGCTTGACATGAATTCCCCATCCTGGGCATCCAGCTGTCTGTGCCCAATGCTAGGAAAGAGCCCAGTGAGGCTCCTCAGCTTTAACTGGGAGGTACTTTCAAACTGGAGCTTTTGCCTCCAGACCCAGGGCCATGCTGTGGCTGCACCTGTGCCCTTCCTTGCAACAACCAATGTGGACCTTGACCTGCATCTTGGCTTCTCAGCTCTGCCTCCAACCTCCCTTGTCACTGAGGACCTTCCTCAGAAAACCTTGAAGCATCAGAAACCTAACGGACAAAAGTGCTGGGTGCCTGGACCTACCTACTGAAACGTCTTTTGTTAGTCAAGTAGCATTGTGCAAAGTGCGCTGAAAGCTGCAGTATCCAGGGAAGGAAGTGCAACGTCTGGTTTGCTTAATAATGCTCAGTAATACAGTTTAATCAGTGATTTTCCTTGGTTTAAAGAAAACAATAAGTAAAAGAACCCAACAGAACAGCTCGCAGTACTAGAAGTTTTTTGTGCTCTGTGTAGTCCAGTCCTAGAAAGCTGTGACATTACTTTTCATGTTTATTTGCTTGTACCAAAGTGATGCCAAAATTGGAAGTCTCCGATTCCAGGCCAAGACCTGGAGAAGAAGACACTGTGGTGGGCACAGCTTTTTTTGACCATCCAGTCAAGATCTTCTTCACAAAAACAAACCTCTAAACCACTTTTCCAGCAAAGGCTCTTCACCTTCTTCCAGCTCGAGCCCCATCCCTTTCTCTCCACATTCCATTTTTCCATTGTGCTTCTCCTCCTTGTCCTTTTCTTTTCCCTCCTTCATGTGTTCTCAGCCTCACTCCACGGCTCCCATCTACTTGCTCCTAACACCTTATCTTTCCTTTGCCTCCCTCCCTGGCTGGCCTACTCTCTGTGATGATGGGGAAAGTACTCTGCAAGGACTACAGTGCAGAACACATCATGGGACAGGAAATTGGTTACTAAATTATAGTGCAACTCCACTGCAATTTGTTAAAGACTTTAAATTTCCGTATTTGGGTGGAGCAACATGAAAAACATTGCCAACAAAGAACACCACCAATAAACTTCTCCTGTCTGTGTAGGGAAATTATCTTCTAACACTACAGTTTAGCCAAAATGACCTGTCCCCCCTCCATACAACACCAAAGTGCTGGTTAGAAAAAGCCAACGTCCAGGGCAGTGTGGACATTTCTTCCCAAGTAACTTATTGGAGTAAAGCAGGCCATTTGCAAAGATATTTTGTTCACAGTAAGGCTACTAATTATTAGTGGGATGAACTAGTGCTCCAGCAAGAAAAATTTGGCTTCAGATGACAAGCATCCTTCCCTGCCACAAGCCTCAGGGTCTTTCTGGCTCCATGGGCCCCTTGCAGGAGCCCCTGTCAGATGGCAGTGATGCCACTTGTGAGACAGCAGAGCAGACAGGTCCCAGGAAGGCACCTGGGAAACATAGAGCAGGAGATGTTCATCCCACAAGATCTGAGCCACCACAATGTCCTACATGCTTGGCCTTCACCTGCTCTACCAAAGCTAGTGGCATGAGCAACACTAATGATGGTGGCCTTGCATGCAGAAGAAATTCTTCTGGCTGGCTGATTTCCCTGCCCCCTGCCTTCTGCAACAGCCTTACTGCTACTATTACATCAGGACACAAGTAGAGGCAACAATACCCAAAGCTGACATGCCACACACACATGTCCCTGCAGTGACCACAGGAGGCTGGGAGTGGCAGGGAAGACTCCGAGGGGAAAGATGAACCTTGCCACAGGGAGTGTGAACACCAAAGGCCAAGGCCACCCTTAGAGGGGATTAAACCTCTCAAAACTGTTCAACGACTGGCCAAATAGGGCATTTGATAGGCAAAAGAGAAAGAACTTATTTCCATGCCAACAGAGCCTGATGGCTATTCAAAGGTACCCATCCAGAAGATTTTCATGAGGTGATGAAATGCACAGGCTTCAGGGCAGCAAGAGCCATGCAAACTTCACAGCACCTGCAAAAAACAAAACAAAACAAAAAACATAGCAAGTGATTTTCATCTTACAGAAGAGAGCTTGACTCTCTTTGCATATTCCCAGAAAAAGTCAGCTCCTCTTTACAGCATCTGACAGAACAACTGTATTCACAGCGATTTCTTGCCTTTTGGCAAAGGCAAGAATGGGCAGCTTATTCTCTTGCAAACCAGCCCCAAAAACTACTGTGGCAGGGGGACAAATGAATGTGTCATGGCCCATCCAGCTCAGGCTGGATCCACTTCACTTCTACCAAAAAGATGTCTGCTCCTTGACTCCTGTGTCACATATAGTGTTTTCTACTGCTTTGGCTTGTGGCTCTGTATCTTAGCTAAACAAGGTTCTTGTTGCCAGCGTGCACAGCGAGGTTGAGTGTTTAACCTGCATACGTTTAGGCAGTGCTGGTATGGACCTAGGCTTGCACAAGCTGCGCTCCTTCTCACAAAACCCAGCATGGAGTCTGCCTTATTCACAGAAAAAGTCACTCCTCGCCCACATTCAGCCGCATGTACACTGTTGCCCAGCTCCTCTGCAGAGGGCCCCAGCTCTGCCAGTCACTTCCAGTTGGGACTAATGCACAGGGTTATCCTGCACTGGTGCACCACTGGCACGTTTCCTTTGCTGGGCTTTCTGAGCTTCCCCACAGTCCAGGGCCCCCATTTCTGGTGGTTCCTCCAGTTTAAGGATCTGCCTCTCCAAGTGTCAGCCACTCCCTCTAGTTCAGCACTGTCACCCTACATCACCAACCCCACACATCAGCCGTGCTGTGTGCCAATCCCTGTGCCACTGCACTCACAACAAATTCCCCCCATTGGGACAGGGGATCCCAAGGGAGTGGGCAGAAGTGATGCCCTGCTCAGAGGGAGCCGGCCCTGGCCATATGTACCTTCACCTGCCACAGCACACCCTCTGCAGATCCTGCTTGCCCTTCACGAGATAGGGGAGCTGCTGGGCTGTCAGACAAGCACACTGAATGGCCTCCCTTACGACCCTATAGGACAGCCCAGGTAGAAGCATGATGGATGGAGACTGAGGCTCCCCATGCCTTTCACCCCAGACAATTTTTCACTTCCACAGCCCTGAGACATGGCCTGCTTTAAAAACACATTTTTTTTCCCCCCTATAGAATAATGAGCACAGCATCTAACTCAAGACTCCCCCATGAACCTGGTTACATCCATATGATGCTCTCAGAAACCAACTCTTCCCTGCAGCTCCATGTGCCCCTAGAAAACTCAACCAGGGATGAGAAGCAGCACGAATTTGGAAAACCAGGACAGGTGATAAACAACCAGGCGAAAGACGCAGAATGAAACCTCATTCCCACAAGACAAGGCATGGGAACATCTGATGCAAATATGCAATGCACACATCCTGCTAGCCTGTTGCTTTCTAGCCCGTCTTCTGTCATGTGACTAGATTCCATGTGGCAGATGCACATCACTGCTCCCTCACAGGTTTCACCTTGATCCCCACACCACACTTGGGGTATAAAATGTTTCCAAAATCCATGCCATCAACTCAAATCAGGTGCAAGATGTCTTAAGCTCAGTGACTTTGGAAACTTCTTTACGGACACATGCTCTGAAAATGAATCATGGGTCCCCATGATCTGTCTTGTTCTAAGAGATTGGGGTTTGTGGCGCCCCCTCAGATCTTAATCATGAGCTGGAGGTAGAGCTCCTCTGTTACAAAGTGTCATGAAGTATCTGGCTGCAATGCTCTTCACACTTTCAGCAACGAAGTCCTTGCATCAAACGCAGAGCGAATTAAACCCGCCCCAACTTGCCATACCATTGCAAAGACAGTTGAGCTTCGAGTGCAGGCTGTGCCATGGAGTATGTGCTCTCAATCTGTGATCTGGGATTTTGGCTCTGATGAACCCTTGACTTGGAGTACATTAAATACACCTCTGCTTTTCCTGGAATACAGAGGCAAAACAAAAACTTTCCCTTCTTTCAAAGAGGAGAGGAATTCCGATAGTGGAACAAAATATATGAGTGCGCTGCACCTGAAGGGGCTGTCCACATGTTCAATGTCTGCTTCCTTCTGGTTTCACTGAGATAGGTCACTCATGCTTCCTTCTGGTTTCACTGAGATGAGAGAAGTCTCTCATGCTTCCTTCTGGTTTGAGATTAGAGAAGTCATTCAGGTCATAGTGCTAATGGAGTACAGAGCTTCCCAGTACTTTACACTGGAGGGATCTCAATGGTGCAGTTTGTAATATGGGGGCAACTGAGTGGGGAATGAACCCTAAAGGACTGGATTTTTTTCCATGGGTGGAAATTGCTCTTGGAGATCCAAGCAGATGAGATTTTGGCTGGAGTAATTCTCTGGTACCTACTGGCACTAAGCACCTCCAGTCTTGAGAGGCCAAGGCATGACATGCTTGTGCTGAATACATTCTGGAGTAGTGTCTGGTCTCAAACTCAGTAAGCACTTTGCTCGGTTGAGGGCTGCAAATCTCAGTGTAGCCAGGATCCAAGGTGCAAAATTTAGACAGAAAAAATGATGACTCTAAACTTCGTCCCAGAGACCAAAAGAAAGTACAAGCTACAGCTTTTTGTATAGCTGATACTCCTAAAATGTAGATATCCTATATTGTCTATTGCTTTATGAAGTCCAAATATTTAATCAGTGCATCGCATTTCCCATTTTATTTACCTTTGTCTCTCCTCCAGGGTAGCTGAATCAAAAGAGAAAGCAAAACGTTCATGAACATGAAAAGCATCAACTCTTCTGCTCCAGCAACAGGTACCACTGGGATTTATAGATGGAGGAGAACTAGAGTCTAAGATCCACCTGGCTGAGCCTGAGTTTCATGCTCTCCATAGTTTCATCTCCACAAGAACTGGTACTCAAAAGAGACACCAATGCTTAAAATGGGATGTACTCCTGCTCCCAAAGTGGAGAGATGAAAATGTTTTTAAATAGGCTGACGATAATGTCAGGTTCAGGGTGGTCTCCAGGCCACATCATACAACTCTCACTTCACTCACAAACACTGGCATTGCAGTTTAAGCTGCATGATGAGGAATGGAGAAGGGTTAAGAGCCAGCACATGCCAGTTAGGCATCCATTTTCACTCTGCTTACACGCTGGGCGCTGCCAAGGAAACTGCTTTCTTGGAAAAGGATTTTCATCACCAGCAGCGAGGGCAAAAGCAGCTGTTCAGCACACCATCCCATCTTAGCACACAGCTCTTCATTCCTCATCCTCTGCAAGTGCAAAGTGAAGCACGATCTGACTTTGCCCTCTGGAGGCATGGAATTGGCATGGCGCAGAGACACACAGCCCCAGAGGTGACTGAACCATTGCACTGCCTTTTGGAAAATCTGATAGGAAAATTCATCCCCAGCTACAGCTTCTCATGAGCCAGAGGGCAGAGCATTGCAGGCGAGGCAGCTTTGCCGCTCTCCTTTCACGATGAAGCAGTTGGTTTCTTGGCTCCTGCAGAGCAATACTACCCTAGAGTTTTGTGTACTTCAAGAACACAGGTGTCAGTACAGGAGGCTGATCTTTCTTTCAGCACAAACTCTGCAGCATGTGATTTGAAATACTGCCACACGTCTTCATCCACCTACAGGGACTGCACACATGGGTCCTCAAAGAGTGCCTCTTCATGGTTTATTCTGCTAGCTCCACAGTTTATTCTGCTACCTCCCAGATCGCTGGGAAGCTGCACAAATAAGCAGGTGGCTAAAGACTCTGGGTTCCTCTTACTTTGCCAGAAACCACGGCTGAAGTTTGTTTGCTTCATGTAAATAGATCCTCACACACAACTGACTATTATCCAAGCAGAGAAACAACTTCGTTGGAAGCCTTCAAGGGAGTCCTGTTTAACTAGGATGAAACACCACTCACCTTCCCTTGCTTCCTTAAACCCAACTCGTGCAATGGCCAAGAGGGCTTTGGGAAAACCTTTCCCAGAGAGATAGACTCAGCAGCACGCTGGTGACCTGAGTTTTGGGAGAACTGTCAGGAGGCACCAGGACATGGGCAGGATCAGCTGTACAGCCATGCACAGCACCTGCACACCTAGGCACATCCTCCTCCCTGCACACCCATTCCTCTGCACAACCATCCCCCCACATCCGTTCCCGCTTTGGGTCACGCCTTGGGTCCAGCCACAGGCGTGGGCACAATGGAATGTCAATGCACACCCATGTACTCTCATGCATATCCTCAAGCCCACACTAGTGCCCTTGCACATTCATGTCCCTGTGCATGCTCACCTTCACATGCACACCTATCCCTGTACACACGTGCACACACTGACCCTCTCCTACCCACCTCCAGGACCTTTATCCATCTTCTTTATCCTCTGGCTCCTGAGTAATCCCATGACATCAGGCCAGGAGTCTGTATGCCCCCAGCCCTGAGGGTGGGTGTTGTAGGGCTACAAGACACGGGCAAGTGTTCCTTGACAGCTGCGTGCACTCATAACACTTGTTCTGACCCACAGTCCTGGCGTCTGACCCTTAGAGCCAAGTGTTTGAGCAAGCAGGAGGGAGCTGACAGGTGAGTTTGTCCCAGAAGCAGCCTGTGGAGAGTGTGGCATCCTGCATGGCTGGAAGGATCTTGTACCTGAAGGTCCTGTGCCACAAGTATCAGGGACATGCAGGTCAGACCAGGGGTAAAACAGGTGTGCGGGAGCCCAGCTCTGTGCCAAATTGCTGCTGGGGACCAGAAGTGGGGTCCCCAGTCTGAGTGCATTTTAGGTAGCAGCTCTACCTGCAGATTGCACTGCGGAAGCCCACACTTCCTATTCCTCCCATGTAGACCTGTCAAGGGTTTTTTTGACATTTAATTTGTTATTATGGCAAATACTACCTCTAAGGAGAGTGGGTCTCCACTGGTGACACTGCCCAGTACCTCAGACCGGCAGCATCCCCTCCGACAGCGGCAGCCCCTCACCTCACCCCACCGGCCGCCGAGCCCGACAGGGGGAAGCACTGGAAATGCTTATGCGGCGACTCGCACCGCAATCTCGGAGATGCCCTAGGCCCGCTCGGTGCCCGCTGGTCCCCCGGAGCTGTGCGCTCCCGACGGCGCCGGGATTGCGGCGCTCCGACGGCGCTGGAGACGGGGACCACGGGAGGAGGGTCGGGGACCACAGGGGAGGGGGGGGGAGGAGTGGGG
>WUAM01000233.1:1535871-1548562 GCA_024336885.1 Actenoides hombroni | reverse complement strand
ACACTGTCTGTGAGAACAGGCTGCTAACTTCAGACAGTGCAGTTAGTTAGAAGAACTGAGCTGAAAAGTAAAATTACCGAACAGAATTAGTTCTGTTCTCACTCAAACTAGGACACTTATACACTCAGAAAAAATATACACTTTGTAAGTAAAATTGCCATTGTATAATAACGGTAATAACAGGGCATTATTTCTGACTGATTATGTCCATCTGATATTTTTTGTGAAAGCATATCCCAGATGTTTCAAGGGTTAAGGAGAAGGGTTGTTTTGAAGGCCTAACAGAAAATTAATCTGTGAGGGGCTTTAATTCAGAGCAGTGAATGTTTTTATGGGAAATAGTTGGAGAAGAATCACTTAATCCGTTTTTCTCTAGGCATACCCGGATGGAAGTAGCAAAGAGAAGCGAAGAGCTGCTATTGCACAAGCTTTAGCTGGAGAAGTCAGTGTGGTACCTCCATCTCGTCTTATGGCATTGTTGGGACAGGTAATTACTGAAAAATATTTTTGGCAGCTGTCTCAATTTCTGCAGATCTTTGCCACATAAAACTAACTATCATGTAGTTGGAAAATCAGTTTATAAAAGTAAAGCTTAAATATTGCTCATTTACATGTGGTATTGTTAAAAAGGGTGTTTTCTCCATGTGGCAAGGATTTAGTGTTTATAGGAAAAGTCAGCATTCCAGCGTAAATTTATTCCCACATGTCCTGGATTCGGCTGGGATAGTGCTAGTTTTCTTTTCTTAGTAGCTTGAATAGTGTGTTTTGAATTCAGTACTAGACAAATGCTGATAATATACTGATGGTTTTAATTGTTGCTAAGGAATTGAGGGCTTCCCAGATTCCCACGTTTTGCTGGTGTGCAGCAGCACAACTTGCTGGGGGAGGAGCATGGCCAGGGCAGCTGACCCAAAGTAGCTAAAGGGATATTCTATACTGTAGAATGTCATGGTGTTTAGATGCCAGCTGGGGTCACACCACAGAATGAACCACTCAGCACATAGGGAGGGTTATTTTCGAAGTATATACTAACACACACTGCGTCCATTATTTTACTTACAACTCTTTTTGGATTCTCAGAAAGTATTAATTGATAATCCATGCAGACAGATTTTAATGTATTTTGGTGTTTTCTGGCTTGCATCTTACTTTTTAAGGTGGTGCATATGCCGAGTAAATTCTCTTGGCATAACAAGTATGTCCTGTGACTGAAGGCAGCTTTCTGTTGAAGGGGTTGTGTAAGATTCTCTCTTTTGAATGAAGTTCTCCTGTACCTTCTAAGAAAGCTTCTGTTGTTTTTAGTTTCAGTGTATTCAGTTCTAGGCAAACAGACAACAGGTTGGGTAATTTAAATAAACCCAAGATTGAATTCACACTTTGTACATACTTTATACTGCACACCAAAGGTAGAATGAGAAGAATGGGCCTGAGTCATTTTCACTTGCAAGAAACATTTGGGGATAATGTTCTGTTCTGTTTGTGGTCATGAATTAGGAAGCATAATCCGGTAAATCTCATTTCAATAACTTGTTTGCAATGTGTTAGTCTCAAACAAGCATATAGTTTGTAGGAGTACAAGAAACGATTGCCGTATTGTGTTAATTAGATGCAGGCTTTGATGAGGAAGATAAATGTTAATTAACACCTAATGATATGGCTTTCAACTTCTCAAAAGGCACTAAAATGGCAACAGCATCAAGGCCTGCTTCCTCCTGGTATGACAATTGACTTGTTTAGAGGCAAAGCAGCTGTGAAAGATGTAGAAGAAGAGAAGTTCCCTACACAGCTGAGCAGACATATTAAGGTGATATTGTCTTTGCTTTTATATTTGTTACTCCTGCTTGTTCCTTTCTGTTCTTTGTGCTGAGTAAGAAAAGTAAACCTTCTGAATTCTTCTGTTCCTTTTTTTCCTAAGTCATTTCTTCCCCCCCTCCCACCTCTTCTTCTCCATACTTTATCTCATCAGGGAACTTTACTGAGAGTCTGAAATGAGGTCCCTTAACGAGATTGCGTGCTGATGGTATTTGTGAACACGATAAATTTATTAGTAGCTTCTTTGACTTCACAGTTCAGAATCATTCAGTTTTCATAAGTGGATTGCTTAGTCCTCTTCTTTATTTGTGCAAGGAAACAGTTGTCTTAACTTCTGTGTGTGCACATTAGCTTCTCCAGCTAATAAGAAACTTAAGTTTTGATCAAACTACTACATACCAGGTCTATTAATATGATTAGTATCTCCTTTTTAAGGATTTTATTATATAGATTTCAAAAGAGAAAGAACACTGTTCTGTAATGACATAGTTGTCCTGCAGCACTCACAAGTGGAACAGGCAGTTTCCTCCTGTGCAGTCTTTTCAACTACACCAAGCAGTTATGTACAGTGAGAAGTGTTAGTTCACTGTAGTAGCTAGCAGTTCTCAAACAGAACATAATGTTTTCCAAAAGTCATGAGTTGGAGCTTGTGACATCAATTTGTTGTGTTCAGTAGCAGCTTGGTAAAAATGCTTTATTAGAACTTATGTTTACCAATATAGAACTTGGGGTTTTTTTTTACTGATTAGTGAAAATGTTTTCTTATACTCAGTTGTCATAGTCACTTGTATTTAAAAAATTCAAAAAATTGTACATAAAAAAATACCAAACATGTCTGAGAATTTCACTAGAGAAACATTATTCCAAGTGAAGCAACGTACACTACTGCAGAAACTTCTGAAGTCAGCTAGTGATCTTTGTTGGGTACTGGAAAGATGTTTGTTAACATACACAGTTCACTGCAAAAACAAGACTTAGAAGACAGACAGCCCAGCTGCTGCTGCAAGCAGGGAGTGTTTGATGCAGATTTCACAGATGTTACCAGATTGAAAGGAGGGGGTTTTTATTTGTTTTTGAAGTATGTAAGTGTTGTCAGGGTTTTTTTTTTTAGTACCTTAATGTTAAATTAGTGATTGCATGATTCTAGAAAATACTGCAATTTTGCCAACAAAATGAGAAGACAGTTTTGATTTAATGAGTTTTCTTTTAAGTTGCTTACTAAGCTTAACTTACACTCTCCTTTAAAACAGTTTGGGCAGAAGTCCCATGTGGAGTGTGCTCGGTTTTCCCCAGATGGTCAGTATCTGGTTACTGGCTCTGTTGATGGTTTCATTGAAGTGTGGAACTTCACTACTGGAAAGATCAGGAAGGTAAGTTGCACCTTATTTCATGTGGATAATTCATTGGCCAGAGCACCTGGTTTTATTCTTTGAGATCATACTTTATGTTCACAGTCGCAGGGACTGTGAATCTGAAAGGTATGTCTGCTGGGCTGATTCAGATGTTGGTCTGGAATCTTTACACGGGTTTGATTGTCTGGTTTGTCAGAGACATCCCTCTGTGATAAAATTTACTTTTTTACCTTTCTGGATCATCATTGTTGCCTCTAAATGGCAACAATAGCTCTTCCCTGTTACTATAAGGCGGTGAGGTCTGCTTGAAGCTAAGTTATAAAATACAACTGAAGTTAGAACTGCTAGTACTTTTGCTCTCTGCCTTAAAATACATTTAATGGAATTTGCTGTTTGACTGGTGAATCTTCTGCTTTCATTTAGGATCTCAAGTACCAGGCACAAGATAATTTTATGATGATGGATGATGCAGTGCTGTGCATGTGCTTCAGCAGAGATACAGAAATGCTAGCAACCGGAGCACAAGATGGAAAGATTAAGGTATAAATATGTTTGTATATATGTTGGTAGAAAGATTCACTTGCAATTGCAGTAGTGTTGCAGATCCATATAGAAAGAAATGAAGTTTAGCATGGCTTAGAAATGGATACCTATTTGCTCTGATGTTTAAGCTTCTCTGATCTCATAACAAAGTAACTACCACTGTTTCAATTTCCTGTTTCCTCTGCAGGTGTGGAAAATCCAGAGTGGTCAGTGTCTGAGAAGATTTGAACGAGCACACAGTAAAGGTGTTACGTGCCTTAGTTTCTCTAAAGACAGCAGCCAGATTCTTAGTGCTTCTTTTGATCAGACAATCAGGTAAATAAAGTTGAGAATGTGAGAGCTACAGTACAGGAAAACCCAGAATTTTTCCATTAAGCAGTTAAACTTCTGAATACAGATTCATTTTACCTGGGATTTGATCCTTTTGCATTGAACTTTAATAGTAACAGGAGAGCATGATTGCTGAAGTGTGGGGAGGATCAGTTTGAAAGTTTGACTTTTCACCTTACTTAAGTTTTTGGGCATCTAGTCTTCCTAGCAGTTTGACATGTAATTCTAGAGGTCAAACCCTGATGGCCTCAGAGCTTCAAGAGCAGGAGCTGCAGTTTGTATTTGGAAATGGCAGTACAGCCTTTCCTGTGCTTTAGGGTGCTGGTTTTTGATCTGAGTATCTCTTCAGATATACACTGTGTATAAGGGAAGTCTGAGAGAGCTGAGCCTGATTGGCTTGGAAAAAGAAGGCTGAGAAAGGACCTGGCTGCCTCGTCTGGAGGCAGTCCTAGATAAGTCAATCCCACACTCTTCTCAAGTACACGGGTGCTACAAGGAACAACCTCTCCAGGAAGTGAAATTCTGAAAAACTTTTCTCCCTTGAGAAAGAAGTAGTGCTTAAACAATACTGAGAGCATTGTGTGAGACAAGGGGTGGATCTCAACCCTTGGCTTTTAAAGTTAAATTGAGCCAAGACCATGAGTGACGTGGAAGTTGGTGAGCTTTAAGAGCAGTGGAATAAAGGTCTTCTGAGGTCTTTTCCAGCCTAAGTTATTCCGTGATTCTATCACGTGTACAATTGTTTTGGAATTTGTTAGAGAAATCACGGGCCGAGGTAGTTTATAAATTTATGTTTGCAAGAGAAGAAAAAATTTCAGTGATGAACCACAGACACAGGATCATTTTTACTCTTCACTCCAAGAAGATAACTCCCATCTTTCCAGGCTGTCTCTGCAGTTCTGCTTTTGGGGCATGGGAATCCTTTCCATTTCTCATGTGAACCATCCATTACTGAGTAGCACCAGCACTATGTTGAGACATGAGCTGAAGGTTTTGTAATCAATCCATATAGTTCAGTTTCCCAAGGTCTGTGTCATTCCCTTTGGGCAGTGAAACCATTTGTGATGTTGAAGACCTACAAGCTGGGATCTGGAGAATCCAGTAGTGGGATTTGAGACTTTATACAAACTTTGGAGTCACTCTGTTGCGCAGTCCAGTTACTGTAGTTTAGCAAGTTGATAGGTATGTCAGCTCAGTTACAGTGGTTGGATATAAGGTCTGTCTGCAGAGAATCCAAGGGAGCACTTCCCTCTTAATGTGGGTGGGCTAAGCTGAACAAACATAGCATTACCTGACACTGCCTGCTAACTAAGACTTAATGAACACAGCTACTGCAGCTTACCTGGTGTGCAGGTAATCTCCTAAGCAACATGATAAAGCAGTGGATTCTTGTGGGACTGTTTTGAAGGTGGTTGGGCTTGTGTCTATGCTCTTAAGAAAGCTCTAGTGTCTGTGCAACCTGTGTAGGGCAGACTAGGCATATGTTATAAAATAGTTTCATGTAGAAGATACCTCTAGAGGTCTCTAGTATAATATGCTTCTCAAAGCACAGCCATTTCAGTTAGGACAGCTTGGTCAGAGCTTTGTCCAACTGAGTTCTCAAAATCTTCCTGGGTGGAGAACTCACTGCTTCTCTTGGCATCTCTCTTAGGTCTGTACAACACTCTTGAAGAAAACCCTGTTTGGACATAAGGAAAGGTGTTTTGTTGTTGGGTGTTCTTTATTTTTTTCTTTTGTAACTTGTGTCCTTTGCCTCTGTCCTTTAGTGTAGTGCACCTCTGAGAAGAATCTTAACTCCCGTTTATTTTGTAAAAACTTGTTAGGTAATCATGTTAACCAAATAGCTAAAATTTTTCAGTGATTAGTAAGGACTTAGATATCCTTTTTATTTTCTTTCTTTTTAAGGGAGCATTGCAGCATAGATAAAAGCAAGAATGAAAGTTAACTGTAACTTTTAATACTAGTAAATAGTTGCAAAAGTACACAAACTCTGTTCTTATCTAAATTGCCAGATAAGCAGCAGCCTCATTAAACCCTTGTTCCTGCAGCTTTTGGCACTGGGAAATGCTGCTTAATGTTTGTGTAGTGCAGTAATTCTGATCCTGCACCTATTTGGTGTCTTGTTACTGAGTGGAATTTGCTCACTGCTGGGTAGAGTTGGCTTGCAACTAAGCCTTCTGTTGCTGCGCAGTTTGTTGCAGCTGACATCAGTTTTGTGTAGTTCACAGTTATTTTTCTTGGGGGTTATTCTGACTTAATAGTTATTTGTTTAACTTTCCTGTCTGCAAGGAAGACAGCAGGGAGATGTCCCGAACTTTTAACTTCTCTGGGCTGAACACACCCAGCCCTCTCAGCCTTGCCTCATGCATCATGTAGTCCAGCCCTTTGGCCATCTTAGTGGGGGCCCAAAACTGGACATAGTCCTACAGAGGTGGATATACTTCCACCAAGTAGAGGGGAACCTTGATCTGCAGACTGTGCCTCTCCTAATGCACCTGGTATGTGGCCGGGTTTCCTCAGTGCCACAGCATGCTGCTGACTGGCACTTTGTTTTCCCCAACGTCCTCTGCTGTAGGCCTCCTCTGCAGCCACTCAGCCCCTAGTTGATTGTGATGCCTGAGGTTGTTCTGCAGCAATCTGTTCTCAATATCATGAGGTTTCTCTGTCTGGTTTGTGAAGGTTTCTAGCTTCCTCATTTTTTTCAAAACTGAGTTTCAGGATATGAGACTTATATTGTGAACCAGATTGATCCAGTGCTTGGTGACTGTATGTTTTATGGTTAATTGAATGGTATTGTGCAATATGTTTAATAGCTTTAGACCCTTGACTGCCCTGTAACACCCAATGGTACTTCATTTAGAAGGAAATAAAGAAGTATGTGGATCTGGAGGCAACTGCACAGTGAACAGATGTTAAAAAACATCTTGAGATGCTTATCTGTTTAAATCCTGATACATACATATATACATATATATATATATATACACATATATATATATATGAACTATAGTGTAGGCATTTAACCTGAAACCGTGTAAGGTTGGATGTTGAATCAAGGACAGCAAGCTTCAAATGGAATAAGAAATTTCCTTCTCAAGGCTTCATACTTCTACTTGAAAACTGTAGTTTCATAGCTGGTAGTTACTGCAATTTAAGGCTGTTGCAGATTAGCAGTATAATTTCCTTTTAGGTAACTGAGCAAACTCTTTGCAGAATTTCATAGAAGGAAGCAATGGCAACAGCTTACAAAAGAGAAAAATTCTGTCTGGGTGTAAGGGAAGGCCTTGGTCAAGGCTCTGAGCAAGCTGGCCTCACTTGAAGTTGAGATTAAGAGACTTTCAAATGTAATTCTTCCCATTTCTTCTTTGTCAGCTTCATTCTTTCCACCTTCACAGTCTTGTATTCTAGTATGTACAGTATGTATTACATACAGGTCCTTGGGGCTGAAGCCTGATGGTCTTTCCCTAACCTTCTCACAGAAGCACATAACGTCCTTGAGGAAAGGGGTTTGTGGTAAAGTCTTAGGGCTTGTGGGTTTTTAGGACTTCTTATTGTTACAGGTCAAAGGTGTATCAGAGTTAAAATGCAGTGAAGCCAGAGGATGGTTCAGACTACCTCAGCTGCTGACTCAGTTTTTACCTCTGTTGTGTGACAGGATTCATGGTTTAAAATCTGGGAAAACTTTAAAGGAATTCCGTGGTCATTCTTCATTCGTCAATGAAGCTACTTTTACCCAGGACGGCCACTATATTATCAGTGCATCCTCTGATGGCACAGTGAAGGTAAGATACAGCATTTACCTTTGTAAAAAACACATTCAGACTCTTTGCATGTTTTAGCTGATTTGTTGTAACTGCTGCAGTCATTGGAGAAGGAATTAAGGTTATCTGCAATAAGTAGTCTTTCAGCTTGTGACCTTTGCTGTGGATTGGTGTAAAAGAGAAGAGATGAAGTTTCATACTGTGCTAACAGAGTGCTGCAGAGCCTGTTTGTCCTGTATTTATGAAAGGAGGACATAAGTGCAGTACTCGACTGAGGGTTTCTGCTTTGTTCTAGAAATAGCAGTGACTTCTGACACCTCTTGTCCTAGAATGTGGGGGTTCCCTTGTCCAAAATAATGCTACTGTGTTGGACATGTGTTTATTTTTGCGTGCTTAGGGAGTCCCTTGCCATGTAAGCTAGGTAATTTAGCATTAATGAAACTGATTGTAGAAATGTGTCAAGACTTAGGGTCAGGGCCATCTGTTAGACCTGTAACAGACTCTCTCTGTTAACTCCCTTCCCTCCCCAAAGGAGAAGAGAAAGGGAATAAGGGAGAGGGACTTAATTAGGAAAGAAGGCTAGGACAGCTTTTAATAATTATAATAATGAAATGTATGAAAATATATACAAAACCAGTATTGAAGCCAGACCCCACCCCTGACGGCAATTACGTCCCCATCAGCACTGCTGCTGTGGAGCAGGCACTGGGGACATCCCAGACTGGATTTAGTGTCAGACAGGAATCATAGTCAGGAGCTGGACTCTGGAACTAGATTCAGGAACACATGGATTGGGATTGAAGGCAGAACGGACAGAGCCCTCCTCAGACACCAGCCTGAAGAAGAGAAATTGACCCTCCAGATCCCTCAGCTTTATACTGAGTATGCCGTATATGCGCTGGAATCCCTTGTTGGTCAGTTTGGGGTCACCTGTCCTGGCTGCTTCTCCCTGCAGGAGTGGACTTGTACTTTCTGCACTCCCAATATGATACACAAGATCTAGCAGTGGCCTTAGTCGGCACACCAATCCTTGGTAGTAACTCTAAACATGGATTGTTGTCACTGCTGGAAGCAGACACTGTCTGTGGAAATCTGCCATTAACTTCAGACAGTGCAGTTAGAAGAGACTGAGCTGAAAAGTAAAATCACTGAACAGAGTTAGTTCTGTTCTAACTCAAACCATAGTGTTAAGTTTGGTTTCTACTCTCTGTGAAGAGAGAAACTAGTGAGCATGGAGTAGTTAAGAAGAGTAAAATATTGTTGAATACAGGGCATTACTGACTGATAAATAAATATAGAAACAGCTATGTTAAGTAGGGCATCAGTGCAGTGAATGGGGAGTGAACAGATCCAGTTCATTGTTGTGGCCTAGGAGAGTGTGATGGGTTTTGCTCATATTAATGGGGTGTCAGTTCAAAACTGCATTCTTTGCTAGACTGCCCAAATCTTGGGATTAGCTTGAGGAGGGTGGTGTCTTTAATTTTCTTTATAGTAGTATGCAAACAGCAAAAATACACTGCGGACAGTGAGTCACATTTTATTATAAAAAGTAAGCAAACAGTTCAATTTCCGATTTCTAAACAGCTAGAACAGCCTAGTGTTGAGCCCAAAGCATCTCTAAGCTGGGACATCTCTCCCACTGATACCAGTGAGGCTTTGCTTTTTCAGCAGTGTGTCTCCCTTGTGTATGGAAAATTGCATGCACAGACAGAGGCTGCACATAATATTCACAGACACCACCTAAAACCATAAACAAGTCTGGATTCACCCCTTAGGGAATATGCTTAATGAAAAGGAGCCAGCCTGAATTTGGATAATGGAAATTCACTTTCAGTTTGATGAAATTGTTCTTGGGGTCCACAGTTCAACATAGATGTACTGTCTTTTGTTTTGTGTGTTGTGTTCCATTTTGCTGGTTTTTTTCAATCTGCTTTAAACTACAATTTTTGGAATTCCTATTTCTGTTCAGGAGCCTTAGAAAATTGGAATCCTGTATCCTGAATCAACTCATTTTTGTTTAATTTTTTTAAGCTAATGGATTTTACATTTATTTTTCATGCTAGGTTTGGAACGTGAAGACAACAGAGTGCTCAAACACCTTCAAGTCTCTTGGCAGCACTGCTGGGACAGACATTACTGTGAACAGTGTCATCCTGCTGCCTAAAAACCCAGAACACTTCGTTGTTTGCAACAGATCGAATACAGTCGTCATTATGAATATGCAGGGACAAGTATGTGATTTTTTTCACTGGCATCCTTTCAAGTCTCTCCCTCTCAGTCATTTTAAAAATGCCGAAACCCTCACTAATAACCTAGCCTTAGGTTAAACCTGATTTGTCCAGTTTACTTCCATGACACACTATCCTGTAACCAGTTGTAGAACAGCTTGGCTTGCAGAAAGCGATTGCAACTATGGAGAGATCCTGTGTTCTAGACAGACTTAGCACTGCCTAAATATTTTTGTCCTGAATATAGTAATGATGTGCTGCAATTTAATTCCACCACATATATTTTTTTGTATCTTTACAGATTGTAAGAAGTTTTAGCTCTGGTAAGAGAGAAGGGGGTGACTTTGTCTGCTGTGCGCTTTCACCTCGTGGTGAATGGATCTACTGTGTTGGTGAAGATTTTGTGCTCTACTGCTTTAGCACCGTAACTGGCAAGCTGGAGAGAACTCTGACTGTAAGTTCCTCACTTTGAGCTTTGGCAGAGTTGTTAACACAAGGATGATCTAAATGTTTGTTATTTGTTAAGTCTATAAGGAGAGGTTCACATACAGGAATTTTTCACCTCTGGCAGCCATGGTTGGTAACAAATGCACTCCAGAACACTTGACTGTAGAATGTCTAGGGTTTTTTAGAACCATTTTAATTTTAGAAGTTATGAATACATTTATCCACCAAATCGAGAGTGAATTGGTTCAAACTTACTTGAACTAGAGCATGTCTTTACCTGGACTCCTGCTGATGTAGAACCTGCCCCAGGTGTTGGATTTAAAGCTGTCAGGCTTAAATTTGCCTTGGTTTAAACTGAAGAGGAGTACTATCCTAAATGTTTAAATTTAATGGGGAATACTTAGATGTTGTGGATTTCAGTGGATGAAAACCCTCCATGAACCCTCCCTTGTTCAGCAAAAAGTAACTGCTATGTCACAAAACCTGTTTGCAACAGGAACTTAATACTGGGAAGGTATGTTCCTCTGCTTTTGCTGTATGCACAAAGCATGTTAAACCTCAGTCCATCTTTCCTGTAGCCCTTGTTTGAAGAGAATATTTGGCTTGAATCTTCTAAAGCGAGAATCTTCTGATAAATCTTTCTGCTTCTTCTCTAGGTTCATGAAAAAGATGTCATTGGCATTGCTCATCACCCCCACCAGAACCTGATTGCCACATACAGTGAAGATGGCCTTCTCAAGCTCTGGAAGCCATAGCTTGATTTTACAGTGAGCTATGAAGCGTGCCTGTTAGTTGCAGATTATTGGTGTTTGTGCTTAACAAGGTCTAAATGCACAGAGTGTGATATTTCCTCAACTTTCAGTTCAGTTTTCCAGAGAATGACATTTTTACTACTTGGTATAAAGTTAGGTAGATTGATGCTTAAATATAGCATCAGATAATTTAAAATATTTTTATTTGTACCAGATTAGCTGAAGCAACTTCAGTGAGGGTGTTTTTTCTGTCTCCTGAAGTCTGTACTCTTCCTACAGTGTTTATAAATGTTGAATGAGCTAGGAACTATGGACACTTGCAAGTGGTTGCTGGCTTCCTAGAATACAGTAAAATGTTTTGGTGGGGTTTTTTTGAGTGAATTATGTTGCATGGGAAAGCTGTCTCTTCTGCCCTGCTGAAACGAAGGCAGAGTTTTCCTGGAATGCAGATGAAGTTATTCTGTCATCACCTTGAAGGCAGAAGCTCTCTTAGTCCAGTGGGTTTTGCTGTGTTCAATTTTCAGTACAGTTTTTCCAAGTGTACATACTCAGTGGTGTCACACAGCTTCCTTGTAACAAAAGTACTCTTCCCTGTCTCCCAGCACTTCCTGCTATAAACCTGGGGGGAGGAGTGGGTTTGTTTGTTTGTTTGTTGTGTGGGGGTTTTTTTTGTTTGTTTGTGGTGGGTTTGTTTTGTTTTGTTTTTGAGGGAGGCGCCTGTGGGTTGTTTTTTTCTTTGCTTCCAGGTTAAAAGGAATTACTACCTGGGCCCTCTTCCTATAAGTGCATAATATCTTCAGACCAGCTTTAACTGAAGCAGGGGATCAATATTTAAATGCTACAGCTGGTTTGCATAGGCTGAGTTCCCAGTGCTGTGATGCTGCATGTGCTGCAGCTGTTCTGTTGGGTTTTTTCCCAGTTTACTCTGTTTAGCTTCCTATTTTGCCAACAGGGTGAGGCATACTTAAGCCTTACATAATTATTTGTAAGTTGTTGTTTTTCTTTTTTTAATTTCATGTACCTGTGGACCTAGTTAAGGTGATAGGTCCCACACTATGATGAAAAGCTTTCATGCTCTTCACCTGGGAGCAGATGGTGATTCTGTTTGAGATCCTGACTAATGCATGCTATCTTGAGTGTACACCAGAACCTTCTGAAGTCTGACCGTAGCTTTTCTAGGATGCAGGGAAAGAAAAAAAAGACATTTTGTCTGTAATGATGAGACAAACACGTGCAGATGGGAACCTGCAGTCAGTTTCCTGTCCTCATCTCTTGTAGAATAGTTTCCTGCCATCTTTCAAACAGCAATAACTTCTCATTGACTTAATAAATTAGTTCCAATTTAAATGACCTCCTAAATTTTTTCAGTTGAAGGTCCTGATCCTAGTGTGAGTGTTGGTTGTCAGCTGGTGGCTGGCTTTTCAGAATGTACTGGTGCACTCGATGGGTCTATGGAAATGCAGAAA
>WUAM01000233.1:1474365-1487972 GCA_024336885.1 Actenoides hombroni | reverse complement strand
TCGCTCCACCTTGCGCAGGGACTAACTGTTGGGGGCGGAAGCACAGATCAGGGCAGCCTGAAGTGCTGAAGACCTAGGATTCATCAGTACAAAGGGTGCACTGCAGCACAGTCCCTCGGTCAGGCTTTTCTGTGTGGCACTGTAAGACTGTACAGGCCCAGATGGAGTCAACAATACACCAGTAATCTTCAATGGCTCCAGACAGGAAGAGGATCTCTTAGGGCTAAGCACTGTTGCACACAAAGTAGAGCTATGTCCTCTACACAACAGCATCACAAAGCTCAAGTGACCAGATGAAAGCAGCAATGAAGGACATAAAGGACAAAAAAGTTGTCATTCTGTCTTTGCCATGGTCTTCATACCTCTCACGGCCAGATGCCACCAGAAACTCTTTCTCCTGGGATCCCTACTCTCAACAGCCCCCCCCCAAATAGCACACAGCCCTTTCTTTTTTGGGATGTGGAGTGGAGAGAGAGAGAATGAAGGGCTAAGCTGTTGAAAACATTGAAGGTACAACAACTAGAGGACAAATCCTGCTCCCTGGGAGGAGGATGTGATATACAAAGTCAGTTCCATGTTCTCCTTGCTCTCTGATAGGATTTTGAAAGCAGCTCCCTTCCTCCGTCCCTTAAGCAGTTGCTCTTAGTGACCCAAATACAGCAGTGTTGGATGTGAAAAATGGGGACATCTTGTAGTTCCAAGACAATGGTCGTGACCTGCCAGCAGCAGGCAGCCAGAGCGGGAGTTTACCTTTCACTGACATGTTCTTCAAGCAGAAGCATTGACAGGTGTGGGAGTTTGTTGTCACCAACAAAAACTCATCATATGTTACAAATGACGTGATGTTGGAAGCGACCTGTAGGAAAATGATAAAGTTTATCACTGTAAAGAGCAGAACAGGAAAGGTACTTTTGGCAGAGGAAAAGGGGATGCAATGAGGGGAAAAAACTTTGGTACCTCAATATCATTAACAAAAAACCGGCACCGATCAGTGAGGCCCAAGATCATCTCCTGTAAATAGAAAGCATGCCAAGTGTAAGCTATCAGTGTCACAATCTCCAGAGTTTCACAACACTGACTAGCACTGCATTGAAGTACCTTACAATTAGGTACTGAGTACCTCATGTGAATTACTTAGAGAAGCTGGAGAGGAAGTCATGCTACCTCTTTCAGGAGGTACAGGAGGGCATACTTAAGTGTCTTTAAATACATCTGTCTGGAAACCCACCTTGGTCTACCCTGTAACAGAAACTGCATAGTGACAAAACAGAAGCAGAAACCATGCGAGAGAATTTAGGGTTTTTACTCAGCAGTGTTTGGCCCAAAATACCAGAGGAAAAGCACTAGTACAGAGCAGAGCAAAGCAACTCCATATAGCATTCACCTAGATGTGCACTGAAGGAAAGAAACCCTGAAACTTCCAGCAAAACAGCTAGTTGTTTCTTGAGCTGTTCTAACTATCACGAAACCACCACCGATAGGAAACACCAGAAGTAGGAGATCTGCAGCAACTCAATGCAGACCTATTTGCTAGTGGGATAAGATCAGACAAAACAGAGCAAAATGCTGTTTTCAAAAAGAGCAGGGCAGTGACTGCTGGAAATTTTAAATCTGCAAATTCTCACTCTTCAGTGAATTACTCATTGTACTCATAGAATGGGGAGATTGAGTGTTAACTGCAAGCCATCAGAAATGCTCTAGAGTACAAGCAAAGATACACCTTCAGCTCTGCACAGGGCCTTATGAAGAACACTATTGAGAAGAATCATTGGACACTGGACAGAAGATCCTTAAAAATCCCGCACATTTGACACAGACATTAATTAAGCAGGGAATTTAATCTGCTCACAGTCTTACTTACTTCACCACTGATCCTCGTGATAGAAGCCTGCACGCAAGGGTAAGGTAACTGAAGAGCAGAGCCATTGCTATTCCTCCAGGGCTCAAGGACTGGAGTAGGAGCCTCTAAAGAGCAAAGAAGATCAGACTGTTTTCCAGCCAATCAAAGATTACAGCCACATGGCATGTATATCAAGAAAACTAGAGCTGGGAATAAGCTACATGATCTGACAGAGAGGAGGAATGCAGACACAAAAATTCAGGCCACAGCAGAAAAGAAGGTGGCAACTTCTAGGGTTTAAGTAGCACTTTTATTCCACTGTGGAACAAGGGAGAAGCGCCAAAGACACGGCAGGCAGTCAGCACTTCTGAAATCACTACACCAGTGATCTTCTTTTCCGATTATCAAGTCTGAACTATCATTCTCAACAACATTAACTGCTTTCTGACACAAGTCACTAATTTTGGCCCATTTCTGGCAGCAGAAGGAGCATGGAAGGCAGGATCAACTACCAGCAAGTCACCCATGTCCCTGAAAGTCAAATCATCTCATCAAACCTTTTGAGAAATCAGTAATAGCTACACCTCAGACCAGGTACTTTAACAGGGCCCATCTTACCCCAGAGGTATTTCAGGATCTGTCTATTAGCCAGCTGCAGAGCTACAGTTTTGGTCACTGGACTGCAGCACAGGCTGATCACTTCTCCATCTACAGACACGCACAACCTTGAGCAAGACACAGAAGACACAGAACATCAGACACAGGAGAAAAATTTAACAGCTAGATCCTGCATTTCTTGTGACTAGATGGAAGGATGCACATTTTCAGCACGGGCAGACACCTTGTTCATGTATGGATGTTCTACAGCCTTTGCACAACTATGTCAGCCAACACTGGCACTGCAAAGCACCAGCAACTACAGCCAACAGGCATTTGCCTAACTGTGCTAGTCACGGTCTGCATACTTACAGCACTCTGCAGAGCACACAGGTTTCCTTTGTTATAATCTACAGTTCATACACAAATCAGCCTGGTTTTGCTGTGTGAGTGCTGCAGAAAGCAACTCTCAGGATCCCTTTGGGCAGATTTCTGTATCCGATGCGGCTTTCTTTTGTGGTCTCACTTTAGTTCGACACAGCCCACAAAGCCCAGCAGGTGAGGAGGAGGAGAGCAGGAGTAACAAGGGCTACCAGTCCCCTTCTGGACCTTAATATTGGTGGGCAAAGAGCAGAATGGAGCAGTTCAGTCCCCCTGGATGGGCATGAAATTCAGACAAAGGAACAGAGCTACCCTGTACTGACACAGGAATCTTAGCATAGACCTTCTTTGTCAGGATCTGACCAGTACACAACTTCATGAGATGTTTGGTTCTGCGGGAAGAGATCCAAATTTCCCAACCCACAGCCTCCAGCCTACATGGCTATTGAGAGACTCAATTCCTTCCAGTCACTGCTCTGAGATGCTCTCAGACTTTACCCACAACTGACAGATCTCCAGTACCGTAAATTCAGGTGCTCTTCTTCAGCTCCAGCCATGTGAGGCACTGCAGTCAGATGGTGAAGGACAGACTGAGCAGCATGCTGACCCTGACCAACCACCAGGAAGCTGTCATCTGGCAGCCAGGTGAGAAATCGGAGTCCCAGAGGATTCATCACTTCATTGTTGTCACTGCCCACCACAACTCTGTCAGAAAATAAGAGACACTAGGAGCAAATAGAACTTAGTTTCAGTAGTCCACCTCACTGGTGAGGTGAAGGTCTTCCTATAGGCACAGCCTGGCTGTTCAGACGCACAGCATGGCCAGAAGTGCACAAACACAGTCACTCAAAACATGAATCCTGCCCAGGCTGGGCTGAAGATGAAGGGTGAGACCCAGGGAGCCCTGTTTGTTTTATCTAGGGAGTACTGATCCATTGCCAACTGTGTACAGGAACAAATGTAGAGCAGATGTTTGTTTGTTGGTTTTTACCTTGTCATTGTTCCTGACATGCAAGCGGCTCTGTTGTTAAATGTGTCATGATCAAGGGCCTGGGCACTGCACAGCCATTTTTTTGGTCCTGGGAGCAGAAGCACAAAGTGCAACTCCACAAAACCAAGAGCACCAAGCTCAGGAAAGGCTGTCACTGGCAGTCACTGCTCCCAGTAGATCAAGACCTCAGTCAAGGGCACTTCTGAGCATAAATTGCCCACTGTGTTTCCTAATCCTTAGTACTAGTTGGAGCCACAGTGTCAGCACAATGAAACCATCTCATCTGACAACCCCTTTAAAATCTTGAGACAAACGGTCAGAGCTGTGGCTTCTAAAACATCCATCCAGGAACTACCTTTTTCTCCTCACTACAGTTGTACTAGTTCTATATTACCTGTAAGTTCTCTCCAGGTATGGTGTTTCCACAGCTGCTTTAAATCCATTTCCACCCACAGCTCCAAACCTGACAGTGGGGTCATTCACTGTGCTCTGTCCTAGCAAATACAGAACAAAGCAGAGTTTAGGATACTGCCAACAGAACCTCTTCTGTCTTCATTATTATCAAAAAGTAGATGCTACAGGAAACTATTTCAAAAATCAGAAAATACCATCCCTATCTGTATAGCCTCATTTTACACCGAGGAACGGAGTTACCTTGTAATGACACAATACAAAATTCAGACAGCAGCAACAGTCTTGTTTTAAAGCACAATGAATATTACATGTATACAGGACTACTTTGGGTGCCCGAGACAGACCCTAGGTAGCTATTCCCAGACATTTCCAGACAGTGCTTATTAGCAACGTGCTATCAGAACAGATTACACAAGATACTGCTTGCTGCACTCTATTCAAGCCCAGGTTAGACAGAGGGATATTACCAGCATAAGCACACAGCCAAGTGCTGAACGCTGCCTTCTCACCAAGCCAACACACCACTAAAATGCTCCTGTGCCACCCAAACTACTGAACATGAGAGAACAGAGATTAAACCAGCAAATGAACCAGACATATCTCACTTCTAGCTAGTAAAGTCTTGCACAACCATCACCCTGCGAGTCCCCTAGGGTACTGCTCTCATGGAGAGATGGTTTCCTTTAACAAGACAGTGCAACATAGTCTCACCATATCTGTATACAGAGATCTTGTTATCAGCATCCAGGATAGCCATATCTCCACTATGTTTGGGATCTGTGTGAAAAGCAACCTGATTGACTGCCTGTTGGAGCTGGATCTCATAGGTACACATGGGTGGAGGCACCACAGCATGCTGGAATGCTGTGACAAGCACTTTATCTGTGGAAGAAAAGAGAAAAAACAAAACAAGTCCAAATGTTAGTGAGGCTTTTGTCAGGTTCTGTACTGAACATAGGAACAACATAATAGGAAAATACAGTTGCTGCTCTTAGCAGGTAACTCCAGTGAACCACCTCTGAAACTTCCACCAGCTACACAGAACCTCTCACTAACAGCTTTGTAAAAACAGCAAACAGAAGAACTATTATGATCCCACCCAGCCTGCATCCAGAACTGGACACAGTTGGCTATGCCAGCTCTCCTGACCCTAGAGCTGCAGAGCAGTCCCAGTGCTTACCTCCATCTATGACAGCCACATTTGCCGCGTGCTGGCTACTCTCGCCCATCACACGGTCTGTGGCCCAATGCCAGTCATAGGAGAGGTACTGCCAACCCTGGCAGAGGATGTGCAGTCTGTATGGGTTCTCTTGGTCCCACAGCAGCGACACCAACTGGTTTTCCTCCAAACTACCAAAATGTAGACTTTGTTTCAGGTACCAGTGATAGTTCCCTGTGGTCCACAGCTGAACTATAGGAAGACAAACAGTTACTACAGACTACTATTGAGACCCATCTCAAACCCTCCTCACCACCACTGCTCTTCTAGGGGTGGGTCAGGTACAATAAAAATGATAGTTCTAGCCTTCAGCCCATGGGCTGTGTCATACAACACCCAGCACAGTAAAACAGACTTTGTGCAAAAGAGTCAATCCTAGGATTCTCTGAGCTCCCCTTGTGAGAAGGCACCCATGTTTTACAAAGGGCTCACACCTTCGCATTCCACTTCCAGTCACAGCAACCTAGAAGATGTTTGAGCTCAGGCTGAACTACCCATTCTTCCTGTCTTGAACAAGAGTCTCAAAGCTGAAGGCAAGCCTCCCTATGGTCTCCTAAGTCGCAGAGGAATGCTAACCACATTTGAAGGCAAATGCAAGAACCTGAGCCTCACAGTGCTCTTACCATAACTGTTTGACTTGGAGTCTTTCACCTTCAGGTCTTCCAGCCATATAGCCAGGACGGTAGAATCTGCATTCCAAAGCAGTTCATTAACCTGCAAAAAAACCCACGTCTCTTACTGATATTGCTGATTCTGTGTAGAGTGGATGTGCTCTCAATTGGTTTGCAAGACCCTAAGTTGGTCTTTGTTTTCAGCAAGGTGACAGCAGCATTCCCTTTGCTCTTCTTGGCACCGAGGTAGCATTTTCAAAAGACTTCTCAGCTTCCAAATGCAGAAATTAAAGTAATATCCTAGCAGTAGTTGCTCACTTCTCTTATTTGGGAGAATGTATTTCACCTGGTTCTTGCAACAGCTGACACACTGAACAGCATTTTTGAAGCTTTTGCCTGGCCAGAAGCCCCTCAGGGCTACAATCCCCTTGTACTTGTCTCTGTACTATGAGCCTGCAGAGGACGTTGCATCTTCTCCACAGGCTTCTTCATTGCCCTCTTTTCAGGTCACTTTTTCCATAAGAATCATCTCTAAGTGTTAAGTTAAAAACTTCCTCTCAGAATCTGGAAAAGATCTAGTCCTCCTCTCCATTACACTCACACCAAAGATGACAGGACACAGCACTTACTTTGACCTGCCCCTTCTGGAATGGGAGGGTGAACTCCCCATGAAGAAGTCCATTCTTCTCTAAAAAAACCACATCATGTCTGTTGGGTTTTTCTTGTGTGGATGCTATCAGGTTTCCAGAGGGCCTTAAAAAAAGAGACAAGTGAGAAGTGGTTGCTCACATAATCACTGTCATTTCAAACACTGATCATCTCACATTTTCTCCAGAGACTTGAAGAAAAGGGCAGCAAAGGACATGTTTTCCTCAGGACTCTACAGACAAAGTCACAGGTCCAGCACAGACATTTTCCAGGGCTCATGACATCCTCAGGTGAGCAAGTAAATGTGAAGACTGGACAAGGGACCTTATTGTTCGTAGTTATACAGTTGAATACAAAAACACTTGACATTTGAGACTGCAGAGAATCTATCCCTTCTTGCCATATGTAATGCAAGTATTAGGCTGTTCAAGGTTTAAATGGCTATTCTTCCTCACACTGGGTAAGAATGAAGCTTTCTTTGACTTTTGGGAAAAATTAACAAACACACAAGAAATGAAATTGATGCTCATCGAAGACTGTGAGCAGGAAATAAAAGGCAACTCTCTGCTAAAAGCATGCAGGGTGCTTTGCTACTCACTTCCAGGACAGTGCTTGTTCCAATCCTGAGACAGGCTCACTTGTTGACTGCAGCACAAGCTCTCTGTTCCATACACGGACCTTCCGAGCACCTACAGGTTGAGGGCGCAATGAAAAAAAGGTGTAAGAAAGCATTGGCAAGAGACTTTTCTAATTTTATGAGGGTAGAAGAGCAAACTTTGATGAATGTGAATAGAAAGGAGATTTCTCTTGTACACATAAAGGGCTAAAAATTTATTCTGTGTCAGGCAGATCTCCCATATTAACTGGGGGACTCTAAAGAAACTGATTAGGAATTTCAGTCTGATGTAACTCAGACATTTTCCTCTCCAGCTTTCACCACAGGAATGTTAAAATCTTGCTATAAATGCAAGATCCTCCCTAATCTGAAGTACTGATGGTAAAAACTCAAACTAGTGGAAGAGCAGTGCAGTTTGGTGAGGTTCAATATGCTGACCATTATATTTAAACTACTCAGTAACATTTATCATGGAAGACATCAATTACAGTCTTAGAAGAAACGTATGTGCTCCTCACCTCTTTAACTTTAGGGCAAAACCTAGGTAAAAGTATTACCAGTATTTAAACAAAAGTGTGAATGATTAAACTGCTAGAATGAGGAACAGTGCATGGGTATGGCAACCCAAACAGATTTATCCATTTGGCACTGGGAGCCCACCAGAAATTGCTCAGAGCTTGCACAGTGATTTAACACTAGTGAAAGAAGTAGTTCACATAATAACCACTCAGTAGTAACCTCTCCTGGCTTCTCATCAGATAGAAAACCAAACTACAAAGAAAATTTTCAAAAGATAATTTCTACAAAATGCCTCTGAGAACACTAGAACAGATAAAAGAGCAATTAACTAGCTCAACTCACCCTTGAATTAAGTGGCTAAGAGATAAACACCAGTCAGTTTTTGCCTTGCCTAGTTTCTGCTTAAGAAGCCTGTAACACATGTTCACATTTCAAAGACGTCTGGCCCCATACCTGTCTCTGGACAGACAGCACTCACTGCAACAAACTGCCCATCTCCTCTCCACGTCACCCGAGGCCTGCCATCATCCCAGGCTGAAGCAGGGGACACCTCCTGAAGTCACGCAAGAGAAAGTTGCATCAAAGCTTGAGAAGGCCAACTGCTGTTCTTTGGCTAAACAGACTGCATTGCTAAGCCACCTCTTTCAAAAGCCTTGGCACAAAATCAACTCACTGAAAAATCTTAAGGGTATGAAGTTAAAAATTCATTACTCAGAATGTTATTTTAGGAAATACTAGAATTAAACCTCCCTGTAAATTCAATCTGCTGCTCCTGCAAGTGCGTATGACTGATGTCTATTCACACAATCACACGCTATCCTTCCCCTTCACACCAGGGTCTCTGCTTATAGACCAGATGTGCACAAGCTGCACACAAGGGCGAATCAGGGTTTGTTCACGACTGAAGCCAGAAGTCACAACCTCTTGGAAGGAGGAAGGCGAGAAAGACATGCTGTCCTGGCAGTCTGTGTGGCAGACAGAAGCCAGGATGAGAAGTAATGTTCTTTGAGGCAAAAACATTCTTTGCAGAACAACTCAGAAAAAAATAAATCTCAACAGAATACACAAAAAGAGTCAGCTGTTCAAAGGTTTAGCTTTGTCAAACTAGGCATAATTTTCCAAATACAACCAAGCTTTGTCCTGTCCCTCCTAACAGTAAAGCTGGAACAGACAACACTTCATGTCTCTGCACTCTGGCCTGCCAGGTTTCAACAAGAAAGTTTGAATTTTGAAACTTGAACACAAGAATAAAAACCCAGCAGTGGAGTGTTTTTAGCTATCTGAGTCTTCACCAAATAAAAAGTAGAGAAAACAAGACCCAAAAAAGGAACTGTCACGTCAAAGGAATAAAGATCTAAAACGTACAGGGATGTGGAGCTGCCTCACATAACTGGTGCTGCTCAGTAGCACAAATCCTTCCACTCTTGACTTTGGGGAGCTCATATGACTGTGATTTCTGCTCCTCTAAGCTAAACTGCTTGCTATGTGTCTTGGCCATATGAACACTTTAATATATAGCACACATTCAGCAAAATCTGTAATGCTGATTTAAGGGTGGCTTTACCTCTGCAAGCAGTAGCGCTTGCAAATCTTACTTTGAGCTCTGCACAAATAGTTGTAAGTAATGCCAGATTCTGTCTTGAATTAGGAGGACAAAATTGCTGCATTTCAGGTAACAACAGAAACAAGCAGAAGAAGCCTATGAAGACAACTATCAGAAAGGCAGTGGCAAAGCGACACTGCAGGAACAACAGAAACTCTCTTTGCAGATGTTTTCCTCAGAGACAGCATGGGCCTAACATAAGAGAACTGGTATTACCGTCTGTTTGCGATGCGCTGCCTGTTTTCCCTCTGATCCATGGAACTGTGTCTCCTTTTTACCCCAGCCAAGAGCAACAAACTTTCCTGAGGAAGAAATAATCATTGTCGCTATTTACATTTACAGTGATTTAGATTTACAGTGCTACTCTACACAGTGTGGTAAATGCAACTACAGCTCCAAGCCACCCACACCTTCCATCCAAGTTCAATTCTAAAAACCTGCCAGGAAACTTACATAGCCCAGAAAGTCCTCTAGTTCAGAGAACTTACTTGAATTTATGCTGACAAATAAAATACTGGTGTTCCCCTTCAGCTATCCAGCATCATTAAAGTCTAAAATGTCTCCTGGGGCCCATTAAATGCTCAGTTTAACTTCTTTACTTTCTACACATTTACAATACACCAATGACATCAGTTTGAACAACTTCATTGCAGTGCACATCCCACCTTCCCCAAATTCATCTTGGTGGATTTGCTTCTCAGTAATTGGTTCAAAATCCCGTGTCATCATGATGAGTGTTTGCTGACCTGCAGGGTAGACATTAAATACAGTATTGGTAATAGTATCGCCAGCAAATAAAAAAATTGGTATTCTCCTGTGTTGTCCTATTGTTCTGTCATTGACTTGAACACAGAAGTATTTCTAATGGTAATATGATACTGAAGAGAACACAGTCCTTCAATGCAGAAAATCTCAAACTGGAATGGAAGAACACATTCAAGTCTCTCTCTTCAAAATCATGCTTCCTGGCCTAACCTTAAGTTGTTCTTTCCACCTTCCAAGTAAGTACCAGGCACTCTTATAAACATTTCATCTTCACATATGAAGGACAAGAAGGTGATTGGGAGCAGCTGACATGGATTTATGAAGAGGAAACTACACCTGACCATCCTGATAGCCTTCTACAATGAGATTACTAACTTGTGGACATGAGGAGACCAGTGGTTGTCATTTATCTTGATTCTAATAAGGCTTTTGACACTGTCTCCCATAACATCATCAAAGACAAACTCATGAAGGATGGGGTAGATAAAAGGACAGTAAAATGGACTGAAAAACAGCTGAACTGCCAAGCTCAAAAGCTTGCTATCAGTGGCAAAAGTCAAGCATGAGGTCAGTCATTGGTGGCATGCCCCTGGACACTAGGGCTAACATCTTAACAGCTTCATTAATGACCTGGAGGATGGGATCCTCAGCAAGTTTGTAGATGACGCAAAAACTGAGAGGAGGAGCAGGAACACCAGAAGGTTGTGCTGTTGTCCACAGGGACCTTGTCATGCAGGTGAGATCAGGTGGGCTGTTAAGAACCTAATAAAGCTCAATAAAGCAAAAAGCTGTGTTCTTCATCTGGTAAATAATAATCTCAGGCACCAGGGCAGACTGAGAGACAAGTGGATGGAAAGTAGCTTGGTAAAAAAAAACTGTCCTGTGTTTCCTGAGGGACATCAAATCAAACATGAAACTTCAGTAAGCCCCTGCTGCATAAGTGGCTAACAGCATCCTGGGCTGCATTAGGAGTGTTGCCTGCAGGTTGAGGGAGGTGAGCCTTCTCCTCTACTCAGTGCTGGTGAGACACATGTGGAATGTTGCCTCCAGTTCTGGGGTCCTCAGTACAAGACAGACAAGGACATACTGGAATGAGTCCACCAAAAGGTCATACAGATAATATTAAGGGCTTGGATAATCTGTCACAAGAGGGGAGGCTAAGAGAAGTCAGACTGCTCTGGAGAGAAGGCTCAAGGGGATTCTCATCATTGTGTGTAAGTATGTGGGAGTACAGTAAAGACAGAGCCAGAATTTTAGCAGTGCTGACTGACAGCACCAGAGGCAATGGGCACAAAATAAAATACAGCAAATTTCATTAAAAGATAAGAAAACAATTTTTTACTGTGAGGGTGGTCACAGACAGGAACAGCTAAGCTCACAGAGGTTGTGGAGTCTATGTCCTTGGAGACATCCAAAACCTAGCTGGGCACAGTTCCCAGCAACTTGCTCCAGGTAATCTGCTTTGAGCAAGGGGGTTGGAACAGGTGATCTCCAGAGCTCCCTTTCAGCATTCTGTGATTCTGTTTTGCTTAAGGTTAACTTTACTTTCTAGGTGAGACACCTGTAGCTAAGTTGAGCCTGTGACACACATATTTCCTACCAAAGGACAAGAAGCAGGTTTAGTCACTAAGAAATCAAACAGGGATACAAAGCAAGAGTCTTTATGTTTTAGAGGCACGATCAAGTGTACTTCCTTGGAAGACATGAAAGACTAAATACTATTCTGTGTATGGCTTTTTGCACCTGAACACCTTCTGCTTGGATCACTAAAGTGCCTCATGGATCATGAAATGAAATCTCATACATAGGATCAGGTGGGTGGGTTTCTTATTTCTTGAAGCCTTAGTCCCAATTTCCTAACTTCATATTTTGCTTCTTCTTTCTTAACTGTGTTTTACATTTTGGCCATACTGAGTTTCACTCTGAAAGAAAGAAAGCTTACAGGCTGTTGTTGATACCTGTTGCAAGCAAAACAAGCTCCTGGTCAGGACTCCAGCTCATGGTACTCAGACCGCTGTCCACACTTCCAACACATTCCACCTGCAAGACCAAAATAAGATCACAGAAATGCAGGAACACCAGCACAGCACCAACCCATCACAAAAAACAACCAGTCACCGAGAGAGGGAAGACCTCTCCTACTTAGAAAAGTTACAAGTCTTACTTTACCCTTTGTGTTGAATGAAACAAAAGAAACCTTTCTAACTAAAGATGGTTTCAGCATGTTTATGCAAGAGAGCCCAAATAATCTAGAGATTAGCATTTTCTACCATACACAGTTTATTCTGCAGCTCCCAGTCTAATCTCAGGATGTATAATGTTAATAGTAATATTGCCTGATAGGGTCTGTGGTTACATTGGTAAACATACCGAGGTCACAAAACACAGAAATAATAGTTCTTACCTAGAGAATTCCAACATGCAATTAAGGGGCACTATATGCATTAGAAATCTGATCAGCCTGTGCATGCAGAACTTGACAACTGTATATAGCTACACTAACTTCAAAGTTTATGAAAAACTGGGCCAGCTTCACTGGGCCATCATGAGTACATAAGTGATAGCCATGGGCAGAGAACTCCTGTCATGCACTGTCACCCTGGTTTGTTAAAGGCATGGAACAGAACAATTGTGATAACCAGCAAGATGATGCCATTCAAGGAATTAAGCTTGGGTGTCACAATCTTTTGAAGTGAACCAAGTGGGACTGGGCACCAGTGGGCAGAGTAATCATCATCCACGTGCAGATGGATTCAGAAAAAGCAGAGTAACCTTCAAGACTTCTCTCTTGGTGCCTACACTGCACCAAACACAGCTTAATCTGAAGTTAAATCTCAACTCTGACCCACGTATCAGCACACAAGAAGACTCACGTGTCACATCTTTTGTTAATCTCTATTCTCTCATTACATGTTTCAATTTGCAATATGAGACACAATTTTCAGATACAGCTAATTGTATAAGAGGTACCTGCAAAACAAACCCAAACAAGAAACAAAACAGGTGAGCTGCAAGTAACCATAATCTGACAGTTAACCCAGACAGCCCATTGTCATCTCATGCCTACCTACACCTTCACTGTTGGGCCGATATTGTGGGAGCTGACACAGATTTCAGAGGGTACTGAAATCTGGGTGGTGTTTAAGTGCCTTTCTGCAGATTGCACAAATCTGACACTGAGGAAGGAACAGAAAGCAAGTATCTCAGTTCCTGACATATTTACTCAGTTAAGATACTTTGGTTTCCATTTAGTGTTTTCTAGGACTTTTTCATTCCAAATGTTCTTCAAATCACAAGACACAACACCTTCTCCTCTCTTCCATGAAGTCCTGTCTGTATGGACTGATAATGAAAGGTGGCTACACTGTGAATTATGAACAGATTACTTTATTCTGTACCTGGT
>WUAM01000233.1:1459228-1469537 GCA_024336885.1 Actenoides hombroni | reverse complement strand
GGCTGCCTTGTGCTGCTCACGCCAGCGGCTCCAGAAAAGTCTGTGTAAGGTTAACCCTCATCTCCTTTTTTCCATTGATCAGCCAGTGTCAGAGCAGTTTGCAGCTAAGTATCTCTTTCAGATAGTTCCTAGGCAGCGACTGGACGGAAGGAAACTTGAGGCGGAAGCCACTCTTCTGTTGCTGTTGGGTTTGTCTTGGAGACTGAGGTTACCTACCTGCTTGGTGGCGCCTGCAAAAGCAATAGCTCTTCTTGTTGCTACGGTGACTTCAGGGGCATCTCCTCGCTTCTCCTAAGAAGGTGAGATCTTCTCTGGAGTGCTTTGGAATGCGGATGTGGCGTGACTTCTTATAACTTGGTGCTTGAACTCAAAATGCTTACTTGATCCTGTTCACTGCGTGAACAGGACCATCATACTGCCAAAAGGTAGAAGCGTGATGGAGTCTTCAAATGGTACAGGGGGTCCTTATAGTGGTACTGCCATAAAAGCCCCACGATCTGTTAGGGAGAATTGAGAATGCTTCTTCCTCCTGATGATAGTTCCTTTGTGCCAAGCAAACTTACTTTGGAGATGAAGCTTTCGGATGTTTCAGAAAGTTAGCTGAGGCAGCACCTTCATAAAGGATGTATTTGCGAATGTGTTCAGCAGCAGGATCCATGGTGTCAGGGGAGTGAACAAAAAGAAGTTCAGTAACTTTCCAAAAAAAGTGAACATTACCTATAGTTGTCTGAAAAGCTCTTGGGGGAATGGGAGGGGCAGCAATAAACGTGATGGGGCTTAGCCAGTGCTGGAGTATGTAAGCCTTCTTTCAGTCATGAAGATAAGTTGCTTCTAAGAGGGTGAACTTCAGGTTTGTTAGTGTGTGAATTGAAGTCTCTGGTAGTCTTTTCATTTATTGATCTTTAAACCATGTTTTTACTTTAAAAAATGCAATACATTATTTATAGGTATTTTTCTGAAGTGTCATTAGCTTTCTTTATGCAAGGGTCACGGGTGTCTGCAGCTCTAAGCAAAAAATCCCTTCTGTCATATGGTTAAACTCTTGAAACAGTTCCCAGAGATATGGCAGAATTGTCATCCTTGCATATGATCAAAATTCGTCTGAATGTGGACCTGACAGGGGCATTGAAGTCAGCCCCTACTCTGAGAGCGGGGTTGGAGCAGGGATCTCCACAGATCCCTTCCAGCCTTATTCTACTGTTTTTCTCTTGCACATTGTGTTCCTTGTGCGAACACAGCATGTTACTTTGACCACTGATCAAGGAAGTCTCTTTTGCAAGGATCACAGAGCTACTTTCTCTGGTGCATAATCTATCATATGATGCCTACTGGATGGAGACCTAACACATGGCATGCAGGCTTTTTAACAGCAATCCTCAGCTGACACTAGTGATTTATAAGGATGCTGCATAAGGCTGGATTTTTCTCCAGACACCATCGTTTAAGATAGCTGAACATTTGGTGGAAATACATTTACCTGGGTACATTTACTTGAAATCCCTTGACCTGAGTATGTACCCCACCAGAGCCTGTTATCTTGCCATATTTTCTTCAACTGTTATGTAACATTGTTGTTTGTGGCTTCACATGCCCTGGTTATTACTGTTGATTTGGTATGCCCACAGACTGTACTTACTCTTCACTCGAAAGACTGTGATACTGCTTCTTGGCTGCTCGACAAGGCTAATTTAGAAATGGAAAAGGGAGAAACCAGGTATTTAGAGGTCAACTAAGCTGAGGAAGGCAGGGGGCAATGACCAAAAGTAGAAGTTGGGGACCTTGGCTGGGCAATTTGAAAGATAGAGCATGTTTTTGTTGTAAGCTAGACCTAAGCTTAGTCCTCCTCTTTCATTTGAAGCAGGTTCTATAACAATGGTGATATAGTCTGGACACATTTACCTCAAGAATTTCCTGTTTCAATCTGATTCTGAGTATATTTCCTGAAAGCAATGAAAAAAGGACCAGAAAGCAGAGCTTGTCACCTTGCCACTGAAGGCAATTCTGTGAAGTCAAATCCAGACAATAACAGCAGTAATGGAGCCTCAATGGATGAGAAAGACATGCTTTCCTCTTCTGGAGAACTGGAAAATGTACAGCCTAAACCCAGCAGAGAAACATCCAGAAAAAAACTCTGTGGCTATTTAAATAAGCTGGGCATCAAGGGGCCAATCAAGACCTGGAAATCTCGCTGGTTCTTTTATGATGAAAACAAATGTAATTTACTGTACTACAGAACTGCACAGGACATCAACCCTTTGGGGTCTATTGATCTCTCCAGCGCCAGCTTTGACTGCAAGGTGGAAAATGGAGAAGGGGTTTTTGAGATCAGAACGCCAAGCAGAGTTTTTACTTTGAAGGTAAGGGGCAGCATCTTTGTGAAGGCTGTTATGAAACATTTGCAATCAGACAGACACATCTCTGCTAAGATAGCTCCTAGCTTAAGTTGCGCTTTGGTCCTCTCTGCCTGGATTGTTACCATCTGGACCTAAATTAGTTGTGTAAGGGACTCCCATTACCTGTGAGATGGACGATGTTTAACAGAATAGGGGTAAAGTCTGAATTGAGTGCCAGGTTAAAATCATTGAGGAGTCCTGCAGTTCGTATGTAAAGATGGTGAACAGAAATAAGCTCCCCTGTCTACAGTGTTTGCTGCAGCAGGAACATTTGCTAGTTAGTATCTCTGTGAAAATTGCTATTAAGAATAGCAATGTGAATGATTCCTGGCTAAAATAATAATGACATTTCTGCTTAGCCTTGGAGCATAGTAAACCAAAAAACATTTAAAATTAGGTCAGTGATCCACTGAAGTTCTGTTCCTGAGGCTATACTTGAAGATTTACTCTGTCCTCCTAAATCAGTGTTAGGACCAGAGGATGTAGGATAGCCTTGAGACAGCTGGCCTTTTTTTCTGCTGACTTGGGCAGTGAAGTGGTGGTCTTCCCTTTAGGATGTGTCTCATGCTGATGGAATTACTCTCGCCCCGTTCCTCTTTTGTGTTATGTTAGGCAATCAGCAAACAGGCAATGATGTACTGGCTGCAGCAGCTACAAATGAGACGTTGGGAATTTTGCAACACTCAGAGCAGATTTCCTGTGGTCAGCTCCCAGCTTGTGAATGAACCTCTGGCTGGCAGAACAAGTAGGTGTTGAATATGTCAACCTTTCTTCTGCTTTCAGCCCCCCAGTGATGAATTGTGCTCCTCATCAGTAAGTGCGCAGAGGTTTTGGCCAGCATTTTAAATGCAGGTGCCAACTATCAATGTTTGGTCGATGTTTGAAACTTCTGACCTTATTACGTGTGAATATGAATGGTCTGTCTCCTAAACCACAGCCTGTGGTTGAAGATGCTTGTATTTTGTGATCATGAATTCCCCCTTGATTTTCCTCATGCACATGGAGTGTGCACATTTGGTATATCCCCTTCTTCTTGTGAGGCATATGAAATTTACAGCAAGTGGGTTTTTTTTTTCAGTGGTGGTGGGATGAAGATGCGCATCCCTAGCAGTGGGATTACACAAACCAGTGGATTGGGGAGGGCACAAACAGGGTGTCTTCGTGTTCAGTTATGGATGGATGTACATGCTGGTCTGCTCCAAAAGGATCTGGATAGCTTGGCATTTTCCTACATCTGGCAATAATTTGATAACAGATGGTGTTTATCGAGTGTTATCTGCACATCAAAGCTATCAAACACTGTTTGGGATGGGGGGAAAACCCAGCAACAGCTTCCTTCCTTATTCCTTTAGGCAGTTAAAGTTTGTTTAGGGTTAGTCATTCTCATATACAAATGGTTGAAGTCACTTGATTGTCCTTGAATAGATGACTCTATTTGTACATGGAACCTTCTGTAATTTGACCTAAAACTAAGGAAACCTGCTCTGCTGTCCTTACTCCACCTGCCAGTTGAACATAGAATGTGTACCTGTAGTGAAATGTTGTGGCTGTCAAGTTACAGGGAAGGGTCAAAGGCCAATAGGATTCTGTCATGCTCACTTGGTTCCGTGTCCTGGTTTGTTTTTATATAGATGCTGTTGACAATGAAGACTTTCTGCCTCTGGTGAAAACACCAACAGAAGTAGTGGGTTTAAAGGCAGCATCTTTGCCTGCACCCCAGACTTCTACTGCTTTGCAGAACATCTCCCTTAAGCACCCTTGGACAGAGATACAGTAAGTGCTTGAGGGGACCAGCCACGCAGTTGACATGCTGGCCTGCCACTTTGTGTCTTCCTTGCCTGTCACATAGTGTGTGAAATGGGACTCTTGTGTAGGTGGAAGAACCATGAAGCAGCTTCTTGAAGGGTATTTCAGGCAAAAGTAAACTTCTTGCCAGAGGGTCTTTCCTATTCCCCTGTTCCAATGCATTTTGTGTTGTCCAGCTTTCTTAGCAAAGATCCTAGTGGTGGACTTAGGGCTTGGTTAAGCTTTTCTCAATGTAGGTGGTTTGCCTGCCTACTGCAATGCATCTGCATATTGATGTTGGAAGGGCACTTGGGCAGGTTGAGCTGTACTCTGTAGGCCAGTGTAGCCCATTAGCACTTTCCTGTGGTTTCAAAGGACGTTGATTGTAGTGCACTCTCTAAAGCAGGAATTCCAACAAAGGGTCCTAGAGCCTGTAATACAGTCCAATACTGCACTTTTTGCTACTGCTTGCTGACTTTCAAGTACGTGAATATTCCCATTGCCCACAGTGATGCTGCTGTCTGCAGTTGCAATGTGTAGGTCCATCAGGATTACAAGTTACAAGCCTCACTGTTGCAGTTGCACAAGGACAGCCCCCATCAGTATCTCCTTAACTGTGTCCTAGTCACTTACTTACATATAACAAAAAGTGTGTAAGTGGACACAAGTGTGCGTAGGTAGCCTGACACCTGCTGAATGTTTTTGGTGAGGGATTGGCTAGTGTTTTTTACCACCATTATCGTGGCTAAAATCTCAAGAAAGATCTCCTGTGGGACCAAAGGGGATCAGAATCAGCTGTACTATTTTGCCAGTTATGCGTTCTCTACTCACTTTTATTAGAAATAACATGATCATACCACCTCTCCCCTCCAAAGCCTTGCTCTTGCTGGCTTGAATAACAGGTGCCTCTTTTCAGCTTCAAATTGTATTGGTACCCTGGTACTGTGAACATTTCTTCAGGCTCTGTCACTGTCAGGCTGCGTCTTCAGGGGTGTAGTGCGTCTGATTTTACCTAAGTTCATCAGATCCCTGAGGTGCTGCTGTCTCAGAGGGAAAGCAAGTGAGCATGAGTTAGACAGTTGCCTTGGATGAGCGCCACCTGCAGACTGTAAGGAATGAAGGACTGCTGATCTGTGCCAGTATGTTCCCTGAGGTCAGAAGTGTCTGCTGTTCTGCTGTGGAGCCTTACAGTAACAAGGCAAAAAGAGAACAATATCCAAATGCCAACTTCTTTTACAGTTGGGAAGCAGCTGACACTCAGAGTTTTGTAGATCTCAAAACAAGAGGCTTTTTTTCTTCTTTTTTATTTTGTTTCAGCTGATGGACAACGCCAGAGGAGAGGGAAAAGACCTGTATGGAGACAGGCAACTATCTCACTTTCTGTATATGTTTTACAGAATATACTTGTGGATTTGTGGTTCTGCGTGATGCTGTAAAGTCACCTCTTAGTGTTTCTAGCAATATCAGATAACAGCATCTGTAACAAACTGGTTCTTGCTCTGATTGTAGTTTTGTTCCTGAATCTCTTTACTACATCAAAGTCTACTGAGTTTGTTGTGGCAACGTTATTAAATGTGGTTCGGAGCACAGGACCTGTGTCTGCTTCAAATGTGATCATTGTGGCAGTTTTGGTTGTGCTGTAGACAGCTGAGCTTTTCTTGGCAACTGGGGATGTCTGCAGTGTGCTCAGAAAAGGGAGGGAGTAGGAGAGGAGGAGAGGAAGGGTAAAAGAGAGGGAAGTGAGGAAGGAATGTAGTTGATCTGCTGTTACCTTTGATCCTTCTGTCCAGCCTGATGCATTTATGTACAGGGCTCAAGCACATGGGGAAGGATTTACATCTGATTTGCATTGCTGTGCTGTTACTGCTTTTGTGGCACCTTCCTGATTTACACCAGTTGTAGCCTTGCTCCCTTCAGATCCACCAGTGCCATGAACAGTTAATTTTCTCAGCACATGAAAGATACAGGTTTTGGGAGGAGGAGTGGGATATGAGGAGAGGTAGGGCATTGAATAGTTTGAATATGCACTGGCTGCAGTGATCATGACTTCTGTTCACTAGGCTGTTTTGATGTCTTATTCTTTCAGAAACACTGTCTACAATATCTGTGGCTCCAGGCAGCTCTGGGGAAACAACACAACTGTCTTTAACTTCAGTGAATTCCAGGAGCATCCTGAGAACCCGAATGAGGAGCAAGAGGCAGAAGTGGAGGCAGGGTGTGCAGGTGATTGTTTCTGAGCTGTGTCAGAGTATGATGCCTTTTAGCAAGGAGTCATGATTAGCGAGAAAGAAGGGAGAGGGTGCCAAGTAATCATGGGACATGAAAACTCTATCATATTGTCTCAGATCCCTTCCTGTGTTGTTGGCACATGACTGACTCTTTTGGCTCTGATTCAGGCTCCGTCTGTCTATCTCCTACCTCTGGAAACTTCTGCAGAGACAAAAATACCACCCATGGTGCCAGCTCATATTAGTGTTTCATTGAGGTAGAAGTTAAATTGCAGCATGTCACAGGCAAAGCTCAGCAGCTTCAATGTACTCTTGAGAATTTGTCTTTTCATGATGGTAACTTGCATTTTCTGTGTGCAGGATAGGTGGGTGAAGTACAAAGTGGGTTCACAGGTACCATAAAACATCACAGCTTTGTTTATTCTGGGATTACCTGTGGCTGATCCCTACTGTCTGTGCGTCAACTCTGCTGATCCAAGCATGTCAATTTTCCTTGTCTTGTGTGTCAGTCTTCTCTGCTGTCCTGTTTTGAGTCCCCCATAGCAAGACTCAGGAGTCCATAGTAGCAACCCAATTCTGTGTAAATTAACCCTAATTCCCTTCAGTTAAGGAGGGAACCCCAGAGGACAGGAGGATGGAGTCCAAGCTGAACTGGATCAGGAAAGCCAGATGGACAAACAGCGGCTTCCCAGGCTTGCCTGAAGAATTGTCCAGGGAGAGGAACCAAATGGATAAAGTGAGTGTCCTACAGCAACAGATCCTGACACTGACAGAGGAAGTCAAGTCACAGAAGGTAAGTGTGGCGAAGAGTCTTCTGCTTCAAAGGGCAGGGCCCCGAGACCGGTCACAGGGGCTCCCTTTTATCTTGGTGTTAGGTTGAGAAGTGCTTAACAGGCACTCACTGGGGACCAGGTGATGCACTTGGCGTTACAGCTTTGTTTGTGCCTGATTGTGTCCAGTGTGAGGGAGAATGGGCTGTCCTTCAGCCATTGCTAGGAAGCGCAGCTAGCAGATGGGCTGGAAAAGGGAGATAAATCCAATTGTCCTCTGCAGGTGTCTTGTTCATGCATCTCTGTGCCTTAGTAAACATATGAAATACAGTCCTGAATAGGTACTGTGACACTGCCAGGATCTGCCAGGTTGAGTCAGGATGTTAACAGCAGGTCATTCTTTTTGAACAGTGATCCACCCCTAATAAGTGATTTGACTGTAGAAGTCAGAGCATGGGTCACTGTAAGGGCTGTCTCTCCTGAATGGTATGTTCTTGTTCACAAGAGTGGAACAATGCCAGTCTCTCTTCTCTAATGATGTTGGTAGCATTTCCATCAGAAAAGGCAGGAGAGCCAGGTTCCATGGTGGGCAATCAGTTGCGTCCTTGATTTGCTTCCTTAAATGGCTGAGATGGCAGAGCCTGAATCAGCAGCATGTTGCTGGGGCAAGCTTTTGTGGTGTCACGTGAGATGGAGTGAGGGAGAACTTTTACAGGGCAAAGGTTAAAATGCATACAGCAGTTTCCTTCTGGTAGCACAGATAGTCTGCATTATTTCCCTCCCTCCCATTTTACCATACTGCTAACCAGATCTCCAGCTTCTCTGCTCTGTCCTGGGCCTCCCAAGAACGATGACTGTAGGAAAGCCAGAATTTAGACAGTGTTAGCGGCAGCTTATGTGCTAGCAGTCCACCTGAAGTCAAGTCATCTGTGGCCTGCTGCAGAGACCTCTCAGGCCCATCTCTGAGCGCAGAGCTTCTCTGATGGAGAGGCACCGTGATTTTAAGATTGATGCATTCAGTTTTGCTTCTGAAAGGAGTAAATTTCAAGATCCTGAGGACGTTACACAGTTAACTCATTACTGGATTACTGGTTGTGTCTGTGCTATCCATACTGCCACTGATCTGGGCAAGAGTGTGATGTGATGGCTTTGCATTTCCTTTCCAGGAGCTGGTTAAACTTCTCCACAAAGCTCTGGAGGCAGCCCAGCAGGAGAAGCGAGTATCTAGCATGTATCTCTCTGCAACAGAAGATAAGGACAGGCTGGAATTGGTGCGCCACAAAGTGAGACAAATCGCAGATCTTACAAGTCGTCTGGAAGGTCTCGAACAAGAAAAGAAGGAGTTGGAGCAGATACTGACTCTGAGAGACAGCCACATCCAGGAACTCAAGGAGCATGTGCAGCTTCTGATGGAGAAGAACCATGCCAAACAGGAAGTCATCATGGCCTTGACAGAGCAGATGGCCCGAGAGTTATCTGACCCCCTGCAAGAAGCCAACACTATCACTACAGAAACACTGTATAAGCAGCAGGAGGAGATTGAGCACCTGAAGGTGTGTAAGACAACACATGTCATTTAGGGGATCCCCATTCTGTGCCCTCTGATTCAGTGGGAGCATATTCCTTGTGTGAAGCACAGAATATATTTCTGCAAGTTGCCCTTTCTGTGTTCAAACCAGAGACAGGCTGGAAGGGGCTCACCTGATACTAATAGGGCACTCAAAAGCATCCGGGTGAGTTTCAGCTTCAGCTCAGAGTCTGTTTTGTTTGGCTTCACATCACCATTCAGTGCCTGCCTCTTTCTTCACTCTTATTTTGTTTCCCAGCTGCAGTCTCACTTGCTGGCTTCACTAGGTTTGTTCCTCTGTTTCCCTTTTGCAGATGGTTTCCCAGTACCTCCTGGTTCTTTCAAATCCAGCCTGTTGTATGTCACTATAGGCACAGTTATAATGACCAGTTAGTGTGGGGTGCAGAATTGTCAAAAGAGCCACTTAGTGCATTGTGGGAGAGTGTTTGTTTTTGCTGCCAGCCTTGGGACTGAGATTTGTGTCAGTTTAAAAAAATGAGCAAACAGACCAAAACACATGTAGTCTTCATCCTATTTAGTTGACTCTCTAGCTTTATATCATTCAGATGCCTGTGTGTTTTCTATGCACGTACATGCAGTACGCTTAGCATTTTCAGCTGTCTTGTCTATGCATGACGCTCCTTTTTAATGTTGTGCCTTGATTTCCATGGTAGGCCATATTTGTCCTGGGGAGTCCCGTCTTCTCCCCAGAACCCAAATAGTTGAGATATTATCTTGTCCTTAACACAGTCCACATCTGGGGTCTCTGAACTCGGAGGGAATTCGAAGCCCCTCAAGAACTTGCCTTGTGTGACTGTTTTCCTTTGTGGCAGGATGATATTGACGCATACAAGACCCAGAACCAATTTCTCAACTCGGAGATTCACCAGGTTACTCGACTCTGGACAAGAGTTGCTGAGAATGAAAAAGCACTTCTGATGAAGGTAAGGCAAAATTACTTCTTTTCCTTGGGATGCACCCATGAGTGCTGAGGGAGCTGACAGAAGTCATTGCTAGACCACTCTCTATCATCTTTAGTAAGTCATGGAGAACAGGAGAGGTGCCTGAGGACTGGAAGAAAGCAAATGTCACTGCAGTCTTCAGAAAGGGCAAGAAGGAGGACCTGGGTAACTACAGACCAGTCAGCCTCACCTCTGTCCCCGGAAAGGTGATGGAACAAGTTATCCTTGGCACTGTCTCTAGGCGTATCAAGGACAAGGGGGTCATCGGGAGCAGTCAACATGGTTTTACCAAGGGGAAGTCATGTTTAACCAACCTGATAGCCTTCTGTGAAGAAGTAACCAGGTGGACAGATGATGGTAGTGCAGTGGATGTGGTCTATCTTGATTTCAGTAAAGCATTTGACACCATCTCCCACAGCATCATTGAAACTAAACTGAGAAAGTGTGGTCTGGATGATCAGGTAGTGAGGTGGATAGTTAACTGATTGAAGGGAAGAAGTCAGAGAGTTGTAGTCAATGGGGCAGAGTCTAGTTGGAGGCCTGTATCTAGTGGAGTCCCTCAGGGGTCGGTACTGGAGTCAGTACTATTCAGTATATTAATCAA
>WUAM01000233.1:1429000-1439894 GCA_024336885.1 Actenoides hombroni | reverse complement strand
TAAAGACAAAGCAAAAAGGAGGTGTTTTCATCTGCACTGATGTTTGGTTTTGTTGGGGTTTTTTTTGTGAATTAACATTATTGCAGACAAGCTGTAGCTCCATCAATGAGAGGTATTTCAAATTCATTCAATCCATTAGGCCGTAGCAACAAAGCAAACCCTGTCATCTCTGTAGAATTGCTGTAGACCTTGGAAATGTGAGGCCCAGGCACTGGAGTTGTTTTGACAAAGAGCCAGACAATTCTGCTGGCTGCACCGCAGCTCTGCCCCAAGATCCTCCTGGCCTCTCTTCCTCAGCGGCAAAGTAGCTGTGCATGAGTGTGCCAGTTTTGCAAGTCCAGAGGGAGAGGGATCCCACTGCCCTCTGTGCGCCAGCTGCATCACCCTGGCCAGCAGCACTGCTCATTTCCAGCCTGCCAGCATCATTGCTCAGCTCCATCCCATTGATCACACTGGTTGCTGGCTGTGTCTGTGCAGCAGGTGGGTTTCCTGTTATCAGGTCAGGATATCTCCAGATGTCGTGGGTTTCTCACTTTCTCTTTTCCTGCACTGGGTAATTTCTAGCTGTCTGTTGAATATGTTGCTTTGTCCCCTCTGAGCAGATTTCTTGCTCAGAAAATGTCAGTGATGGATAACATTTTGAATGTTTCTGTGTCTGTTACATTTGTTAGTAGTTGGACAATGGATGGATTTGGGTCTGTCTGTCTCTGTGGCTGGTTTCTGTGAGTCTCTTTCCAGGTGGGTTGGCACTAGGCAGGCTGCTGGTCTCTGGAACTGGTTTGTGGTGCCTCTGCAGGGGCAGTTCTCTATTGCCTGTGGGCTGTCTGGACTGAGAGATGCCTGAGTGCTGTGTGGACCCTGTTTTAGTGCTGTATGCTTGAGTATGAGGCAGGTCCCTGTGCTGTAAGCTGCTAGTGCCCAGGTACGTGGGCTCTTCAGTGGTACAGAGACTTAGGGAGAGAACTGAAGGCTTTTGCAAATCCCCATAAGTGAAGGTGATGGTTCGGAGTAAGAAACTAAGGTAGGTTTTGCACATGACCTTACAGGCTCCTTTTATGTTGTGATTCACTCGCTGTCCCTGATGTTACTGTGTTCCTTGGCCTACAGTGGCTGCACAGCATGAATTCTTCATCCCACCTTGGTGGGCCCTGATTTCCACAGCAGGGATTTCAATAGGGAAACTGTTGGAGGGTTGGCTTGTGACAGGGTATGACAGAGACCTTCTCTGAAGAAACAGGAAGGAGGGACACTGTCCCAGATCATTTCCCCACTGTCTGCTCATGGTTGATCTAAGGGGACCTCTGCAGAGTTCTGATTCTTAATGGCCAGACCCTGTCCTCCATTCTCATAAACAAACCTTCCTCCCAAGAAATTTGCTTGAAGTGTTTGCTTCAATGAAAAATAAGAACACCACCTCCTTATCTGAGTATTCCCATCTGCCAGTTATGAACAGCAGCAGTGTTTTTTAGCAATAAAATAGTAGCCAGTATTACAGTTGGACACTGGGCTGATGTCTGAGCTGATGAGGAACCTGCTGCTAAACTGCTGCTCAGACTGAAGGGGACCTGCGAACCCATCCCTCATGAGGCTGGACAGCGGCTGTTTTCTGGAGTAGCGGGGGCTGGCAGCCTCTTGATGCACAACAGGACGACAGACGGTCTGGTCTCTTGCTGCCATGGCAAGAAGGCACTGGAGTGATAATGTGGTGAGGTGTTTCACATGTAGTCATCACCTGGATTCCCTTAAGTGCACATTAAGATGCTCTGGCTGCAGAGAGCCGATTGAGGCAAGCAGCCTGCAGCACACAGCAATTACGCTGACGCGCCTTCTGCCTCTCTGCAGGAGAAACAGGAATGATCATTCAGGAGGCTGTATGGGCTGAAGAGGTTTGACACTCATAGGGTTGCTGGCTTGCAAGTAGAAGACAGACTGGCCTAGTACTTCCAGGGATTTCCCCTCTGCGGTATTACAGGCTTGCCAGCAATTCTCCATTTTGAAAACAGGCCCTGCAGGGCTCTTTTAGGGTAATGCTGATGTTTACTATTTCCAAAGCACTTTGAAATTCACAAATAGGACTTTCTGACCCTCAGACAAGCAAAGCCCTTTCTAAAGCTTGGAGACATGCTGCTGCCCATAGTAGGACCAATTATCAGTGTGCAGCTCCAAGCTCTGTTCTCTTCCCATGTTGACCTGCGCCTTGCTCTATTCACATGGTTTCATATTTTCCAGAGCTGTCCCCAAAGTTTGGCCTCTCTCCCTTTCTCTTCTGAGCATCTTTCTGGGCTCTGATTTGTGCAAGGGTTTATTTACAGTCTGGTGGGTTGCTGTGCACTTTATCTCTGTGCCAGGAAACACTGATATTCACACCTGCAGAGAGGTCTTCTACACGGATGACTCTGCACTGCCTCTCTCCCTCTGTGGGACAAAGCTGCTGAGGAAAATGATAAGGAAGACAAAGCAGCAGAAACTCCCAGCGTTTGTGATATTTTTATCATTGATATTGAGACAAAGTCCATGGAAATTGATTAGATAGCTTCCAGGAAAGCAAGAGAGGCCAAACTCCATCTTGTTCTTCCTCCTGCAGCTCTGTCAGCTGTGCTTGAACAGGAGAGGAGGCAACACAGGGGAAGAGCTCCTCCCAGGAAAAGGGGCCTGGGCAAGGTTCTCCAGGTCAGGGTTACACTAGTAAAGTGAATATGAGCCTCCTGGCTCCAGCTTGTACGTAGAGGAGGGACAGTCAGGAAAAAGGTGCAGATAGAAGCCAAGGCAAGCGGGCCTACTCCCAAGAGCAGAAGTTAAGCAATCCTTGCTCTACATACACATGAGTTAAACTTTCCTTGCAGGGTGCCTGTGCAGAGGGCTGAAATCCTCCTTGGCAGAGTCAGAAAGCTCTGGATCCCATCCCAGGTTTTCTGGAAACCACAGGCAGGGTGCCTGGGTAGTTCTCAATAGACAAGTGTCTTTTTCTTAGACTTTGCCCTCTCCCTGTTTTGGGGTATGGACTGATGGCAGCAGGCAAACTGGAGCATGTGCAAGCATGGGGCTGGAAGCAGCAGATCTCTCCTGAGGCTGCCTGTCCTACTCCAGCCCCACCTGGGTCCTGTTTAGCCAGGGTACATTTGCATGTAGCACATTTGCCTATCAGCCAGCAGGACCCCTGAATGCCACCCAGTGATTCACGCTGAATCCAGTGACAGGCTTTTCAGCACCCTGTGTAGCACAGTAGCTCTGCTCCCGTCGGGTGTTTATGGAGTTTTGCTTTCCAGGCTGTGGAAAGCTCATCTCTGCCAGTGCCATTCAGCTCTCAGCCACTCTCCAAATGGTTATGTGTGAGGCTGTTTAAAACCAGTTATTTAAACCAGTGTTTCACAGTGCTTGCCCTGAGCAAGAATACACAAGCCTTGCAAATTATAAAACACACGGCATTGTAAAAGGATATCTACCATTTTGCCTGAACTGCTGGCACATTTGAAGTGCTCCTTTCTGTAGAACGTCACATTGATGCTACTGGGAACACTGTCTGGTAATGTGTGCCAGAAAGGACCAATCTTCCTTGTCATCCTCTGGTTTCTTCCATTCCATCTGGCCCCTTGAAGGAGCCTGTGCTGGCAACAAAATTGCAGTATAATAAGCACAGAGAACCCAGACAGCTCTTTAATTGCAATAGACAAATAGAAGAAGTCAGAGATGTCTTGCTAACGTCTACTTAAATGTAATTAGTTCATATTATTTTTCTCTGCCATTTTCTGTAATTTAATTTGAATACCAAAATACACACACAAAGGAGCAAAAACAAAATCAGAATAGCATTGCATCAAGTTCCTGCTCTCATGTTTAGCTCCTCCTATATATAGAGGCTCTTTTCCTTACAGTCAGGGATGAAGTCTCTTTTCTGACCCCTCCTGCCTGTAATCATGGCTGTGCTCATGTTTCTCTTTGAATTTGCAAAGGTCTTGATGTCAGTAACTGATGCCTGAAGTCTTAGTTGAAAAGATTGATTTTGCTTATGATAGCCTGGCATCCAGCAGCTTCCATAGAAATCATTAGAATTTCAATGTCTCAGTTTTAATAATCATGGCGCTAACTTAAAGGCTTAATAGGGGTTGAAAGGCTTGACTTTATGGCCCCTTGCATCTATCTGAGGCTTGTGTCCCCTGCCATACATTAAGACCTGTGTAATGGGTGTGATGCACCCTACCAGAGTGCATCAAAACCAAGTCTTGGACCAGAAAAATGCAACCCCTCACTGAGAATTTATAAGTAATATCTCAAGTGGAAAGTTGACACTTTCATCTTTCTTGGCATCCAGGTTGTGTTTTGTTGAACTCTTGGTTCCTGTGGAGTTGAAAAGATCAGAAGCCTCTTGTACCTTTATAGATAATGGATCCTTCAATCTGGCTGACAAACCAGAATAAGAGCCAGCAGCTGGAAGCAAAGTTATTATTTGGCAAAATAATAACGTGGTTATGTTTTTAGCAGCAAAGAGGAGGAATCGTGGGAAGAGCTTCCCGGGATGATCCATTGCTATAAACTTGAACAGGATGATCTAAAATAATGTCACTCAGCGCAGACAGCAGTGTTCTCTCGAAGTAGTTGACAACTCTCAGCCGAACAGCAGCTACCTGGCATCTGGCAGAGAGTTCTTTCCCTGGCTTATCACCCCCCAAAGTATCCTGTCTCACCGTGTTGCAGAGCACACACTTCTCTCTCCAAGCTCTCAGCATGTTCTGTGGGGCTTTCCTTCAGGGCCCTGAGGTGGTATTCTTGTTCTGCAACACCGTATCTAGCTTTCTTTCCCGATTCTGCTTTATGGTCACTGGAGGGATGACAGTTTGAAGGCAGGAGCCCTCTGAGACACTATGGACATTGACTGTAAGAGGAGGTAGACTTCATGGACTGTGTTGGATGGAGATGTGAAGTCAGGGGTTGGCAATTCTTCCTCGTGGAGGCAGAGCACTGTGTAGGACCAGTACCTGCCCCAGTAGCTAGTGTGCATTGACAGTCTGAGGTCACAGTTATTAGCCAGACAAGGGCTTAGCAGGATGGTTTGCTTGCCTGTAGTACCTCCACCTTTGGAGATTTGCAGAAATCACATGGACAAGGCCCTGAGAAACCTGTCTTGACTTAGAGGCTGACCCTGCTTTGGCCAGGAATTTGGGCTACAGACCCTGAAAGGCCCCTTCCAGCCTAAATTTGCCTGTGATTTTGTGATGATAGTAGAAGTGAAAACCTGGTAATGATATTAGGAACTAAAGCTCCTGGAAGTCCAAAGTCTACCTGGAAAGTCTACCTTGGTCCCTATCACCCATGCTTCTTTCCCAGTGCTCATGGTTGAGTGTTGAACTTGGATGAGTGGCGAGAATTCCTAACTTTCTGCTGCAGCACACATACCTGCTTTATGGGTCTGTCCACTGGATGGGGGCAAAATATCAAAGGATGTCCTTGAGTATATTATGATAAATCTTGAGGTTTCAAGAAACATTTCAGTGAAGCTCGTCTTGCTGTTAACTTGGGGAATCTCTTACTGTTGAGAGCTTCGTTTTGGTGCCCAGCCCTTTGTGGGCTCTTAGTGGAACAGGACTTCTTAAGCTTAACTGAGAGTAGATCTGTTTGATGTGTAAAGAGGGAACTGAAGTGACTATTTCTCTACCTTCTCTTTCTTCCAGTTTTGAGAAACCAGTGAAACTGGTCATTATCTTGTGTATGATTCTCTGTATTTCTGAAGAGTTTTCTGGTGCCTTACCTATTCTTCCTTCTCTGACAGCAGGACTTGTAACGTGAACTTTTCTGTGGCTTCATGACAGCTTGTGTCTCACATATAAAAGTATGCAGAAAAAGAAGATTTCCCCAGAAAATTAATAACTTTATTTTGAGCTCTTTCTAAACACCTTTCCATTTTCCTATCTGCCTGTGTCATTGTCTGCTGTCTTTCCTTTGCCTGCAGTTCCCTGGCATTGTGGGGTGCCCAGGGTGTCACAGCAGTAGTACTCACCTGCAGCCCTCAAGCCTGCTTGGGGATCTCTCTCTGAGGCTGTCCCACCTGCTGTCATCTCTGGCTCAGCAAGAGCTGGAAGCATGGTGCTGACTCTCCTTCGGCTCTGAGAAGTTTCGTGGAGCCTGAAGACTTTATCTGGCAGTGAAAAGCCCAAGATGCAGATGTAATTTCATGAACACATATAAGATGTCCAGAGAAAACTGCATATTCAGTCAGGTGCATTGTGGCCCGGTGTGTCCTACCCAGTGCTTTTCTTCTCACTCTTCTTCACACAGACAGTCTTCATTTTTTGCTGCCTAAGGCATGGAAATCATGTCCCAAGCTGCCTGGCCTGCATTATGTCGGGAGTTCAAATGCTGCTTTAATTCACAGACAGGCTTCAAGGGCTTTGCTACTTTTTTTTTTTTTTTTTTTTTACACTTGCATTTTGAAAAGTAGATACATCTACATCACAGCTATGCCTTGAATGCCTCATGCAATACTAGCTTTCTGCACCTCACTGAGGACCTGCAGGTGCAGAAGAGAAGACAGAGAGGGACAACTATTTTGCTTGGAAAAGATATGTCTGAAAAAGGATATGACATATGGGCCTTTGACATATGGTAGGATGATGGTATGGAGCATTCAGATAGGGAGTGATTGTTCCTCTGTTTATCACTGCCCAGGAACCACAGGATACAGATAAACAGTGGAACTCATTGACACAGGATGTCGGGGATGTGGTTCAAGAAAAGCCATTAGATGAATCTGCAGGCGGAAAATCCATTAGGGCTGGCTAAACAGACAGATAAGCCTTTGGCTCAAAAATTGCTAAGGCACAGATGCCCAGAGCTGAGTCAAAGGCAGAGAATAGATCAGCTTGTTGGTGTGGTATCAGCTCTGCTGGAGGAACAGGCTGGCACGTAAAGTAGCAGTGGTAGAAGGAGAGTGAGCCAGTAGCTGGGAGATGAGCTGGAATGTGGAGGTTCTGCCAGGGGTGCTCCCCAGATGGAAAGGTTGGAGAGGAGGGGTGCTGCAGGGGGACAGAGCTGGAAAATGATCAAAGCTCATACTGGAGGATATATGAAAAGAGACTGTCAGGAATCAAGTATGTAGGAAATAAACTACAGTATGGGAGGAGAGGTTGACCTTTACCGCTGAGAGATGGAAGGTTCGAAGAGGAGCACTGGTCACAGAGGAGAGCAGTGATGATAAACAAAATGATCAGAGATGGAGGAACACCCCAAAGCTGTATAAGAGAGCAATACTTCGAAGAGAGGAGATAAAGAAAATAGTCTGAAGACAGGCAAGGCTGAAGGTCAAGCAGAGAGGAATGTCTATGGAAAAGTGTCTCCGCAGTGACTGACCTCACCTCTCTGTTAACTATAGCCACATCTACAGTGCAAGAGGAGTAGACCTGTGGAGTGAAAATGGTGTTACCAGGACTTCATATCCACAGGCATTTTGGACATTTTAATTTGACCCAGCTGATCCCATTAGCAGATAGAGTACAGTGGAATGATTTTACATTAATCTGGAGGGAATCCTGTCTGCATGCTCTGGGATGGCTTTGCAATGCAAACTGGAGTGCAGTAAATGGCAGCAATAAGGAGATTTACTTCAAAAGCATACTTCCAGTCTGAACCAAGCACTAGTTCTGCACTTGCACCAATGGATTTGGTTCAGAGTGATGCCACTGGTTTCCCAGAGACTGTGTATTTGCCAAGCCCAGTGGGTGAATGAATGGGCACAGAATATCATTTCCCTGACAGGGAAAACATAGGTAGTCCTCCCACTTAGTCAGCATCAATCAAAGCCAGACTAAGAACGAAAAAGATCAAAACTGAATCCACTATCTCTGCTCTAAATAGTTAATTGATTTTAAAATTTGTGATGTGGCAGAAGAAAGCATGGGCTGCTGGGTCTGTAACACCTACCTTTACCACACTCTTGCTGGCTTGTCATGCATCAAGTAAATGGTGGCTGCTGTTAGGGAGCTCAAAAGTGTATCAGGAGTTTTTCACAGAACAGAGAGATGTCAGTTCTGATTTAATCAGCCAGTCAAATAGAAAAGCCTCAACTGGAATAATAAAGCAATGGGTGTAGGACAGCTCCCCACACTTCTCTTTTCTATGGGCTCCTAGATGTTTTTTGCATGCAAATGATGCTGCAAGAGAGATGGAAGAACTCTGCAGTTTGGGCTTCAGGGAAGACCTCCGATGCTGCCCACCAGCTTTCAAAGAAAAAGGTCCCACTGTCATTGCTCCCAGGAGGACAGGGATCATTTCCTTTTGCTTCTGACTTGTAACTGGGAAACCCACAGTAAGTTCTCTAGTCCATGGCAGTAGGTACCTGTCTCTTTTGTTGCCAAAACAACGCACTAACAGCAGGATACAACTCCTGGAAAGGCAGTGACAGAGCCAGCCTCTTCTTGGCAGTGACAGATAATGTAACAAGGAGAAAAGGACACAAGCTGCAGCTGAAGGGAAGTAGGTCATACGTTAGAGAAAGCTGCATCCCCAGGAGGGAGATGCAGCCCTGGGACCATGCAGGTGAAGGTCTTCATCCTTGGGGGCTTTGAAGGCTCCACAGCTGCCCTGATTTAGAGCTATAGGCAGATTCACTGCTAGGCTGGACTGGACATCACCAGAGGTGAGGTTCCCTAGACTGTGTCCTTGCATCTGTGCTTGTGCTTTCCTGCCCAGACAGTCAGAGCCTGGTTAGTGCCCCAGCTCTCTAGCAGTTTCCATTTTCACCTGGTTGATCAGACTCAGTTTTCTCAAGTAGCTTCAGAATTGAGGTCTTACGGCCAGGCTTTTTTTTTCTGCTGGTCTAGAATCTCATCACATCCTACAATCATTCTAGACAGGGGGCTGGTTAGTGGACAAATCTTCAGTCATGGAGGGATGTGGTACATTAGATCACATTACATGTAAAGGCTGTATCTTCAGACATTCGGCTGAAGCATATAGCCTCCAAACCTTCACAGAACTCAGGAGAAACATCTGCATTTGGTATATTTCCACTGCCTCACTATCCTGATGGTCACTCCAGATTTCCTAACACACCTGTGTCCTGGTGGCAGCCATAACTCCTATGGGAGAGGTTTGAGAAGAATTCTGATTACCCCAGTGGACCCCAGTTGGACTCCTGTGGACAACTAACCAAGGTCTTGGGATTTCCTGAAGGTAGACAAATCTTCTAAACCTTTGACTCTCAGCTTTGCTGCAAGGAAAGTCATCTGTACAGCAGCCTTTAGCAGAGATACACCATCTGCCAGATGTCTGCAAGGCATGCTTAGACCACATGTTAAAGAGAAGTGGGATCAAGCGTCCCTGACTTCCCAAACAACTTATCAGGCTCCTGAGACCTGTCTGCATCTTTCTGATGGGGAGCTGAACTTTGGTTCCTAAAACTCAGAAGCCAGACTGGTCTTGAACAGCAGGAAGCTTCTTCCTGTGAAACAGGAGAGTGAAAGCATGGTGTTCTGTTTTCAGGAGAAACTGCTGAGCTTGCAGAGGGTTAGATGATGAGTTTTTCAAGGCTGCCTTTCTGATGAAAAATGTGGCAACATCTCTTAGAGTTTGTGCATTTCACCACTTCATTTTTATAATGAGTTTTTGAGGGGAGAGGGGCATGGAGGAGGCTTCCAGTTTTTATTGTTCGTTCAATGGGGATTGTTGTATTTACTTTTCTGTCGTAACAGAGAAGGATCCTGCTAGGGTCGAAAGCTCTGTAACTTGGAATTTGCCCTCTCATTGAATTCAGAAGCACATTAGTACTCACAAGGAAGTTGATAAGCAATAATATTTTCATTGCTGCCCAGGTAACTGGCAGAGTGAAAGAGGGTATTGTCTCTGGAGAATGCAGGCAAGTCAGCTTTATCTTTCTGCCAGAGTACACAGGCTATCTTGGAAAGCTGGAGGTGAACCAGGGGAAGGAGAGGCTCACTTTCCAAAGAGGCTGGGGTGGCCCCTTCCTCTGCTTCAGTCATACTGCATTCTGCCCTGTCCTGGGAGCTCTGATAAGCCTAATGAAACTGTGTTGAGTTTTGAGGTGATTTTGGATTTTGCCTGTCTTTTGCACTCCCCCAACCCACTACTGTATTTCTTAAAGGCCATGTTGGCTGAAGTCATTTGTGTCCTCAATGCATCATCTTTCACTAAGAGCTTGCAGAGTAGAGACACCACATGAAGCAGACATAAGACATGGTGAAGGGGAGGTTTAGCTACCAGAAAATGGGTCACTGAGTGTGGATTCATCCCTGGAGGATTCCTCTGTCCCTCCTGGGGAGGGAGTCACAAACTGACTTTGCATTGACCAAGCACAAGTTTCTTCATGCACGTTGGAGGGTGGGCTGTGCTCTTCAGCTTGACTTCTAGTGCTGTTGGCTTAAAAATATTTATGAAGCAACTAATCCTTCAACCTGTGGAAATTCACATGCACCAAGGTGTTGTTTCTCTCCTTGTGCCTGAGTGAGAGGTATGAACCTTCAGTAAGTGGAGCTCCAGGCACCACTGGCAGTAGAGTTATGATGTTGGTGCCACAGGTGCCTCAGGCTTCCTTGCTCCAGGGTGAATCACTTCACTTGCTCATGGGAAGAGCAATGCTCATCTGGTCACTGCAGAGAAGTCCAAGGCCTGGTGACAGACCCTTCACGGGTCCTTCCCAGCCCCTGCGCTTCCTAAGCAACCTGTAAGCTCCTAGCCTGCTTTATTCCTCTTGCTAGGGAAAAAATCCCAAACCAGCCTCTTATCAACTTCAATAAAGATAAATGTCAACTTCTACCCCTGATTTGCAGCAGCTCCCTGCAGTAGTGCAGGCTAGGTCTGACTTGCAAGAAAGGGGAAGGAGTAACATCAATAGGGTATCCAGGTCATAATAGATGATGCAGTTTTAGAAGGGATATATTACCTCCAC
>WUAM01000233.1:1393233-1403582 GCA_024336885.1 Actenoides hombroni | reverse complement strand
GACATGTTCCAGCACATCCATATCCTTCCTGTAATAGGGGCTCCAGAACTGGACGCAGTACTCCAGGTGAGGCCTCATGAGAGTGGAGTAGAGGGGGAGAATCACCTCCCTTGACCTGATGGCCACACTTCTCTTGATGCAACCCAGGATACAATTGGCCCTCTGGGCTGTGAGAGCACACTGATGGCTCATGTTGAGTTTCTCATCCACCAGCACTCCCGGGTCCTTTTCCTCATGGCTGCTCTCAAGCCAGTCTGCTTTCCCATAATGTGGCTTGGGTGTCAAATGATGTCTGACACAGATGTGCTGGGGAAGCGTATGCACTGCATGCCAAGGAAGGGTCTTGACTCAGAGGGCAATTTTGTGGCCTTCCTTTGAAAGACGAAGGCCTTCATTTTTCCTTCTCCAATGACCAGTCTTGGTTGGGACTGCATTGGTCTCTTCCCTTGCAGCATAAAGGGATAGCAAAATGAGAACAAAGTCCCAAGAGACATGGAGATATTTGTGTCCAAGTCTTTGCAGTCTCCAGTCTTTCAATGTGTCAGCACCAGGTTTGAAAGGGGGGAGATCTGTGGTTGTCTAGACCTCCTAGACACAAACCCATCTCCCTTCTCTCTGGGGTAAGGACTATGCAATGAAACCTGTGATGACGACTCAAGGCTTATCTAAATGATGCCATGCTGTGCCATGGTGTAATGATAAGGTGTGTTAGTGCCCTTTGGAGGCACAAAGGTCTCCACCCTTTGGAGGGTGGGGCTGACACATCTCACAGTAATCTGCCCTGTACAAATCTGCTGGGAGAATTTTAACCATCAGGAACTCTGAATCTGGCTACTTTTAAAAAATGCTGAGAGTTTAGGAATTGTGTAATTGAAAAATTAACTCATTTTCAAGCTCTGCAAATAACTGTGGAAGTCAGGTACCTCTGCGTGAATGAAAACACATCTAGTTACTGAAATAATTTTCGAGCTGTGGAATGAGATTTTCCTCAGCACATGTAGAGCTTTGCTTCTGCATGCAGCTGTGTATCTGAGTCCAACAGCTCTACCTGTCATATATGTTTCTTGGCAGCCTGGGGATTCGTGTGTTGTGGGTTCTGCTGTGTCCAAGGGCTTCAGGATTGCTTTGGGGCAGGTGGGACCGGTGGCTGGGAGGACAAGGAGTCCTTTTCCAGGGCCAGTTGAGCCTGCTGGGAATGTGGGGATAGGAGTGCCTTGCAGGATGGGGGAGACAGGGCAGACTCAGGGCAGCCTGGGTGTCTCCCGAATGGAATGAGGATCAGACAGGCAGCCAGCTCTGGGAGGGGACAGGGTTCCCATAGGGATCAAGGGATCCCTGTGGAGCTGGCTGCCCAGCCCATTGAGCTGCCGGTTTGAAACCAAGCCCTGAAGCCTACAAAAGGACACCATGGGTGGGGGAACGCTGCTTCTTAAAGGCCTTTTATCTCTCTGCTGCCTCCCCAAGTCACTTTGCATTGTCGCTGTTATAAAGAGAATTGTTTTAGACTGTAGTCTGAAAAAGCAGTCTTTTACATTTCAAAGCCCTCTGGGTGTCCAGTTTAAAGCAAGTTAGTCCCAGTATATGCGACAAACTTTGCAGTGAAGCCTAAAGAGTTACATATCGTGTCCTGTTCTGCATTCAAAACTACAAATATTCAAGTCTGGGAGAATTACATTCTAGCCGTATCCAGGTCAGGGCCAGCACCGATTCCCCTCTGCTGTGGACTCTAAAGGGCCACTTCTGGAGAGGTGCAGGGAGTACACCAACAGAGGTGTCTGCTTACCCAGATCACGCATTTGCATTCATTTGGATTCTTCTAGGTGGGATAAAAGTGAACAAGTGTTAACCAGCTTGCCACCACGTCTCTCTCCTTAGGTGACTGATCTTTGCTCTTGGACAGATGTCTGGGGTGCAGAGTGAGTCCTGGAGCTCCCCATAGTTCTCATGATCCTGAAAGGGAGAAGCAAGTGATGCTCCAATGTTAATAAATTCCACAGCACCCTTCGTAGCACACAATAAATATACCGACTTGACTTTGTAGCAGGGACTGTGCCTGCGGTATCCTGATGCAACACAGCCCCCACGTGGCAATGCTCCTTAGTGCACCTTGTGCGGGATTTGTGACAGGGAAGGTGCCACCCAAACATGTCATTCTTTTTGGAGAGTCTGGAATGCTAACTGAATTCGGTGAGTGGTTGGATTTGAACACCATCAGAGAGAAATAGATAGCTTGTTGAAAAAACCCTTGATTTTTACTTTGTGTCACAAGTGCCTTTTTGCTTAAGAAATAAAATAAATGCTAGCTGATGAGGCTCAAACATAAAAACTAGAACTTTTTTTTTCCTGTTTATAATCAAAGAGATTCATGGTGTTTTTTTGTTGGGCTTTTTCCCCCTAAAATCTTTTAAAAATGTGAAGCATTCAACTGATTCATAATTGTTTCTCCTCTAAGATTTATTCTTGTGTCTGAACCAAGTACCGTCTTCTAAATTAATCAATCTCCATTGCATCATGCATTTCTTCATAGCAGTGTGTACTTAGGAAGGCCTGGGAACTCTTTTCTTTCATTCTGTTGGCATCATCAAGACTTGCCTTCCAAATCAAAAGGTACAGCAAAACCTCATTCTCAACAGATGAAAAGCACTGAGGGGAACACAACAAGCAGAAAGGGGTGTCTTTCTGGAGCTAGCTTGGATCTTCCTTGAAAATGTCTTGTAATTCCATGGCTCAACTTAGGTTTTATGACATTTGTTTTTTTTCCAGACAGGCAAGCTCGATCCACATTACCCCAAAATATGTGGGCACAAAGGGAATGTTCTGGACATCAAATGGAACCCGTTCAATGACTTTGTAATAGCTTCATGTTCAGAAGATGCCACAGTAAGTTTACCAGCTTGTACTTTGTGTTTTCAAAAGGCTATTGGGCTTTTTGGGGAAAGAAAGAAAAAAGAAAGCAAAAGGCCCATGGACGATGTGTGGAACCATATATGCACTTATTTTAAAAAGTCAAGTAAAGGTAAGATTCCTTTCTTTCTCTTGAGGTCAGGCCTGTTGTGATCCCTTCCAGATGATATACCAACATCAGTGTGAAGAGGAAGATCAGTTTTGTGGGAGCTTGCATCTTTTTGGGTGTGTTTGCATGAGAAAAACAGAATATGAAGTTAAAATGGAATGGCTATTCAAATTTAATCACTATGAAACTCTTTCTTTACTTTAGAATAAAAGTTTCAACACAACATAACCTGGAATAGCTATTTCAGATTAATTCCCTGCAGAGCAAGTTTGAGCTTGTTTCTGCACTCAGTTACTCTGTAAAGTCAGGCTGGATTAGTTGTGGGGTAACTGAGGAATATGCATCACACTATTCTGCAATAAGTGGCTTCGCTGAAGTCAGTATAATTAAGATGCAGTCACACATTTAACTCCAGTGTAGGTGCAGACTAGTTAATAGGAACTGAAAGATTCAATTCATGTCTTCAAGGGACAGTTTAGCCCATACAACCCACTGAAAGGGTGGTTTCCATATCCTGTCAAAAGTCTGGCTGAGATGGTGAGGACATCTGACTAACTGTTGTGGATTTTTTTCCAGAGATTCCACATGTGTTTTCCCCCACTGGGTTTATTCACCCTCTGCCACATAGCATTGGGGAAGTTTCCCGTGTAATTTCCCCCACCCCTGCCTTGGTACACATCCTCTGCCACTTCAGCTCTGCAAAAATTACTTTCGAACTGGAATTCTAGTCTCTTTGAATTATCCTGCCTGTTTAGTGACTTGCCTCTTCCTCTTTGGATATTCCTGTCTTTTTTTGAAGTCTTCTTTCAATTTCTGGTCTGCCTGTGAGGGTTTATTTTATCTTCCAGCCTGTATGCCAGTTTTTCTTGCTGTCTCAGAAGGAACTTGTGGCAGGAAGTTACCACCATGACCTCTGTTTTGACCCTCAAATAAGAAATGAGCACAAGCTTCAAAGCTTGCTGCTGCAGTTACAGAATCACAGAACCATTTGTGTTGAAAGGGAGCTTAGATGGTCTCTACCCGCATCTCCTGCACAGGTCTGTGGAGCTGAGTCTTGAAAGCCTCTAAGGATGGAGATTTCACCAGCTCGTTGGACAACCTGTTCCTGTTCTTCACTGCTCCCATGCGGAAATCTTTTTCCTTATATGCAGTCAGAACCTTTCCAGTGTGGTTAGTGACCACTGTACCCCAACCTCTCACCCTGTACTTCACAACAGAGTCTGGCTCTATTTTATCAGTAGCATTGTCAGTATTGAAGACTTCTATCAGTTTGCCCTGAAGCTGTCTCTTCTCCAGGCTGAGCAAGCCCATCTCCCTGAACATCTCCTCAAGGACAAGTGCTGCAGCCTCCTGAGCATCCTGCTGGCCTCCACTAAGTTTATCAGCATTTTTTTTTTTGTACTGGGAGGTGGATGCAGGATTCCAGCTGTTGTTTAGTGATTGCTGAGTAAAGGGAAAAATTGCTTCTCTTGATCTCGTTCTTCTGGACCAGGAACTTGCTAGGCAGGTTCCCTGTTGGAGCATGCTGCTGGGTCATATTTATTCTGCTGTCCACCAGGTCTATGCATAACGACTGCTGTCTGTCAGCTTTCTTTTCCAATTTCCTAATGAAACTTGATGCTGGATCATTCTCTAGGCTAAAGAATGGGAACACTGAGCTTGTCACTGGTCTCAGCACCAGAAAGTTGTTCTATGAAGTCTTGCTTTTTGTGACTCTACTCTTTTTTTTGGTACTGCCCTCCTGTCATTATCCTGACACCAGGAAATGGGATCTTAGGTGTCCCATGCACAGGGGCACAGTGACACAATGGAGGGACATCTCTTCCCTCCCCACTAAGTACTGAGGACAGCAGCTTGTGTTTTTTAGTGTGACTGTCTTTCCTGGTACCTGGTAGTTAGAGCTGTGGAGGTCACTTAGGCTAAGCCCTGCTCAAAGCAGGCCAGTTGAATCAGATTGCTCCAACCCTCATCCAGATGAGTTCAGAAGATATCCAAAGCTAAAGATCCCATGGCCTCACTGAGCCCTTCTTCCAGGGGTGAAGTACCCTTGTAAGGAAAACGTAAGGAGAACAGGGCTTCTCTGATCTCCAAGGAGTGCCTGTATTGACATTTGTGTCCATTGCCTTTTGTGCTCTCCATGTGCACCTCAAAAGAGCCCAACTCCATCTTCTCTGTGCCTTCCTGTAATGTAGTTGAAAGGCAGGCAGAAGAGCTTGCCTTCTCCTCCAAGTCTGAACAAATCCTGTTCTTTCCAGCTCTCCCCAGATTTGCTGTGCTTCCATCCCCTGTTCCTGTTGGAGTGCCTCCATGGGGTTGGCGTTTCTTTTAGTTGTCCTGGCCTGTACTGGAGAGATCAGATGAGACATACTGTTGGGACATCTCAACAGCAGCACGTTCTCTGTCCTGAGAGAAGTATCAGAAAGATTCTGGGGTCCCACAGGTGTCTACCACTTCCGCTGGGCTGGACATTAGAGCCAAAGTCTTCCTTACAGTCTGTTGTTAAAGGCCTGGTGGTCTCTGCCATTTCTGAGCATAAACCACTATCTGGATTGTGTGCAAGGATGCATCTAATTGCTGTTATTGGGCTGAGTCTCCCTGGACCTTCTGAAGAAGGCCACAAGCTTCCGTGAAGATGGTGGAAATATCCAAACACCCACATTCTTTGCAGGTTTCTTGGCTATCAACCAGCCTTTCTTGAACTTGTCTTGGTGGTACCACAGCTGTCTTTTGTGGTGTGTAGCTGAAGCGTGTAGACTGGTACTTTTGGGGTACTTTTGTCTCTGTGAATATCTAATGCCCTTTCCAGTTCCCACTGTTGCTTCAGGCAGTCTTAGGACTGAGGCAGTGCAAGTGGCCAGGGGCTGAGAGTTTGAACAGTATGGGGAGAGGGATTATCCTCTAACTCCTTCTGTTCCTTTTGGCAAATCATCAGGCACATATGAATTCATCTTGCTAAAGATCTCCCCTGCGGCTAGAGGGGCAATTCTGTGTCTTCTACTTTGCCTTGTCAGGTTTTCTTCAAGGTGCAGCAAGGTAGATGGCTTGTGGATTGCTCCTGCTTGGCCTGGCAGGTCTGGCTGCAAGATCTGCTGCTTCTGCACATGAAGCATTGGAAATTCTGCTATTTAATGCATCCTGAGATTCCAGCCAGGGGCTTTTCCCTGATTTTACCACCAGCCATTTCATACCATGGGGAGTTAACTGTTCATTACAGGAAGTTCTTCTCAGTATGAACCTATTTTTCCCTTTCCTACTGTCTCAGCTCTATTCCTTTAGTGACAGATGTTGAAGCTGTAGAGTGTAACACTTTCTCTTACTGCTGTAGAAGTTCAGATGGAAACTACTGGACCTCACAGTCCTTATGTTTCTGATGGACTTGATTCCTCAGTAGGATAAACACTGTTGAAAGGGGTGCTCATGATCTTTCCCAGAAGGTCCCAGAACCTGTGCCTCTCCTTCTTTGGCTTAGAAAGGTGTGATTCTCATCAGCCAAACAGTGGGAGACTCAGGCAGGTGTGGCTAATTTCAATGAACGATATGCTTCAAAGAGGATTTCCCTTTTGCTTCAGGCTAAGTCCTAGAAAAATTATAAGAAGCATATCAATTTTTGTTGAATCAGAGGGTTAATCATCTGTTAGCATCCTAAAAACTTGAGCTTCTTGGGTTAGTGTGAGCAAGAATTTCATTTTACTGGCATAAATTCAGTCCCACTTGGAGGTTTCATCTATTGTCTTCTTCCACCCTGGGAGGACAGAGGATTTTTGTCCTCATGCTGCATCCTTCTAGAGCAACTGGGCTGCAGGTAGATCTCTTATGAGACAGCACATTCCCAATATTAAGTAACTTCAGAGTGGTTACTGCCTAGTCTGTCTGCTCAGGGCAACTGACTTGGCCACTTGGGTGGGCTTCTGTGTACTTTGGCAAATGGCTACATCATTTGCAAAACATTCAGCACTGATGGAGTTTTCCATGGGACAGACTGTACTGTAGCTGTCATCTGACCAGGGGAATTCTCAGTTCTTTTATCAGGTAGTGTAGATTGGATAACTGCTTAGATCAGTCGCTGCTATATCTTCTGGGACTCTTTGCTGAAATTTATTTTGAATTTGCTTGTGCCTGCTCAAAATTTGTTAGGAAGCAAGGTCTACAAGATCTGCGGTTTACTTCTTCCCCTTGGGAATAACTTTTTAATTGTGCTGACGGCTTGCCCAGGTGTAAGGGTTGGACTGCCAAGTTAAAACAAATGGTTGGAACTGCTGACTAAAGACATAGGGTAAAGAAGAGTCTTCAGGCACACAGAAAAATAAAGGTACTAATTTAAAGAACTAGCATTCAATAAACCCAGGAACATTCCTATTCACTACCAAGGGAATAATAATGCCAAGGGGAATAACTGTTAGTGGTAAATTCCAAATTTGCTCCTTACTCAGGAATCTCACTAAGATCCATCCTCTTCCATTCAGGTTAAAATCTGGGACATCCCCAAGCACTTGTTAACAAGAAACATTACTACTCCAAAGAAGGAACTTCTTGGACATGTTCGAAGAGTGGGCCTCATTGAATGGCATCCCACTGCTAATAATATCCTCTTCAGCTCTGGCTATGACTATAAGGTGGGTCTGTTCTCTGTGGAGCTCCTCTCCTGGACACTATGCTTGGCAGGGTGTTTTGAAATTTGTTTTAATTTCAGGCTGTAAGAGAACTCTAAAGAGTTCAGAAGCCTTATTCAGCGGGAAATTCCATGGTGACTCCAAAGGCAAAAGGACATTGTTACAGGTTCCAAAGGATTTTGTTGTTTTCCAGTTTTCTGATGAACTTCAGTCTATTCTTCCCTTCTCCTTTACTGGACTGGCTACATTATGCAATGCCAGGCATGCACTTTTGTTAGGTGTTATTCTTGTGCTAGTGCAAATATCTGCACTGATGCTGGCCATTTTTATGTATAAAATGTGGTTGCAAAGGAAATTAGAGTATTGGACATTCTGAGCAGACACTGTGTCCCTGATATATTGCTGTGGGTACCAGGAATTATTTTACATGCTGGAGAACAACACTCATGATGGTAAGACCTATACATGTAGAGAAGAGAGTGTCCTGGGTTTGGTTTGGGTTAATTATCACAAGCAGCTTCTGGTCCAAGCAGCTGGGAAGGGCTGTAAGTGGGAGGGACCACAGCTGGAATAAACAGCTGAGTCAACCAATGGGATATTCGATAGCAAACTGAGTCATGCCCCTATATAAAGGGAGGGCTGGTGTGCCAGTTTTTCAGTGTTTCTCTAGTGGCCAGAGACATGGACACCAGTGTTACTGAGGTAGGATCTGGTGGTTCATATCAGTTACTCATTATTACTGTTGTTTTCTTCTCTTATTTTTGTTGTTCTATTAAACTCTACTCATATCAACCCACAGGGTCTCACTTTTTTCCTCCTTTGTCCCAATTCTCCTTTCCATCCCACCATGGAGGGGTGGGGTTGTGTGTAGAGGTGGGGCAGGAAGCAGTGGGTGAGTGGCTGTGTGGTGTTGTCATTAGTTGTCATTAAACAACAATGGAGAGGAAGAAGTGAAGTGGGTACACAAAGTCTGCAGTTGGTCAGGCAGCAAAGGGCTAATTATTTTTTGTTCTTTTGCTCCAAGATAATGATCTGGAACCTTGATACTCATGAGGCTGTCATCTCAAGCCCAGTGAAGATCCTTGATGCTCACAAAGATGTGGTCCTCTCCATGTCATTCAACACAGATGGCAGTCTCCTTGCCACAGCTTGCAGGGACAGAAAGATACGTCTGATTGACCCTCGTGCAGGAACAGTCATACAAGTAGGTTGGGTCTAGAGGTTTGTGGTCCAGCTGATGTCACCCCCTGGAGCATTTTCTCTTCTGGGTAGATTCTTTACCATTAAGGAAGATACACCTGTGACCTGTGTTGCCCAGGGCACCAGATGGTGCTATTGCTTTCTACTTTTCATGGAACTGTTGCTGTCATTGTTGAAAACAGTGTTTCTGCATCTTGCTGTGCTCCTTGCTCTCTGAAACTGCTCCTGAAGTGCACTGTTTTTACAGCTCCCTCCTGTAGTCCTCTATGAGATGTCTTGGGAGGGCTTGTGGAGATCAGGTGAACAGGTTCATGTAAGTGTACGTGTGTCCCACTGCCATGGTTGTTCTTGTTGCCTGTACTTTGTATCTGTTGGTAAGGTGAAGTCGACTGTTTCATAGGTATTTGCACAGATTTGTGCACATAGGAAGTCCTGCCTACAACTAAGAGGGGTTGCCCCCTTGAAAATATATGAATCAATAGTTAGAGAGATTGATTGGGCTTTTGGGAATGGTCCTGAAGAATTTTGGCCACCTTTCTCAGATCCCCATGAAATCCTGCTCACTGTAGTTCAGCCAGGCTGAGCAGATCTTTCAGATCTGACTGAGTCATAGGTCTCATGTAACAGGAATTGTAGCTATGCAACAGGTGCTGTCTCTTACACAGTGTCCTTTGTTTTCCTGTAGGAAGCCAGCTACAAGTCTCACAGAGTCAATAAAGTCTTGTTCCTTGGAAACGTGAAAAAGCTGTTCTCTACTGGAACATCTCGGTGGAATAATAGGCAAATTGCATTATGGGATCAAGTGAGTTGGACCAGTAATGTTAATCATATCAACTTCAGTTTTCTCTCTTTTGCTTTCACTTTAACTCTTCCACCTGCCAAATACCTAAGAATTGGTTTATAACTGCAATTCAGAAGTGATCTGTCAGATTATTAATGGGTAATAGATGCTACTGCTCTGACACTGTTAAATGAGTATGAGTTTCTGAAGAAGCTCTCAAAGCTTTCAGCATAGAAATCCACCAGAACACCTGCCCACTACAGGAAGAAATCATTCAAAGCACCTTTGGATGGTCACTGTTGCTCTGACTTAAAAGCAGCTCTTACTGGTCTTACTGGCAAATTGTTACTGATATTAGAAAAGGAAATGAGCTCCAGACACAGCCTACTCAGGTGAAGCCTTCAGTGGAGAAAAACGATGTGTGCTGGTTTTGATTTCTGATGATTCTTGACAGTAGAGTATTGAAGTTCACTTATTGGTTACTTCCAGGACATGTTCTCCTATCATGACGGCTGCTAGTACAGGAAACCCTGCTCTCCTCTACCCCTTTCACATGCAGTGAGGTGCTGTTATGTTGTATACACCCCTGAAATTTCATCAGGTGCCTGAGATGTTCTAGTGGTAGGAACTGATGTTCTGAGATGCTGCCCTCAGTCAAAAGCCAGGGACAGAACGCCCATTTCCACCTAAAGAGCTTTGAAGAAGTCTGGGCCCGGCTATCTGCTCAGGGCAGCTGGCCATGCCC
>WUAM01000233.1:1351588-1362023 GCA_024336885.1 Actenoides hombroni | reverse complement strand
CAGCACTTGCAGAGGTAGGAGAATAGGCAGTGCGTCTTACACCTGGTTGCCCAGAATAAGGGGCAGGTAGATTACAGTAAATTTATCCAAAATGACAATAATCCCAGCCTGAACACAGCAGACCTCATATGCAGACAGACTAGGTTTTTTGTTATTTTAAGTTGTATTTGGTTATAGGTCCTTTTCACATCCTTCTGAAGTTCAAAAAAAGGTTGATCCCTTTTTCTTTTCCTTTCTCTGTGAAGTGTGACTCCATGCATTTTCCTGCTTCCAGCTACATGGTTTGATTGTCCTTGGGCCAAGATATAGGTGCAGTCTGAAGTGGGGCAGGAGGAGGTGGCTAAAAGGTATGCCTGAGCAGAGATGAGTTAGGTGACAGTCACCCTCTTGTCTCCTCTCCAGACTCAGAAAAGTTTTCCAACAAGGTACTCAGTAATATGATTCATGGTAGCAGAAGATTTATGGATTTCCCTTTGAAAAACAAATGTGAGCAGTAATGAATGCTGGCTACTGCTATTTTTATCCTTGTATTATCCTCAGAACTGGAAAATAAAGCCTTCTGTTGAGAGTTTCCTCTTTTTCTGTCTCACATTTAACCAGAGCAAAGACAAAATACATCATTTAACATTTTATACTTGATGATTAACGGCTGCATATGAAAGCAGCTGTGGGAGATCGTTACAGTGTAGTCAAGGGACCTGAGATCTGCCATTGAGCTCCTAGGATTATGCCACAAAATATTATTCCGTAGTTGGAATTATATCATTAAATGATTTCAGCTTTGTTTCTGAAGATAGGTATTTATAAATGGAATTAATAACTAGATATTTACTGTGCTTACCTGAACAAAATATCTTGTCAAAAAGATTCAGGGATGAATACATACAGAAATTAATTTTACAAGGCTATTATTGCAAAGAAAATATGTTCACATAAACTTGAAACTCTTCAGTATTTCAGCAATTTGTGCTGATAAGTTTATCCACGCATCTGTGTGTCACTTGATAACACCATAGAACTGTATAAACATAAGCGTATACGTCACAAGCTAATATGTAAGTGTGCAAGGGCACAAAACATTTTTATCACTGCAAAAAACTATAAAAATGGTCATGGTGAACTGGAGCAAAGAAAGGTCTATCTATGGCAGCATTCTGACTTCAGTAGTAATTAAAACCAGATGTGTAGTAGAAAATAGGGGTAAAGCAAACATACCTGACACTTCCTCAGTGTCCAATTATTTTCAGCTTGAGAACTCCCTTGTTTTGAACTGGGATCAGTTTACTCTTTCAACTTACTAAATATTCCACAGGTGGACGTAGGAGAGCAGTGGGTGATAAGCTATTGGAAAAGATTTAAGCCTTTCTTTCTGTGAAGGTAATACTTTTAACAAATCACAGTACCAGATACCACAATGGTGAGGGAGTTTAGAAAACCTGGCTATGTATATAATTTTATGGTTAGCATGTTTTTTAATGAAAGATGTGGTTACTGGGTAGAATAGTTAAAACATAGTTTGCAATGGCTAACATGGCTGAGCGTGGGATCTCTAAGCATCTTTCTGTGTAGCTGGATAACTGCTACAAACTCTTGTCTACTTTCTTATCTATGAGCCACTCCCTTTATTTCTAATCATGAAGTATTTGCTCCAAGAACCCCTCCAGCAAGTTCAAATAAAGTAACTGGTAAAGTGGTAGATGCCCAGGAGTGCCTTAGGAGAGAGGTGTTGTAAATGCTGACAATAGATGGGCTCAATATATTGTTTGAGAAAGTTGTAGCTAGTGGCCTCATTCATCATTATGACAGCAACACTGACAGCTCTCTGCAGCATTTCATCTGTGAAATGATGGATCAGCAATGAGGACTGGCTGGCAGGAGACACTTGAAACACTCAGAGTTTTTGAAGTCTACCTTCTCTGTCATGCTTTATTCGTGCTCCATGATGGGCAAGCACAGGCAGTGTTTTGAATCATAGGCTTGAGTGTAGAGATTCTGACCAGGGATAATTTGCCTAAATCTGCACAATTCTTTCCTTTTCAGATGCATGCAATAGTAAAGCCCGTGGCAGAAGAGAGGAAGGGCTTATCTGCTCAAGGCTGTTCCAAGTTACATTCCAAATACATTTATACGCATGAAGAGGAGTTGCCTAGGACGGACAGAGGGAAAGGCCAGACTTCTTTGTGATTTGCTTTTGGACTAGATGTTGATGACCAGAAATTATTTTAAAGCTATAAATCAGACTATGAGCTGTCTGCACAGAGGCAAATTAATGATGACATATATCTAATAGCTTGTGTAGCTCAAAGAGCATGTGAATTTACAGTGTCATGACAACAGCAGATATATTCAGAGAGGATATGAAATAGACTTAAAAATTTGGCAAAGGTAGGTTGAATAAAAATAATATGTGTAGAACATGACTGAAATTCTCCCTGACAGCACCATAAGACTCATCTTTTTCTTCTGTAGTGCTGTGAAGCTGATAGGAGACTTGTTAAGGCAGAGAAGCAGCAGCATCTAAAGCTGTGTTTTAGTTAAGGGCCAGTGTCAATGCTTTCATTATAAAACTATTCCTCCAGAGAGTATAGTACTGTAATAAAAACATTCATTTAGGTCTGAAAGGTGCGGCATGACAATTTGGTCCAGGAGCACAAATAGAGCAGTGAAAGACCCCAACTGAAATTCTTCCGCAGTCAAGGGACAGGCTTTGGTTTGCTTTCTGATCTGGGCCTATAAGCTGAGTGGCTGCGAAATGAATTAACAGTGCTGAATTTCCAGTGTTAGCAGAGCATGAGCAGTGAAAGTGCATGTTTCCCTATAGTGACTATTGACTGAGCACACTGGCTTTATAAGATGCATATTAAGCAAGCACATTGGCAACACATGACACAGATTTTTCTCAGTTAGTAATTTCACTTTTCCCTTCTCCTGAAACACGTGCCTATGGTATGGGCAGGGGCCAGTCAGCACTGCTGCAGCTCCAGGGCATGGATCAGACCATTGCTTGGATCTATCACTCCTAACACTGGAAAAAGGGTTGAGATATCTAAATGAGGACTTGAGTATCTGTGTGCTTTCTTTAAAGTTAGCACAAAGAAAGAGAAAATTTCAAAGGTGGGCTGTGATACGGTAGTATATGGCTCCAAAATTATCATCTCAGTCCAGCACATGAAGTGAGATAGGGTCACTGAGGAGTTACTAGCAAGGCTGTAACAAGCTGTTGTCCTGCTGTGGTGCCTCTCAGGGCCAGTTCCACCATGTTTTTTTACAAAGGAGTCCAGCTGGGATAGGTTCAGGTACCCTGTGGAGGAAGTTTTCTTCAGTCTTTTGAGTTTTGAATGTCATGTGTGTTCAGCATGTGATTGGCAGGAGGTATTCACAACTTCGTGAGTGTGAAAGGTCCTCCAACTAAAGGGAAGATCCCTATGGTGTAAGGTAAGGACAAATAGGGATTCTCCAGTCATTCAAGTCTTCTATGAAATACAATCAGGGCCAAAATATAAGTTGTTTTTTTAGGTTTGTAGGCCCCTAAAATATACAGACATTGGAGATGCAGACAACTGTATACTAAATTCAAGCCAACAGATAACAGTTTGCTTCTCTTAATTACATTTTCAGATGCACTAGGTACAATTTGCAGGCCTTAAAGTGTGTACAGATCATAGACTGAAACTCAGCTCCTTGAAATGCGTGTTTTAAAAAGAAGTAATTATTCTTGTTTGTTATAATACCTGATTTACTCTAAAGCCAAATCAGGGTGAAGGAAATGTCAGCAACAAAAGTGGCCATGAGCCACCAATGTGTACTTGCAGCACAGAAGGGCTGCAGCCAAAGCAGTGTGGGCAGCAAGTCAAGGGAGGTGAATCTGCCCCTCTACTCAGCTCTTGTGAGACCCCACCTAGAGTACTGCATCAAGCTCTCGAGCACACAACATAAGAAGGACATGGATCTGTTGGAGAGAGTCCAGAGGAGGGCCATGAAGATGATCAGAGGGCTGGAACAGTTCTGCTATGAGGACAGACTGAAAGAATTGGGATTGTTCACTCTGGAGAACAGAAGGCTCTGGGGACATCTTATTGCAGCCTTACAGTATCCAAAGAAGGCCTACAGGAAAGCTGGGGAGGGGCTTTTTATGAGGACTTGTAGTGATAGAATGAAGGGTAATGGCTTTAAACTGGAAAAGGGTAGATTCAGATTAATTGGGAAGAAGTTTTTCATTATGAGGGTGATGAGACAGTGCAACACCTTTCCCGGGGAGGTTGTAGATACCCCAACACTGGATGCGTTCAAGACCGGGTTGGATGAGGCTTTGAGCAACGTGATCAAGTGGGAGGTGTCCCTGACCATGGCAGTGGGATTGGAACAAGATGATCTTTAAGGTCGATTCCAATTCAAACCATTCTATGATTCTAATACAGCAGGAAATTCAACTGAAATATCAGAAGAAACAGACTGAAGAGAGCTATCTGACCCAGGACTGTGTATCTGTGCACCTTCCACTGAGAACTAAGCATCCTGGAGCTGAAATTTGTCTTTTCCATGTCTAAATGAAATCACTGAATCAAATGAGAGGCCAAAGCATACTATCTCTTGGAATGACTCATCTGGTCAGATCCTAAAACCTAGTGCATTTTCACATATGGTTCCAATCAAATCAGAAGTCTTTATTTTTTAAATTAAGGGTATATTCTCAATGGTGTATGAAGGTTTACCACATAATTAATAGAAATTTGGGCAATCTAATGTATTGTAGAGTTACTTGTTACTGTGTCCATATAAACATTCATTAGACTTTTCTAGTATGTCTTTGCAACACAGAAAGCTTCACAGTATACATCGAGAGCATGCTTATCATTGGCATAGCTACTAACATCCTACCTTCTAGTCATCATGCATTAAGTTACGTAAGATGTAAATGTGACAGCAATATATAGTAAGGCCTGAAGATCTATCTTGAAAATGTTCAAGTTTCAGGAATAAGGAATTCAGAAAGCTGAAAGAAACCAGAAGGATGGATGCTTGTGAAGCCCTAAATCCATTATTTGTAAGCATGCTTTGACTTCTAATCAGAGAACCACTAAACACTCCCATTTTTCTTGGAGTCACTGGAATATGGGAATAATCCACACTGCTGGAAATAGTGTCTATCATAGTTAATGAACTCTTCCTCATAACAAAATTCCTATGCACTGTTTTAAGACGTCACTACATGGAGGCAAACTCTGTGAGAAGCCTTAAAATCCCTTGTAGAGATGCACTTTGATGTTGCAAAGTCCCTGTCTGTAGCATGGGTGCACCCAACTCTCTGGTTTCAGGACAGTGGAGATACACCATGGGAGATGGGCAACCAGCATGACAGGACTGCAGATGTGGAAAGCAGATATGCTCCAGCTCTGCAGAGCTTGCAGATCCTCTCCCATGTTTCATATAGGGCTGTGTGGTCAGTAGCATTCACGATGCTGTACTGGGTAGCTACAGATTCCCAGTTCCTTGTGGAACAGTGAACACTGGGATTTAATGCAGGGGCTGAAGCCCTGGAAGAGCTTTTGGTGAATCCATATCTTCTCCAGGCAATGCCAGTGCAGGACACTTCTACGATGTCCTATGAAGAATTATGCTTACTGGAGGAGAGAGATATGTCAACAGTCTTGTTGACACCACACCTTTGAGGATACCTGGAATAACCTCTGCACTGTAGTAACTGGCACATGTACACATATGGCTTTTGAAAAGATGGAACTTGTGAGAAATGTTTTAGCTTATATGCCTGTGCATTTAGCATTACAGTATGTGCAAAATCCGTATACAAAAGAAGTTACTTTGGTTCATATATATATATATATATATATATTCTACGTGTTATAACAAACAGGCTGTAGTAGAGTCAGGTAGTATGTTTATGACCAAATGATATTTCACTGACAAATGCTCTTTCATGTTAAGGTAAGAAAGGAAAAAATTACCAGCAGGTACTGCCTCTCAAAAACATTGCAGTAAGAGTGCAAATATAAAATACAGGAAATGTATTTATGTCCCCCATCTATCTCATGAGTTAGCTGACATGAAAAATTCAGGCAGTCCTCCATCTGGGATTTTTCCAAGCTTGGCCCATGTCCCAGCTAAAGTCATGCATTCTTGAATTGGAAAACCTAAGCATCCAATTTAAAAATATTGCATTTTAACACACTTCTGTGTTTATAAGATTCTGAGTGGTCTTTTTCCTGCAGAGGACCAAAATCCCCTTTCAAAACTGTGTACTCCACAGGATGGAATTGTTAGTCAGTCCTGCTCCATGCTTTTATTTACTTTTGGGACAATTTTCAATTACTATAGGCTTAACTCCCTGGGATGTGAAAGTTGTAATTAAAAGAATGAATTTTTATGAGGAATAATGAATAGTAAGTTATACATCCCAAAAGGTCTGTCTAAGGTGACAACATCTAAGGATGACTACTCAAATAGCGAATCAAGTTTTCTTCCCATAGAACGGATCAGCCCATGTATTGGGCCACTGGAGGGCTGGATAAGGTTTCAAGAGGTTTGGGCTCAGTTTGTTGCATGTCTATGCCAGCTCCATCCCCAGGAGTTTGGATTACAGATGTTGTTGATAGGATCATAAAGCCTCAGCCCACTGACGCTTGAAGGGGAGGAAGACACCTCCATGATGGCAGTACTAAGGAACTGAGTGCTGCACTGTCCTCTGTCAGAGTGTGTTCTCTATGCATCCACCTCCATTTCTGCCTTTTGTAGTGGTTCATCTTGACACAGAGTCTTACCTGGTGAACTTACCTTGGCTCATTGCAACTGCAATGAGCATTTCTCATTTATAACCTTCCCTAAAACAGCTGCTGTACTTTTGACTGCTTTAAATGAGAGGCTTTTGCATCTGCCCATTTCAGGGATGTAGCAGGCTGGCTGTGTTCTCAATATTTCTTTTGATGTTAGGCAGCTCAGGATAAGATAAAATTGTGAAAAGTCCTTGGGTTATAACTTGAATTTACAATCTTGACAGCTCTGTTCAGGCACAGCGTCAAAAAGCTCTCGGTACATTTAAACAACGATAGGATGAAGTGATATTGTCTCCTAAGGGACAACAGGAAACAACTTGGCCTTTCAGAAATGTTGCATTGATGTGCTTTCCTAGAAACATCAAGTCTAAGTATGGCAATCTCCTGGTAAAGTATCTCTAGGGATCTCAACTGAAGGGAAGCTATGATATGATAAAACTGCTGGATGGAATGAAAATAAGGAAAAAGAATGGAAATGGTAGAGCTGATTCCGATTAAATAGACCTTAAATCTGCAGAAATAATTTCTCTATAGAAAAAGGGATTCTTTGCTCATTAAATAACAATTTGAAAGGACACTTCTACAGTAATTGTTGTGTGATGTACGTGCATGATGGACTCTCAGTGTAATCTAAAATTTGGCATTGTCAGATAATATCAGTGAATTTGTCTTTATTTTTATAGAAGCATTTCTGCTCCATCTTGGGCAAAATGAATTATCAAAATATAATCTCATAAGTCATACTGCTGCGTCAACAGTGAAAGGCTAAACAAGGAAAATGTGGGCTGAGTAAGGTGTCTAGTTTACATGAAAAGAGGCACTGATAAGGCTGAGGTACTCAACACTGTTTTTCCTCAGTCTTCACTGATGGGCTCCCCAGGGACAGATTCAAGGAGGAGAACAACCAGCAAGTGGGTGAAGGTTGAATCAAGGATTACTTGCACAAATTCAACCCATGCAAGGCCATGGGACTCCACAGACTGACGTCCATGTAAGGTGATCCTCAAGCATTTTTGAAAGGCTGTGGAGACTAGGGACAGGTTCCCAAAAACTAGAGAAAGGCTAAGGAGAGGAAAGATATCTGAGGAACTTCAGGCCAGTCATACTCACTTCAATCCCTGACATTATTATGGTATCTGTCCTCTTGGAGCACATCCCTGGTACATGAGGGAGGAGAAAATATTTGGGACAGTCAGCATTGTTGACTGGAGTGAATCATGCTTTGTGTGATAAAATGATTAGATCTTTGGACAAGTGGAGAACAGGGGATATTTTTGGCTTTGGCAAGGTTTCCAGCAATGTCCCACAATGTTCTTGAATCCACGCTAGACATTAGAGTCTGGCTGAATGTTCCACTAGGTGGATAAAATATCTGCTTGGGTGGTTGAGCTCAGAGGTGATGGTCACAGGGCTGTATCTTCCTGGAGGCTGATGCCCTGTAGAGTCCTGCAGGATCTGCACTGGGGCTTGTCCTAGTTACTTTCTCTAGTGCTGAGCTGAGGAGATCATGAAAGGTGCTCTGTCAGGTTTGCAGTTAATCTGCAGGGCTGGGGTTGACTCAGCTAGGAGCAGAAAGAGCTTCAAGGCACCCAGCAGCACCTGGGTGCCTAAGGGGAGGAGGTCAGTAAGGTGGGGACAGGGACAAGCTCTTTACATCTGTGCCTGGCTGCATGTGAGAAACTCCTTTTGCTTTCCAAGGATAATAAACAAGCCCTGAAGGAGCTGCCATGAAGACCCTGGAGTCTCCATCCTTGGAGGGTGCAAGCCCAGAGCAGAGGTCCTGTTCTGTGCAGATGGTGGACGAGAGGCCTTCTGGGGCCACTGCCTCTTGCCACTGACCTTGGATGTGACTCTATGATTCTGTGAAGCAGAGAACAATAGACCATTGTTTTTTAAAGTGCAGTTGAAGGTTTCACATAAGCACAGCTCTGATTAAGCAGTAGATGGAATTTTCACAGTCGTTGCTTTACTAAAACATTTTATCATTTTAGGAACTAAATGGGATGAATCAAATCCATGATCAAAACGTTGTGACTTTGCAGTAGTGAAGACAAGGGCAACCTCCTCTCATATCTTTGCAGCTTTGCAGTCTGCACGTCAGGTGCCTTGGTCTTTGCTTAGACTCATTTACACCTCTGCAAAGCCATTGTAAAAGTGTTGCCATCCTGATTGCCTAGTGCTTTGAATCTATTTTGTGTGAGTGGAAATCACAACTTAAAAATTGGCACCCCACTTTGTTCTCTGGCAACTGTGAAGTTTTAGCAATTTTCAGGAAAATAGACCCCAATAACAATTTAGGTTTTTTTGCTTGCCTAAGACTGAAGGAAATATGGGTGAATAAACTTTTAAATGACTTTCTGAAAAGAGCCCTTCCACTCCTTTCAGACTTTGCCAAAGGAGCTACGATCATTGCCCTGATTTCTGAGTCATTTTCATGGCAATATTTTCTCATTCATGTTAGATTTGGTTTTGAACCATCAGTCTTGCTATGTATGTTATTATTCAGACTTATCTAGACAGAGACTCATCTGCAGTGCAAGGTCTATTCATTTTGGTATACCCAGGAGATTTTACAGTGGTAGCTATCATATTAAGGAGCAAGCAGAGGCCAGCAGATTGATTTGCTATGGAAATAGAAAGGAATCTGATACCAAGAGGCCTAACTGAAAGCTCATGTTTCACCCAGCAGGCTTCGGAAGACTGCATTGTTATTTCATTTTTTGGCTTAGAATAATGTGATAAATGACCTCTTGTCTTGCTTTGTAGACTCTCTTTGCTCCATTTATTTGTTGCCATCATGTTCCCATGAATATTTCATCGTTATTTCTACAAAACATCGCCCAGCAGGTTACATGCGCATTAGTGTTTGAGAAAGCAGAATCTGTCAGTATCAAGCTTTTGAAGAGTTTTTCCATTTATTCATAGCAGAGGGGTGGGAAGGGTCAGAAGAAGCTTACTGACTTAATGAAGAGATGGAGGAGGAGGTAGTGAAAATAAATGGAGAGAACTGATCATTCTGCAAGCTGTTGTAGGCAATATAATACATGCATGCACACAAATTTTTTTTCCCCCTTGGTTACTGTAATTTTGACACTGTGTTATATCTTTATAAAACATTCAGGGAAGACACTGCAGATTCATTGACTTTATTGCCCATGACCAAAAGGAAAAAGACTATGGAAAGAACAACAGCAGGCACTGTGCATACAGCTCATTCGAGCCAGCTGGAAGCATTGTGCATTGTGAGGCAGAGCCGTTCTTCTGGAGAGAGTGAAATATTGCTACAATAAGGATCTGGATGAGATCTGGGTTGTGTCAGTCTAGGATAGGTCATCTGCACACGTTTTACATTGTAGTGATTGGCTGCAGAGCTTGGCCCTGAACAATTCTTATGTAAACCTTTTCCCAGCTTTCATACTCCTGTGGTGGTTTAGAGGCTGAATATTAAACTACACTACTGAGAAAAAAATCATTTTGTGAGCCTAGTCCTATGCTTTGCAAATCGCTATTTATATTCATATATTCATATATCAACATAAATATATATAAATAAGTATATATAGTGGTGGGCTTGGCAGTGTTAGGTTAGTGGTTGGACTCGATGGTCTTAAAGGTCTTTTCCATATGATTCTATGATTCTGTGGCTA
>WUAM01000233.1:1291404-1303400 GCA_024336885.1 Actenoides hombroni | reverse complement strand
TTTAGAAGCTTTCAGAGTCGGCCTGGGAGCAAATGGCTGGTGTTTGTTTCAGTGGTACATGTCCTTTTCCAGGGGCTTCTGGAGGCAGCTGCCGGGAGAGTGGTGACATGCAGGGGTAGGGGTTGGTGGGCAGGGAGGAGTGGTGAAGAGCACATCTGGGAGGGTGATGAGCAGCGATGTATCACAGGAACAAGAAGCAGAGAGAGAGCTTCACCCTGCTTTGAGAAGCCATACAGAAATGCTTTTTTTGGGTTGTCTTAATTTTAGGTCTTCCTCATTAGGCTTTCAAATACAATGTCCAGTGCTGCGACCATGACTCAGTCCAAGCAACAACCAATTCTCACCTGGTGCTGCATCTTTATTGGTAACGAAGACTGCAGACCTGGGCACTCAAAACGCAGACTAAGCAGGCTGAGTTTCTTGGTGGCTGATTGCATAATATTTGATACATCTTGGGTGATGACCTGCCAGTTGCTTTACAACATCCTGTCCAGTGTTATCTGACATTCACACATCTAGGTTCTTGTTAAATGATGGGGTGATGTGCAATGAAGCAGGCTTGCAAGACCCAGCCAGGGAAGGCACATGGTGCAGAGAGTGCCCGTAGGAGAATGCTGCGTAAATTATTTCTTTAAAGCCAAGCAGGGAGAGATCATAAAACATAAGCTCAGAAAACTTGAGGTTTAAGGCTGTGCCTGAGAGGGCAAGATGACATTGATAGAATAGGATTTTCACATTGTTTCAAAGGATTTACCCGGGAATTTACTCACTGGGCCAAGCTCATCTCTGTTGTAGTGCCATTGATCTCAGTGCTGCTTTTATATGATAATGGTTGCTTGGGCTCCTTGAAATGGATTTGGGTAGGAAAAAAAATGCCACCAGGTCCAGCAAGTATACCTTCAGCTGCAATGCTGTATTTGAAAAGATCTGTTTGTGATCCTAGCCCTTAGTTTTCTAATGGTTCTTTTGATTTTCAAAGGACATTACAGGTATTGATTATCTCAGGGCAGGTAGGTGCAGTAAGTATAACCTCTGCTTCAGAGGCTGAGAAATTGAAACTAAGGAGTTTTGACCACACAAGAATCTGAATTGGCCACCCTGAGAGCCTGGCTAATCATCCTGACCTCAGATCTCTCAAGCATACCTCTGTCAAACAAAAAAAGGCTTGTCTTACATTCTGCTCCTTACTCCGCTGGTAAGTATTTCTTTTGAATTAAAGGCTGAACCTGTGGGACAGTGAACTCAATATCAATCTATTTTTAATAGAAGAAACCCTGGCTGAAGTTAGCCCAGAGTAATGGGCTAAAGTTATTTGAAGCAGATTTCTCCTTTTCTATTTACAAGGAAAAGGGGTGCGGGAGAGCACATACACAATCGAATAGAAACTGATGGGGTTTATTTTGATTTTTGGTTGCCATTTAAAACCATCATCTGCCAGCACTTTCTTTACTGAATAAAAAATGGAACTGGTTGCATAAAGGTGTGAAATATGCACAGAATAATCTATCTCTACTGAATTGTACAAGCAGTTATGTTGTGATAGATAATGAGAAACATGCTGAAGTTCCCATGGGTTCTGGTAAAGAACCAGAGAAAAACTTTCAGGCAGTTGTTTTTTGCTGAGAAGTAATTTTGCAATAACCTGAACTGAGTCAAATTCTTTTATATGGATCAAGTTAGGGAAGAAAAAAGAAAAGCCACAAGTAGAAAAAGTCTGTGTTCAGACTTGTCATTTCACAAGAGTTGCTGGCTATGAAACAAAGCTGGATTTTATTTAAAAGAGGAGAAATCAGTCAAAATTTTGATTGTTTCCCAGAGAACTCTACCTAGCTGTTAGCCTTCCTGATAAAAGTAGAGGGGCAGACATGAGCTCACTCTACTTTGAAAGTTTTCATTTTCACCGAATGGACAACTTGAGGATGCCAAGAGATATCTTGCAAGCAAAAATTTTTCATGGTAACACTTCTGTAAGTTTTGCCAAACAAAGAAAGTTAATGCTTCTGCCGTAGGAAATGGCAGTTCTGGTGTTAATGGCATTTCAAAATGGTGTTTCTCTAACGAAGGCACAAATATTTATAATTTCATCCTGCATCTAAATTAATGTTCAGAGACAGACAGTGCAAAACTTCCCTTTTCAGGACTCAGGTGAGTAGTTTACATTTGGTGAGACTGAATGATCTCCTGTAGCCCACACACTACGTCGAGCATGTCATGTGTTTTTTCAGGATCCAGGCTAATTGTGGCACTGCAGAATTACTTGAAACTTATTTTAAGGAAACAATTAACTTCTAAAATAATTGGAGTAAATCCTGTGTGGTCTGATAATGGTGGAGGGATCTCTTTTAAAATGGGTAATTAAAAGCCGCATTTCTCTATAATCCCAACATTCTCTATAATTCTCTTCTTTAATTCTCTATAATCACTTTGAAGTGAGAAGTACTAGAAACCTAGAAATAAGCTACAAGTAATCCTGTAAGTGTCTTCAGGTCTTATAACCCACAGTGGCCTGTGAAGTTTTGACCATATTTACAGAAACTGAATAAATTTGTTGGCAGGATATTTTACAGCTAAAAGTATTTAGAATTTGGCAGTATAATACATTCATTCATTGAGATATGGTGATGAAATCTGTGAATTTAATAATCACATTCCCAGCAAGCAAAATTAGAGAAGTTATGCTCAGAGATAATCACGTGAGGCAGAAATAATTCCCTGTTGTTAACTGAATTTCAACTAGCTCTGTATCAATAAAGTTGGAAAATACTAATTACATGCCTTTTCCTAACATTGATTTCTCTGAATAATTTATTTTTTCTTCTATTTTTGGGACATACTAAATAAAATATATTAATAAATGCAGAAATAGTTTTATTAAGTGTAATAGGGATGGTGAGTATAGTTGAATGCAGTACCAGAGTAACACCAGTGACAAAGTATAATTTCAGTATAAAACGGTCCATTTATTTTGGAATGAATGATGTGGAGGAAAAAAAAAGACTTTTCCTTCAGGAAAAAACCTCTTAATAATGTTAAAGGGGCCATGAATTAAAATGACCCTTCAGATTATGAAAGGAAAGAAATTACTCAGAGAGCTGCTTGAAAAAGATGATGGGGATATCTTGCTAAATCAGAATTTAAGGTAGCTTTTCTTTTAGTGCTCACCCTACTGTTTCACAATGCAGAGTAAAATATACATGGATCTTCAAAAATGGTGATGGGCGTTTGAATCAGAATGCACACATCAGCTTTCTTCCAAGGATCTGGTGAGTTAAAAGGTCACTATGAAGTAGATATCTTTTTTTTTTTTTTTGCATAACTGGTGTTTGATTCGTCCAGGGTTTCACAAAAACCTAGTGCTTAACTTGCTGTAACCATCTGAAGGCAATTCAGACAGTGTAAATGTCCAGCATTTTTAAATAACCTTTCAGCATGATTGAGTAATCTCTGATACTTCATCCCTCTCCAGGGAAGTGCACTCACATACTTCACTTGGTATTGTGTGAATTCCTGATGCAGAGATTTCAGTGGAGAGAAACATTACTGAACTACTAGAGCAGAAGTGCAGAGAGTCAGGGATTGATGAAGAAGCCCTGTATCTCCTGGAGCTCACAGGAGCTCCTCTGAGGGACCTCTTGCCTTCTGAATGTGCCACCTCCTTGCACTGTTTCTCATTTCTTGATCTCTACCATCCATGTTACTAAAAAACCTGCTTCCATGTTTTTTTTTTAACGTTATTTTCTCCAAGCAGAGGCTGCGCTTGTGAGCCTGAAATACCAAGATTAAGAAAAGATGATGTTTCTCCCAGAAAAAATCCCTAACCCAAACTCCTCAGCCATCAAAACCAACAGAAATCCCATGTTAGTATAGAAACCTTCCTCTCTCTCAGATGTGCATTTTGTTCTTCCTGCTGGGACTCATTTCAGAATCTAATACAAGTTTAAAGAAAAGAAAATGTGGAAAAAAAATACCCTTTTCCCTCTTTCACCTCAGGAACACACTCCAACAATTTTAATCCAAACTGCCCCAATTTTGAAAGAACGTTTCTCTCTGTGTTCCTTCTCTAACACCTTATCTTTGGTGCCAAATGGAAATTGATTCTGTGGTCAGTACTTGGTTGCTAAGTGACCCACGCAAAATCTCAGTGATGATTTTCCTTCTCTTGTATATTTGACCATGAACTACAGAACCAGGTAGTTGGAATTAATTCATATGCAAGATTTTTCTAAAAGCATAATATATTTTTCTATATTTCTTTCAGAACTGGGAAGGAAATAATTTACACAGCCAAATGTCTGACTACTGGACAAAGAATGCAGGAAAGTGGAAGACTAGCTGCAAAAGAGCACTAATATGTGACAAAGAGAAGTAGAACCAAAATACTGACATGGCAAGCTTTTTTGTTGCCCCCTCCTCAACTCAGTTTTGGTGGAAAGGCAAGATCATAAAACTGTGAGGAGAGTCAAAACCCTACATTTGCTTTCTCTAGGGACAGCTGATTGATTACTGGCTGCTGAATTTGCCTATGTGTGCCCTGATTTTTAAAAAAGCCTTGCACCAGGAGTAGCTGCTGCAGCAGGGGAGCTAATTCAGTTTAACTAATGGTTTAATTAATTTGTTTGAGGCAAAATTAGCAGGTGATGAAATCAACTGATAGGATATAATCTAGTATTTTTTTTCAGAGTGTATTTCACCTGTCACTTTCTAAGGATTTAATCTGAGGGTGAATACTAACTGGCATGCTTTAGATGAAGATTAAATTTGTATTGGCATAAATTGGGCAGAAGCTCTGTTGCCTGAGCATCAGAATCTTCCTATTGACGTCAGTGGGAGCTAGCACCAAACTCTTGTGCAATGTCGTAACATTGCACTCTATAATGAAAGGGAGGGAGTGCTGGTTTATATCATGTGGTAATCCCATATATATGTTGGGGCTTGGCCTCTCTCTTCTGGGCTGACTTTGCTCCTCAGCTGTAGTAAATTCTGTGTTTGTTGAACAGGCTGGCATTTCTGGCCATTGAGACAGACAACAAAAAGGGCACAGACCTACCTGATCAGGCAGTGGTTGCTGGTGGGAAACAGAGCCCACCTCTCCTAGGTTGTTGCATGCATCCCTCTGCAAGAGGTGACTTTCCCTCCATCTCTCCTGACATTGGTACTTGCAGAGACCTTCCCTGCTCTTACAGTTCAGTAAAAGAGAGTTATCAGTAGATCCTTGATGATTTTGTTTAAAACAGAAAATGCTAACACAATACCTCAGATAGAAGTCTTCAAGAAAGCAGTGACAGAGGGCGGAGGTGGCAGAGGGGCAGTAACTTGTAGATATATTTGTATCCAGGAGATGATGTCCATTCATGGTCTCAAATCATGCTGAACAGCCATGACTCTGTCAAGCCAACTGTAAGCAATGCTATGCTTCAGTAGGACCTGAGGATTAAAGGATCATCTGCAATGCAGATCAGATTGTCTTTCAGGGAGCAGAATAAGTCACGAAGTAGGAGCGGGTGCAAGGTCTGGTGGTCAAGAGGACTCTTCTGTGGTCTGGATATAAGAAATAGGACTGTCAACTGAGTTAAGTCACTAAGCAGATTTATCATTACTATTTTCTCCCCTATTTTATTAAAAAGGGCAATGAAGCAAAACACTGCCAAAATGCTTTGTATTACCAGAACATTGTCACAGCATTGCCTTATAATGTGAATCGACATCTAAGCCAAAGCACTATGCTTTTCTTCAATAATACATTGCCAGCCGTGCTTCTCCCTGCAGAGAAGCTGCATCTTCATGATCCCATAATATAGGAGGTAGCCTGGCACACAGACAGTGTCATCCTCTCTCTGAATCACACAGACCCTTTTAAACAACAGAACAAACAAACAAACAAAAAGCTGGATTACTTTGTTTTTATTCTTTTTAGATGCAGGGCAAAGCTATGTAGATTGTAGGCAACAACTGCCTGCTCTGATGTAGCATCCTGCACAGCAAGAAAACTAAACATTGTCACTTCTCTTTCTTCATTTTGAGCATTGGCTTGTGCGTTGTGAGTGCCAATAGACATCTGCCTGGTTGTGAAACACCCACTGGATCACAACACTGGTCTGGCACTAACACTGCAAAAGGGTTTGAGCTAATGATTTACTATTTTTCACTACTGAATGTCTTTCACTACTGAGTGCCTGGGCACTACACACCTTTAAATTAAGTCACAAGGCTCAAGGTCTCCCAAAATGAGTGTGAGCTCTGCAGAAGGGTTAACATTTAAGTTTTAAAGTTCTGTTGTCATTATGTCTTTGATAACTGCTGTCTGGCAGAGCCTGAAGACCCCAACTGTGTGATGATAAGTGCAGATTATGTTGAGCTGGTAACAGTCTTTATGAAGCAGGTGTCTTAATGCTGATGTCTTTCTGAGGATAGGAAGAACGGTGGAAAATGAGGCAGTGTTTTGGGGTGGCATGCCCAGAATCCATTCAGTTCCCAGAAGAATCCTGCAGTGAATTTGGCAGTCAACGGTAAGAAAGAAAGATACTTTCATGCCAAAGATCTGTTCCAAGGAAGCAAAGAAAGGAATTTTTCCCCCTGTGCTTTACACCTGCAAATTCTCCAGAGGTGTTTCAGTGAAAGCGCAGCCTTGATCTTTATTAGAAACAGAAGGGGTCATATTGTGATGACAGTCTTATTCTCAAAGGGGGAAATCTTTTTTTCATGCTTCTTCCATCAAGAGCTTGCCACAATTTCTAGACAAATACGAAGACAGAATTTCTCATATAAGCCTGGTTGTGTTTTCTTGCATATCAATTCTGGTTTTCAGTTAAATGAAAATAACATTTTTTAATTGGGATATCTGACACGTCCTCATAAGCATCAATAAATATTATTTATAACTTGCATATTATATATTTTAAATAGACTTTCACTTATCCACTTTTTAGCATTACTCTGCTGTACTAGCCAGATCCAATAAATTATAATTCAAGTCTGCACTATGAGAACCAAACTCCCAAAGTATCGATGATCTATTTTCTGAAAAAATCCATGTAAGTGAAGTGCCTACATACCACAGAGGGTTTGGGTGTTAGATTTTTTCTTGCAGTGTTGTCGTGTGTTGTTTACACAGGTGTAAACATCATAGAAATAGGCTGATATTGTACTAATTTACATGGAGCATGCACAACAACAAAGGAAAAATTATTCTTGAACTACCTATTTACCGGCCTCCCAAGGCAAGGGTTAGAAACAATGGCAAATGTATGTATGTCAAATGCAAAACAAGTTCAGCTCCTGGAAAATTGAATGACAGATTTCAACTTTTAGTTGGTATTTCAAATAAATAGATAAATACATAAAGATGACAAAAATCCCACAACATCCACTGATTTCTTTCTCTCTTCCCTTTTTGGATTCAGGCTATTTAACAAAGTGCTTGTTATAATTAAATGAATATTACATATGTATATAAAAATCATTGTTGTGTTCTCTCTCAGGCTTGTTTGCATAATTTTCTTCACAGGCAGAATGTGTGGCTGTCACAGGAGGCAGCTGAAAGGCAGCTGGATTCAATGCCCAGCTTACACATGTGTTCGCTTGGTCTCGCTGAAGGACAGCTGTGCAATGGCACATGTCTCCCTAGTGGGTGCTCCCTTGCCATGTTACTGGGCACAACTTGAGAGTCTCCCACAGTGCACCAGGGACTGGGAGTTGAGGAAGGGCACTGGGGGGAGCATGTAACACCTCTCTCTCTCCTGTTCTGGCATCAGGAAGAGACCTTTTAAAGTGGAACAGTTGTTTAAATCCCCTCTACAGCTTCTCTCCATTCCTAAAGCAGGCTCCAGAGGTACATTTTACCAGAAGAGTAAAATGACCCCACCAGTGAGCTGGGGAAAAAGGGTCACTGGGTGAAAAGCTGCCTATAACAATGTTCTTTTGCATGGGGAATGTCAGCCTGGAAAGGTCCAACAGAAGTGCTTTACTGCTCTTGGGTGTTTACTTGGCAGGAGACTGTGGAGGATGTTAAGCAATCACTGCTGTGCACATAAAGCAATATAAATTCAGAGTATTCAGAACACTGCCTGTGATGCCAGATGTTCACAGCTCTTCTCTTTACTTTTCAGTAAGGGTTTCCCATGCTGTACAACTGTTTATGGTTTTGCTCTCTCTTGGTGTTCGGAGGTCCCTGTTGTGACTAACTCCTGCTAAAGCATCAGGAAAACAGAAGTATCTAGAGGCCAGCAAAAAGCTCTCCAGTGCTTATACTGAAAGAAGAAAAGTTTAAGAAAAAAAAAGGTGAAATTACACTCTCGAAATCTAAAAACTTTTGATCACTGAGAAATCTGAGATTCTATGAAATTAAAAGAACTTAAAAAATAGTTAAAAAAAAAAAGAACCTATAGAAAATTGGTGGTGCTAACTGAAAGTGGCAGAAATGGGGTGCTTAACTGTCTTCAAGTTTCCCCCTTGCATAGGACTTGCTCTGTGTAGAGCAGGATGGATGCTTCTTTGGCATCATTGCTGGACTCATGGGATGTAGTTTGTGGCAGTCTCCACTCCACATATTGGTCCTGGTCAGTCGTGGACCTCTTTCTTCTCTTCAAACCTTGATAAATCGTAAAAGTAAGTGGGCTGGAGAGGTTGAAGTTTTTTCTATAGAAGAGACATCATGATGAACAAGCAATTTTGGCAAGTGTCAGATTTGTGTCAGCTTCAAAAGCAGTTTCTGCTGGAATGTGCTGTCCAGCTAGTGGGAAAGACAGTGGGAGGGTGTGGGTGAGAGTGATTTGTGCTGCATTTATAATTACTCCTTGTGCTTAACAAACTTTCCAGTGTTAATTAAGCCTGTGAATCTATTTGTGTGAATAAGATTAAACCAATGCCGTTGCCATTTCATGTGGGGGGAAACATCATGGGGAGGTAAAGGTATCCAGTTATGAAACTACTAGCAAGTGATTTAGTTTTCAAGGGTACCATTGCCTTTGATCATATAAAAGCCAGGCTGTTCTTCCACTGTTTTCTGTGCTCATTGTGTTACTTATTTACACAAACATGTATATATTTTTCTATATAGAATATTATAATTTTACACACACATACATATATATACTTCCTGACAGCTTTGAAAACTCAGTCTGGGGTATGAAAGTAAAGCCTGATACAATGTAGCTTGCATTTTGTGTTGTGTCTTCTCACAGGACATCATACCAGGGATATGTAGAATATACATATGAAGCCAGGCCAAAGGTAAGTCTAAGGTACTCATACTTAGTTAGCTATTGTCTAGCTTTCACAAGTTATATTTATTTAATAACTAGACTATTTTATCAACATTATTACTTTAAAATAGGTTTTCACAATCTTAGAGGAATGTTTTTATATGAGAATATTTTGTTATTTCTTTATCTTAGGCATTTAATAAAGAAATCATGTTCTTAGTAAATAAATGTGTATCTGGGCATTTCAGAGCCATTTTAGATTGTCAGAGATATCTTAAGTGGAATAAAAAGACTGGGATATAATGCAACTGGGAGTGTCCCAGCTGCATACTACAAAAATGGTCAGAATTGAAATCACCAAATTCTTTGAAAACTCCAGGGATCATTATCATTTATGCCACAGTAGGGCAGGATTAACTGTTGCAACCAGTAAAATCTCATCAAGCTAAAATGGATGAGTTGGGCTGGTAACTTTTACACAAACGAATAACAGAATTTGGTTTGGTCTGACATTGCTATTGCTTACTTAGCTTCATCTCAGCTCAGAGTGCTCATTTTGATGAAGGCAAGAACTGATATTTTCATGGCCCATAAACAAATAACAGATGTAAGAGAGATGTTACTGCTGTTACATATTATACTTCTACAATCCTCCTATTCTTGTTCAATAACAGTACTTATTACATCCCTCCTTGCAACAGGTGTCAATCCTCGTATGTGCTATATTGAATGAGGAGGATTTATTGATTCAGATTTGGAGACAGAATTTTTCTCAGTGGAAAAGGGTGAAAACTATGTTCATGTGTTCCTATAGCAGTTTATCTCCTGCTTCCTGCAGATGTTGGTGACACAGGAAAGGAGGTAGCAGAGAGGAAGACCCAGAAATGTAGCTGCGAGAATTAAGCACATCTGCAAAAATTATCTGTTTTCCTTCTTTCCTTCCTCATCTGCCCCGATGAAGCATTTATTTTCTGCCTGCAGTAAGTACTGTCAGCCAGAGAACTGCAGGAAAATTACCTGGTTGAATTGTCTGAAACCAGAGTCATGGTTCAGTCCTGTGCCAGATATTGTCTGGAGGCTTTAAATAAAGGGAAATATATGAACAATATGCTTTCTTTTGCTTACAAGATTTAAAGTAGCTCAAGATTCTAGCTTTCAAACAAGCCAGGCTTAGTGTAGAAAGCTTGTTATTTAGGGTAAAGGGATTTATTTATAATGTTACGGAGGTTGTGATGGTTTTGCTCTCTGATCCCTTAATCTTTTTCCAAAGGATGTTGGAATGAACTACCTTTTAGAAGGAGATCTTGCAGAATGCCAGAAACCCCAGTGAAGAAAGATTTCCTTTCAAAGATACAGTATCTCAATTTAGCGGAACAACAAATATGTTGATGGTAATGGGTGGTGCATTGAGCATTAATGTCAGATTTAGAGCTCAGTTATGATGCTTCTGTTATTCAGCTTGAGCCATAGCTAGATGCTCCATGGGGGCCTTATTTATCTCTCTCCCTCTCTATATACTTAAATTTGTTGCTCTTGCCAGAAGCTCTTTTGCTTGGGATATTTTTAGAACATTCTTCAGATAGGAGATTTCCTTGTCAACAGGAAGCCCATGGGTCCTCTCTGATTCCAGGCTTCTGAGAAAAGAAGTCTGTTTTCAACTCCAGGGAAAGGTAAAGTTGATGTCCCTGTTGCAGTCAAACAATTCTAGACAACACTAAATGAAACTGAATTGCCTTACTACTTTTCTCTTGTTGGATCTTCTCCATTCCCAAGTTCATTCCCATGTCCCAGGTTGTACATGTGACACAAGCATGTCAAACATTGGGGTTCCATTCAGGGGTCACTCTCTTCACACTCCCAAGAAATGGTGCAGAAGATCTTCAAAGTGCTCCCATAGACCTGCTAAGCAGTGTGGGCTTAGCCTGTCCCGTTCTCTTCTGGTCCCTAATGGGCTAGAAGTGATCTTAGATCATCTGCAGGTCACCTTATCTGTTAAATTTGGTGGATAAGAAATAGATGGTGTGTTTTATATTCTGCCTATCACACTCATGAAGAGTCATGGTGCAGCACAAAGCAGTAGTGTTACCTAAGCCCACTATGACACAGCTGCAGCCTTCAGCAGGATTTCCTTTTTCCCTAGATATCCGAGTACCTGTTCCCAGAAAATAACCCTGTAGCTCCAGCTGAGAAAGCTATTTACATAATTTTGGACAGACAGTTTTGGGAAGGAAAACTCAAAGTAGTAAATCTCTGACCATATACATCGTTGGAACAGATAACTATGTTTTTTAACTGTGAAGGTAGTAAAACAGACTTCTGTGTTGGTTTGGTGAGTTGTTTCTCAGAGGTCATGTAATATACAAGATTGAAACCAACTCCCAAGGGTACAGTCTTATTGATACAGTCATTTTAGGGGTTAGGAATTTGCTTTGGCATTGAAAAGACAGTTTCTCCTGGTGTCTGGCAACCAGATGTCAGAAAGTGCTGGTTGCCAAAGAAAATTTTTTTTTTTTTTTTTTTTTAAATTCTCTGAGAGAAAGCCCATAAAGGCTGAGAGACAATGAATTAGGTCCACTTTTGCTTTTGCTGAGATCCTCTTATTGCTCCTAGAGGTCTTGAAGTCATTTAGTTTATGGAGAGCCAAGGCCATAGCTATTAACACCTGGTAAAACACTTAATCACTGAAGAAAACAGGTACAGTTCCTTCATGCACAGCTTTGTAGAGCAAGGAAACCTGCAGAACTTACCCTATAGGGTACTAACTGTAATTTTCAGTGATGGTTTGAATTAGAAGTA
>WUAM01000233.1:1278607-1290532 GCA_024336885.1 Actenoides hombroni | reverse complement strand
TCTCTCTTTTGAGTAATTCCTCTGCAGAGATGCTATTTTAATAAAACTCTGCAACATGGCTGCAGCTAGAGGGAAAAGTATATATGTGAAGGTGGCTTCAGTGGGATGTGCTTTTGTTATGAGCCTGCCTTGTTCTCAATCTGGTTTCATTTTCATTTGTCTTCTGTGTCACTCTTGGCTTGTTTCTAAATTTATTGTCTCCCTCTTCTCCCCAGTGGAAGAGAGATGTAATGCAGTATCCAATTTATTTGGGAATGCATTGTTTCCAGGGAGATCTGAACACAAATATTCTGATACTTTATACTGGAGCCTGTTTTGTGGAGGAAGGTGAAAGTACTGTGCCTGTGGGATGTAACTCTTCCCGAGTGAAGCATATCCCACAGACTGCAAGGATCTTTCTGCTCTTCTAACTGCCTTAATCAACAAAGTTAATATCTGTCTGAGGTGAAGATTTGTGTGATTCTTTCAAAGGACATTCTGCTGTGCAGCCATGAGGTAGACTATGAATGACTGTGAGAGACATCTTCCTTGGCAGTTGCATGGAGCAAGGAATGAGCCATGAACCTGATACGTATCTGCTCCTCTATGTACTGAGCCTGGAGAGATTGAAGGATCTTGGTTTACTGCAATCCCATGGTTTGCCTTTAGTGGGTGAGCTCACTGGAGCTGGCTTGCTGGCTTTTCCCAGGTAACCACTGTGAGAGCCAACTGTGCTGAAACAATTAGGGTGGTAGTAGAGGAAGGAGCAACATTGAAGTTTTCTTCTATAGAGTCCCCTAAGGAGTCTTCTTCTAAATTCCTCTTCCAAGGAGTCTGTGTCTCCTTATAGGATTGTGCTGCTGCCCTTTTCTGAATATGGAGGGCCTGAAATAGTAGTGGATGTGACAGGATTTAGCATCTCTGATGGAGTTACTTCTCTGTGACTCTGCAAAGATCCCCACCAGATTTGCCAAGGCCCCTGTCTAAGGTCCCTTGGTATGCACAAGAATATGACCAATATTTCTCTTGGCTAGAAAGCCATCGTCATTAGGCAGGATGTCAGAAATTTTATTCGGTGGTGGGAGAGATTAGCCACAGGGAAGATCTGTATTTTGCTGAGCATTTTGAGTTGCATATCCAGGAGAATTCAAAATGACAGCCTTTGCACTGCCCACATGGAGGGCTCCTAGCTATTTCCTTTGCTGCCTGCAGGGAGAAAAAGGCTGTAACAAGAGCCAAAATATCTGGTCTGGTTCTGCTGCTGCTCTCCCATTTTCCCTTAAGGGAGAGGATTTCACAGACAACAGAAAAAAATTCCAAATACTTTCTTAAATTGTGACAGAAGTGGGAATAACAACATTTATGTTTGTGAAAAAATCACCAGGCGTACCCGCTGTCTGTGATGTGTGTGCTACACCTGTTAAAGAGCCCATCTCCAGGAGGTCCTAGGGTGGGCTGAGGGGCAGACCATGGCCAGAGGGAACCAAATGTGCCTCCTACACAGCCAGAGCAGCTTACTGAGCTGGTCATTGCAGCATGCCAATGCGTTTCAAAGGCCTAATGTGCCATGGCAAACATATATTAAGGCAAAGCAGTGTGGAATTGACATAAATATTCACTTGCATCTTGATCAACCTCCTGTTTTCCTCCCTCTGCTTTCTATTTTATATGCATACTTCATTCCTGAAAGTTGCCTCTTCCATGCAAATAGAATTCTAAACCATAGACAACAGGCTGCTTCGTCTGAATCTGTAATTCAAATTGCTGCTAAGGCATGGAAATATCACACAGTCTTTCTGACAGACCAGGTCTTCTCTGTGTTAGTTCTATCATGATCCAACTATCCATAAAGCTGGTCTCTTTTATTCCTGTAGGAATATAAGAAAGGCTGGCAAAAATAAGAGAGGTCGTCTGTCAAAGAAAACCGCAAGGGATTCAGGAATACAGTTCGCTTTCTGACCAGCTAATGTAAGACATTTCAGAGCCCTAGTGCTAGGTAGGACTTTGCAACGCGCGTTTTTGAGGTGAAGCACTTAATAATCATGCATCAGGCTCCCTGTAAGTGGGTTTGGGATAAACATCCCCCCCCACAGTGCCTCCCAGAACCTGCAAAACTTCAGGAAGGGTTAGGCTTAAGTTCTGAGGCTTCAGTGGTTTTTCCTTTCCACAATCATGAGGATTAGCAACCACAGTGTTTATACAGGGTTTTAGTAGGTAAAAAATAGCTAGGTCTATTTGTGAAGCAGAACACCATGAACTGGGACAGACAGTGGCATCAAAACCAAGGAGCAACCATGACTGCACAGTTCTGCTTCTCTGCAGCTATTGCTGCATAGCTGAAGAAAGGTAGAAACCAGCCACAATTCAATTTTTTGTTGTTGTTGTGTTCAAGCCAGGAATGTCAGCCTGCGAACAAATGCAGTAGGTGGAAAGGGCCTCAGGATGCACCACCAGTATATCTTATTCTATCTAAACAACATACGGGCTAGGTAGGAAAGTGTTTCGGTAGAGACACGTTTTTCAGGGAGGCACATGTACAGCCATGAACAATGACTGGTACAGGCTGATACAGAAGGTGGCTTTTGGGTGTTGATGGTAGGCTCAATGAGCTCAAGAGACACCAAGGATGTCATGTTGGAGAAGCCTGAAGAAGACACTCTAGGACTAAAGACCACAGTGTACAGATCAGAAGTCTAGTGGTGAACCTGGTTACTAAGAGATGAGGTTTGGAGTTGCTACTCTACATGCACAGGGAAAGTGTGGATTAATATCCTATGACAACTGTATTGTAAGGTTTAGAATTTATTTATTTATTTATTTTAAAAATTTTTTTTTACTCCAGATAAATCTGGGACTTTTCTCCTTTCACTAACTGTCTTCCCTGTCTTTCCTTCATAAGAAAACAAGTCTGGATCTGAACCCATCACCTCACAGCATCCTCAAAATTCTCGTTCTTGTGACAGCAGAAAAATGTTTGTGTCTATGTACACATGTACGGGAAAGTGATCTGCACAGAATTAACTTTGAGAAGTGACACAAAAGAAGCTGGTAGTTTTGTCCACTTGTACTTGACATAAATCAGAGGGTTCTCCAGAACTGACAAGACACCTCCACAGATACTAAGGTGTCTGCCAGGTTAGGGAATTAGGCTGAGTGTACAGAGTCCTCATCCTTAGATCAAGGACTACAGGGAGGTATGATTTAATTGTGATGATCACCTTCATCAAGAAGGGATTATTTATAAGTTTTTGCTGAATAAACAAGGCAAAACAAGCCACTTAGTTCCTTTGTTAAGACATCTTGTAGTAATGTGGCACAAGCTACGCAATTATTTCTTTCAAATATCAAAGGAATCCAGAAAGAAACCTTTTTTTAGTTTCCAAGACATTATTTAGTAGCCTCTGTCCTATAAAACCAGTAAAGCAGATCTAAACTTTCATTACAGAAACTTATGCCTTTCAAAATATTAATTGCAAAATGTATTGAGTTGACATGCAAATATTCATTTTCATTCTAGTGTTTGCCTTCTTGTGCAGAAATACATAATTATTGTTGTTTCATTCTCCTCCCAGCTCAATCATTTTACTTTCATCATACGTACATACGTACGTACATACATACATACATGTAAATACTTTTAAATTAAAATCTACTTTTCCTGAGAATGTTCCTTTTCTCCTTCCACAAGCATCCTTCCATGCTTTCCTCTCAGCTAATTAACAAGTTGTCTCTATGTTTTCACCACTTTTTCACAGGAAGATATCTCTGTCTCAGAACTGGTTTGTGGGGTTTTTTTTGGGTTTGTTTTTGGTTTTTTTTGTGGTTTTTTTTGTTTGTTTTTGTTTTTAAATCAAAAAAAGCCAAGTCCTTTGCAAGACTAAAGGTCTCGGTGGCTCACATGGAAAGGTCAGGGAGGTGTTTGTGTTAGCCACTGGGCAGACACCTGAAGGCAGCTGCAACTTCAGTTTGCACAGATGCATCCACAGGGGACATGCACCCATGGATTTTTAACCCTGAATCTTCACACCTTACTCTTTGTGGTTGCTTTTCCAAAAGGCTGTGATCTTATTATGACTCTGTGTATGCTCATCATCATTCTCCTGCTAACCCCTTCAAGGTGTTCTACTGGGATAAGAAGAAAATAGCACGGGCATTAGCTACTCCTATAGCAGGCCCTCAGTGCCAATTTGAAGATTATTATCTATATACAAATGCATATAAATAAATTCAAAAGTGCTTTGTGAAAATTTCTAGTTGAAGTCCCACTTCTCAGTACTACCTCAATGCATTAGAGCCAGTGTAATCAATTTTCCTGTGCCCATTGTCTGAATGTTCTTTAACTCCAGGATGTTATCTTCTCATTTCGCATTTGCAACTGCTGTTCACCATATAATTCATTCAAACGGATCTCAACTGCCTTTAGGAAATCGGTTACATGGCCCTTTTTATTTATTTATTTTTGTGAAAGCACAGTGAAGATCAGCACTCTTCTTGCTTAACTGGCTGAGAACACAGACATTTTCTTCTTTAGCTATGAATACGACGTCTCTTAGAAATAGACATAGACCTAATTAAATTATATATCCCTTAGGCTATTCAGACAATGCAAAATGAATATTAATCCCCATTCTCTCTCTTCACCCATCCCCTCAGTCTAATCAAACAATTATTTCGTAGCAACACTGGGTTTGTATTCTCTCAACAAGATACATGTTATGTTCTAATACTCTGGGAGTCATTAAACCTTCTTGCAAAATGCAAAAATGAGAAGCTCTCCTTCTAATGTTTTCTAATTATCTCCTGTACCATCTGATCTTGCCCAGCACTTAGCTCTATCAAAGCTCCAAACTCAGATTAACCTGGGTGATCCTGCACCCCTCACAGTGTAGTCACAGGGCGATTCTTGTCTCCCATTGTCTTTGCATTTTAATTGGTATCTTGTTATTAACAACTGAGAGTGCAATACACTGACAGGAATACACTGAATAGCTAATATTTATTCATGTAAGGGTGAAAGGAAAATAACTTAATCCCTAGACTTTGTCTGACATCCCTGTTATCTCACAGTTTCTACTGTTTCTTACTGGAAGATGTGAGAAATTAGCCTTTTAAAGGAGAATGTCTTTGGATATCCAGATCTGTAAACCTCACTTTCATTCTTTCTTTCTTTGTTTTTATTTATAAGGTCTTTTTGAAGTAAAACTAATATCTCACTTGGGTTTTTGCAGATTGCATTTTCTTAAATACTTAGTAATTTGAGGGAAATGGAAACTAGTTTCCTTATCTTACAAACTACCAAATGCTCCTGTGTGCAGAACATAACCACCTGGTGTCACCTTTAAAAATCTTTTACAATGAAAAAAACCTCCAGATGAACTTATATGACATGCAGGCTCTGCTTTGACTTAGGAAACTGAGGAAGAGCTGGGCAAGGAAGAAAAATAGTTTTCTCTGGACATGTCCTAGCAGGGTAAATTATTACCACTTTTGCAATACAATTCTACGGATACAGTGTTCTCCACAGAAGTATCATCAGTAATCATCATTAACATTATTGATCAAGAGGTTTATCAAAGGATGTGTATGTAAGTTATTGATCCTATCTAGGTCTGAGGTTTTCATGGTGAACTAGAATAAGTTACTTGTCATATTGTATTTCCGGCTGATCAGGTGTAAGCCATGCTGTGAATGAGGGCACTCCTCTCAGTATTTTTTCCAAGAAAATAGTCACATTGGTCATGCACTGATGAGAAAGACTTTGTTCTGAATAGTCATAGTGTTGCAGTAGTTTACTCTCAAGCATGTTTTTCTTTAATTTTACACTTGCTGAGCATTACAAAGTAGGTTTGGTTTAAATTCATTTGTCTTTTGTCTTATGCAAATGGATATAACTAGTTGTTTGTCTATCCTTTTCCCAATAACTTTAGAATCGTTAAAGAACTTTGCTTTTACATTGTTACAAAAGAAAATAAATTCCTTAAGAAAAAAGGAAACAAATATCTTTCAGTGGAGATTGTACCTGATGACCTAACAGCATATCAGGTTTTATATAATTCTCAACTCATTAAGCTATTAGTAGGTTTGTAGAAGACTGATCTAAATTCAGAAAAGGCCATGATTGGCCATCTGCATGGACGGCAGTCAGCCCTGAAAAGCTGAACCTGCATACTGTTTTTCCTCTTCTTTAAGTGTTTTTCTAACCTTATATTTCCCATTTGGTGTTCTTATCTGCTTCATGTGATGAATCCAGTGTACAAACAGAAATCTTGAGCTTCACAGCTGCCTTTGTGAGAGATGTATTAAAGGGTACATAAGAGGTAGCCATGAAATCACACCTTGCCAGAGGGAAAAAACAACAGTGGGACAGTGGTGAAAGTCACCAGCAGTTTCTAGAAACTGTCTATATTTATGCAGAAGTGGTACTGTAAATCTTAACTGTATATTTGAGCTGAGTGTCTACTGTGGAAACTGCAAGGATTCTGTCTGACTGGCTCTCAGGTCAGAAGTTATAGGTCACTGTCAGACAATGTGAGCTAATAAAAAGATTAGTGATATTTAAGATTTTTCTCTCTCTTCTGTTTTTTATGCATCTATCTAGGAATAGGAATGGAAGTGAACTTTTTCTCTATGTCTGTTGTGTATGTCTCTCTCCTTGCTCTTTTTTCCTTCACAGCCTTTTCTCCCCTTTCTCTCTCATTTCCCTCCATCCTGGATTTGCCTCCAAAGTTAATGTTGCTTTGAGATGGCTAGATGAGATGCCTTCCAGAGGTCCCTTCCAACCCAACTTGTTTGTTGTTATTGTGTGTCTTTATGTCTCTGAAATTAGGAAAAGGCTGGGAACATTGGGAAGAAGTCTGAGGGAGGTGGAGGTGGTCACCAAGCACCAGCCAAATGCTTTCAATTCTGTGCAGAAGTGGGGGTGGAGAGATTTTTTCATTTAGGCATGATGTTTTGTAAAGGGCAGTTTCCTGGCAGTGATGGGAAAAGGAATATCCTACCCAAAATGTCAGCTTTTTTTAGAAGTAGGAGGAGTGCCTAGGAACAGTGTGTAGAGGGAGACCTAAAAAATGAACCATATGACAAAGGAGGCCAGGCTGCAGTTAAGCACAGTGGAAAAGAGCCATGATGCTGTGAATCAGATACTGGTAAATTTCCTTCCAGAGTGATATACTGGTAAATTTCCCTCATCACCTGGGCTGGAAATGGCATGGCTTCTGTTTCCATGAAAGCAAATTGGGGTTAAAGCAACTGAAAACTAGGGACCAGTATTAAAATAAGCAAGCAGGGATAGTTTCTGATCTGTTATATGAAATGATGGTAATGCAGGGGCCAGTCATAAAGAAATGGCCATCTTCTTACATGTTATTGCAAATTTGTCACAGGGACCTCAGGGGTCTTGTAAAACAGTAAGAATAGTAAGACTTCACTCTTGCTACCACTAAAACATGCACTAAAATCCATATTGCATGGACTGTCTAGAATAGCCCTTAGTATTAGGTTGTGAAACAGATTATAAGAAAATTCCTGCTACAGACAAGAACTGCTAGCTACATTTCCATATCGAATGCTTCCTTTCAAACATCAGCTTTATGGGTTGGAAAAGACACAGATCTTTTTCATTCTGTTTCTTGACCATAGTGTCACTAGTTTTGCATTAATCTCAAGTTGTTGACTGCATTCATTCCAGACAACAGCTATGGAGCATTTCAGTGGGAACAACCCTGACATCTGTGGAAATTTCCCTAGTCCCCAGTACAAGGATTTTTCCACCTAGTGGTTAATTGAATGGAAAATTGCTACTGCAAAGAAGGCTAATACTTTCTTCCTGATGTCATTGATAGATATAGGAAGGTTTTATGAGGCACCAAGGAGAATTTGATTTCAAATGCAATAATACAAAATTTCATCCCTAGATCTTAAGAAACTGCAACGCTTTTTGAAATTTCATGGTTATGGTCCAGAACACCACAGACAAAATTTCCTCATTCATTTCAGTTGTGTGAAGGGCTGGAAAACAGGATTTAATTTCTCTGACCCATAAACAACCCCATCAAACCCTTACAGCTCTGGCATGATAGGTGAGGACATCTAGAACACAAATAGATCACTCCTGTATACGAATGGACATTGAGAAACTGGGCTTATGGGAAGGACAGCTGGGTCATGTACACTGGATTAGCTACCAGGCTAGCTGGCATGTTCCTGCAGCTGCTCCTATCCTCAGCTCTTCTTCTTCTGCATGTCCTTGGCTCTGTGCAGAGGACACCAGTCACTGATGAGATTAGGTGCTCAAAATCTACCTGCAAACCTGATGTCTTCCTGCATTAAGCCTGGCAGGTGGTACGCTATAGATGACAACCTTCCTGCCTTCCCTTCATATCTTCCAATGAAACAGCTTAAAATTCATGTTGATATGTTAGTGGGAAAGAGAAAAATACATCAACTTGCTTAAAAATAACAAGCACTTAAAAGATTACTCTGCATCTTTAGTCTATAGAAAACTCATGGCATAGTAGTTGCAAGCAGTTTTGCCTGCTCAATCTCAGGAGTATAGAGTGCTCTGTACAAGTAGATGAACTTATAACTGCTCAGATGTGGGCTTCTGTGGTGGAAGAAAGGAAAAAAGTAGCAGCACCAGAGTTGTGTAAATCTTAAAATACTTAGCCTCTTCTCTTTGAGGGGAAAAATCAACAAACCCACCAGAGTTTATTTGCTCCTCTGTCTTTTTTGAGCATAGTGTCAGCAAGAAATGTTTTGGATTATGGCTCTGAATCTTGGCTTGCATTTTATATTCAAGGATCCCTATGTGATGTGGCAGGATCCCTGTCTTGAGCACTGGCCTAATATTCCCTGAAGCACTGGAAACAGTTTTCACAAAAGCCAGAGCCCTTGGAGATGGATGCAAACCATCCTGAAGCACGTCGTGGGGTCTGAGTGTGAGTAAGACTGTCTGCTTAGCTGTAGTAATAGTTTGTTATTCCAGTGTAATTTATGAACTAGCTAGTGAAAGTGGCTTGGAGGAGCCTACCACTAAGCACTTAGTAGCTAATGTTAAAACCTGGTTGAACTGAGGTAGTGAACAATGTGTGATGTGTTGCTCTGAGGGAGCAATAGTGTGTGGTGTGTAGGAGGGACAAACAGCTGGGAAGAAACTTCTTTACCTGGACCAACTGTGTCAGGAACAGCACATCTAACTGGCTATTAATTCTTCTACGGGTGGCTGGGATCCTTTTAGAGAAATCATGTTACTGTGGGAACAGCTTGTGCAGCATAAAAAGCTACAACTTCCTTTTTACCTCATCTGCTTAAAAAACCCACTTCTTTTCTTCCATCTGTGTGTTCTCACCTGCCTCCTTTCCTCCCTCGAGTGCATTTCCATAACTGGGTGGATATGAGAAGACATCTTTCATGTTGGCAAGAATGGCAACTGCTAGCACAGTGTCTTTCTGGAGGGACAGAATCTTGCTTGTTGATTCCAAGTTTGTCCTTCCCAGCTACAAAATAAATCAATCTCATACCGTGTAGCTGTTGAGGTGATACATTTCAGTGTAACACTTGAAAGCAAATTTGTGTATGCAAATGGCCTACCTTGAAAATCAATTTCATGCCAATATGGGGTGTTGATCATTTTTACTTATTATATTTCTACTTAAGGCACTAAAGGGCAAACCACTGTATGTAATTTGGCAGATATTGGTCTACTGCATGTTCACATATCCACTTAATTATATATTGTATTTTGCAATGCTAAATGTACAGTTTAGGTCGTGAAAGTGCTGACAGCTTGTGTTACATGTTGCAGGATGGCATTTGTATTACAAGATTAAGATGAATCTACAAAATTAAGACAGGTTCACAACTGTGGCAATTGGTTTTGAAATGATTTATGGAGAATGCATTATGTAATTTTTCTCAGTAATTATATTGTACTTCCTTTCTTTATATTGCATAAAACATTTCAGAGCATGTGTGTGTGAAAGGGTTTATATCATTATTGTGCAGTATATCTCAAACAGCAGTGAGAAAAGTATGCTGAGACCAATATACTTGTGGTAATCACGCTGAGACAGAAAAGTACCCACATTGTTGGTACTCTTGAGTAAGAGGACAGAAATGTGCATTTTAGCTTTTCATAGCCTTACCAGTATCAAAGGCATAATGAATGACTATTTTAGACATGTATGGGAAAAATATCCCCAGAAAGGATACATTTACCTCAATGCAAAGAAAACTCATTATAATTGTGTTAGAATCATAGAATGTTATAATTGTGTTGCTTTGGTTTTGGAATTGCAGTGAATAATTCTTTATTTAGATGAAGTCTTTACCTGAATATGACCTAAGTGATATCCATATCATCTTATGAACCCCTGTCTCTATTTAAGTGTGTATTTCACCTAATGAGAATGCAGGTATTGGACGCAGTAATTAAGCTGAGAGGATGAGAGCAAACCATGACACTGTTTGTATAGACATACCGCAGGCAACAGTACAGTTTGCTTCCACTCTGCCAGGAGGTAAACAATTCTTTATCTTTACAAAAAATGCTGGTTTGGTTTAGTTTTTACCTTATGGGACTTTAACATCTTAAGTGACTTACTTCATATCCTTTACAGATACATGAGACCTAATCCTCTTCCTTTGATGACTTGCACTGCGATTGCACTTACAGTGCAAACATCAACTCATGGACCCTTGAAATAGAAACTACAAACTGAAAGGCAGCAGTGGCTCTGGTGCAGTGGAGAAGAGAAAAGGTTATATGTTAGACCCCCCTGTCTGCTGGAAGAGGAGTGTGGTTCAGGCTTGTGTTGCAGAGGACATTCATGGAGTGTTTGTCTCCTGTGGTTGCAGTCCAGACAGCTTGCTAATACCATGGATGTAGTCATAACCTACCTCCATGAAATCTTCTGTCCCATATAGCAACATTAATTTTTTAACAAATTTAGTGCACTTTTGATTGTTGCAGGAAACAAAACCCATTCATGGTGTGACTTTCTGAAGTCGTGGAAGATGATACTGTTTACTGTCACTCCAGCCTTAACTATCTGCTCCTTAAAAGGAGGCCAAAGTATATACTTTAGAGGTATATGCTGTCCATCACTGCAATGCCTTCTCTACCCTGCCTGCAGGTATTCATCATTTCACAGAGGTAGAAGTCTCAAACTAATGGCTTTTGAATCTTAACATTAGATAACTCTGGAGACCTCCTTGGATGCATCTCCAGGATGATCAATCTGTGGGTTTCTATTTCAGTCTGTTCTTATTCTACCTGGTGAATTTTGTTTGGCCCTGGTGACTTACCTTTATATGTTTATTGTCTGTACTTTTCAGAGTGTGAGGTTGTTTAGGAAACCTGGCCATGCTGCTATTTCCTGAAGGTGTGGTGGTGTGCGACAGCAGCATACCTGGTTGTGTCTCTCACTCTGTTCCACATCATTCTGACCTGCTTCCTACTACAGTGACTTTGTTACTTTTAAGATTTGGGAAATTGTTTTTCTCTCTCTTCCCTATTACTAGATAACTTGCTGATGGCCTGAGAGAATTGGTGTGCAGTTTTTCTGGGTAAATCAAAGCCAATACTGACTATAAAAGCCAGAGATCCTGCTGAGCGTGAAATCCTCTTTCTTCATTGCTTCTTGAATGTCACATGCATGCCTACCGCAGAATTTCACACAGAGCACTGCATTTGGGGAATTTTTTGCTGTTTTTTTTTTTTTTTTTCCCCTCTGCATATTAGGACAGAAGTTACTTTGAATGTTGACAAAGTTTTGAAATACTTTTGAAGAGCCTTATTTTGCACCCAACCCAGCCATCCCTGTGCTCCTTCTTATCCTTCAAAGTAGTTTGATAAATTCTCAGCATCAGAGTCTTTTTTTCTTGGAATCATTACATTGAAGCATGAAAGACAGAGAGCTGGTTCAGTGTCATTTCTCTGCCAGTCAT